>JAUCMU010000125.1:26692228-26717242 GCA_032275025.1 Enteromius treurensis
TTTTCTTATATTTGATATTATATCTAAATATATTTAATATATAAACATAACATATTTTCATTAAATATATACATGCAGGTGTTTGTATTTATATATACTTAATAAATATACACAGTAGATACAAATATATTATTTAAAGACATTTTTTTTGGGATGCGATTAATTGCGATTAATCATTTGACAGCACTACGACACATCCAAGACTCTCCCTGGGTTACAGCAGCATCAATAATGTATGCGCAACATGAATCAACACTTGTTCTCAGAGTACCAGTTTCCTAACCATTGCAGGATTGCAACTTTGCATGTTGGGACAAGCTGAGAATCTAGGAATGTTTTGGGCAGGATTTTACATAGTGCTACTTCTCTTTGCTGTTTGCTGTTATATGAAGTGTTTTGCCTGCGTTGTCACAGGCTTTTCTGAACCGTGTGTGAGGGCTAAGGAGAGTTGGCAATAACAGGCCCCACGGCTCCATCAAGGTCAAGGACTAGAGCACACAGGTGCTGTAATCCAGTGCTGGGGCCGGGTTTAAAGCTCACTATGCTCACAGACATATATCCTTTGGATAACTCTGACCTGACAGCCCTTGCTTAGGCAGATTGCTAGGTATGCTCAGAATCTGACCCCACACAAAGCTGTTAACTATTTAAATGTCGTCATTCATGAGGTTCAACTCTCCCCTTGCTTTGTGTCCTCATTGCTTAACATTCTGGCTGCTCCTGTAGTAGTACACTCAACTCTGCTTTGTAGGTCCTAGTGGAAGTGCTGGCCCATAGTAAGCTGGACATTTTGAGATTTTGAGTGGAGCTTTAGAAAAGGGTTTTGTTTGGTGGTCTTCCATCAACTCCCTAATCTTATGTGCAAACTCATGCACAGTAAAACATGGCATCTCAATACATGTCATGTGAGATGAGACAAGTTCAGTTCTTTATACAAAGCTGTTGTAAGGCTTCAAATATGGTTAAACCATTTTCTTTATTCTTCAGTGGTCTGCTTGGAGATTGGAGCTTGCCATGTTGTGTGGTTTGTGAGTTTGTGCGCACAGTGCCCTGGCACCTATGCAGAAGGAAACAGCAGGCAGGCGACAAGGTGGTGGGTGGCTGCAGGTGTTGGGCAATGCTGAGGGGAGTGGAGCTGAGAGCAAAGGACAGGGAGTGTCAGAGACATGGAGAGCAGCTGTTGCTTGAGCAGGTGTGAGGTCTGTCCTGCCCTATCTAGTTCAGCTTTCATGCCGCCGTGATCACTCATTGGAGAGAGTTCTCTCCTGCAACTCCACCATCCTCTCCTTTAAGACCACGCACTCCTTTTGTGAGTTAAGTGCTATGTCTTTGGCCTTCTTGAAGTTTCTTGACAGTTGTGTGTAAAAAGTTGAAACCCTACTCTTCAACCACAAGCTTATTAAGAGTGTTTTCAAGTCTTGGGAACTAGAAACAAGCTGGTCTTAGTGCTCGTGTTTGAGAGGTAGTGAGGGCAAGTTTGTATATTTGTTGGAATGGAGTATGAAAGGGGGCGAGCTTAGTTTCTGAACAAAAGTGGGAATTGCAGTGAATGTTATGAGAATGTGTGCAATTTAAATTGAAGCTTTACTTAAGACATGTAAAATGCAATGAAGTTCAAGGATGAAAGTCTTAAGAAATTCTGTTTCTTTTCTCCTCCATGTATTAGTACATTTCAGCAGTGTGTGCTTTTTCAAAGAAAAAACATTTGTGTTAAACTTTTAGCAGTTCCACACATTTTTCTGCTTCACTCAGAACTGACATGGAAGTAAAATGGATTGAATATTCCAGTTCAAGTTTCTTTTAAAGACTTTGGTTTGGTGGTGCGAGTTTATAACGGTGTGATTTAAAATGTTTCAAATCTGTTCAGAGGTTAGTAGATTAGATACAGAGTGTGCTGTTTTGGTAGTTCTATTTCTTGGCTGAAAGTGCTTAAGATATATTCAAAGGCTTTGGTGATTGTGTGAGTGAGAGTTGGTGTTGTAAAGTTGTGAGGTCGTGTTGATTTTATGACATGTGATGAAGAGATTACATTGCCCCTCATCTCCTGTCAGTTCTCTAATGTCTCAGCTGTATCCTCTTCTCACTGTCTCTTTTATTTTCTAATTCAGCACCAGAAAACAATTACCATTCACACTTCCATATGATTTAGCTACATTTGTCTGATTGGTTTAATTCTCAGAAATCAGCAGACAGTTGATGCTATAGGAGTAAACAGGCTGTGACGAAAATCATAATCATTCAGCAGTTTTTTTTGTTTTTTGTTTTTAAGGATGTTGGCGTAAGAGGGGGAAAAAAACACTGTTTTGCACCAGAAAAACATCTCCATGGCAATCGATGTCACTCTTTACCCGTTAATTGTCCTTTGAACTTACATTACATTGTAAGTTACATTCAGCTTTAGTCTATGATCCTTCCCACTCAGTCGGTTTAAAGCTATAAAAGGATAGTTCACCCGAAAATGAAAATTGTCATGAATTACTCACCCTTCTGTTGCTCCAAACCAGTAAGACCTTCTTTCATCTTCAGAACACAAATGAAAATATTTTTAATGAAATCTTTCTGACTCTCCATGTACAGCACTGAAACTGAAAAGTTCCCAGGCCCAGAGATTCATATAAATACTATATCGAATTTCCCTGGTTTGCATCTGTGCTGCCAGATCTGCTGTTACGTCCATCACATGTCCCCCTGCAGTGTAGCGTGAGTAGGTTGCTTAGCAACATGCCTGAACGTCTGCAGGTTTAGAGATCTTCAGATTGTCTGAAATTGAAGGATGAATGAGAGTGAGGGTGCACTACAGAATAGATACTTGCTCAATGTATCAGTCTGTGATAATGCTGCAATTTGGGTGATTTTGGAAGTTAATAATCAGGGCCTGTTTTGTGAAGGAAGTTCTGTGTTTATGAAATACCCTTGAAAATATTTTTGGTGTAAAATCTGTCTGAAATTTATTCAGTACATGTTAGATGCATTTGCTACATAACTATGCTAAGTTTTTAGCATAATCAGATGTGTGGCACAGCTTACAGAGAACAACATAAGCTAATGCTGGGCGAAATATTCCTCTGTATATTCATGTGGGTCTCGTCAGTAAAGCCGGTTCTTTGATTAGCGGTAATTCGCCATCAGCTGTTTTCAAAAGAAGCAGCAGCTAATGCGCAGAGCCGCAGATCACTGACAAGCTACGCAATATTCCGTTCATTATCATCTGCTCCGCCCCTGTGTGCTGAAAGCTCTCATCCGTTAACATGGGCGCCGGAAAAAATATGCGCTGCTTACGCCCTGCTGACGCGTGCAGTGTGAAACCGGCATAAACTCGACATGTTCAAGCTTCCAACTACACGCGAATAGCGAGATATATTTGCCCAAGTCAGCTCAGGTGTGAACACACTTTTAACAAAGAGGGATTTGAGAAAATTATTGACACACTGGACAAGAGATACCAATAGAAATATATCAAGTATGTTACATCCTGCTAAAATGTTTTGAGACAAAATGTAAAAATATTAAAATGAGTATTTGTTTCATTTATCTGTACTTTTGACTTTTAATTTTATTTTAAAGTTAATTTAATGTAATTTAATTCAGTAATGAAAAAATCCGTTGAGAAATACAGATTTCAGCATTATTAGTGATCTGTGTGTGCATTTTCTTGATAACAAGCAAGTTGAGTCAAAACACTTGTTTATCGTATCACAATCGCAAATCGAAATTTCGACCTTAATAATCGCAAAGTGAAATTTTTCCCAAATCGTGCAGCCATAATTTTCGTAATTATCCGTATTGTTTACATTCGTAAACGGCATCGAGTCACCGCTTGACATGAAACCAATTTAGAAACCCTGGTTTATAGGGTTTACTGCTCAGTCACACAATCCGAGATTATTCTTTTTTTATTCTGTCAACATAAGGGAATAACCTTTCACCGAAATCTAGTAATTAACAACACACAGAGAGACAGGGCAACTCCCCTGATTTGGATCTGGGCACAGCTGTAGAGGTAAAAACCGGCCTGGCCATGGAGACCAAGCAGGAGAGGCTGAAAGAGAAATGGCTAAAAAGAGAGAAAGAAACAGCAGCGGCGGTGACGGTAGCAGGAATGAAAAGCCTTTGTGTGCTTAATAACAGTGCTGGCGCTCAGCCAAGGACTCGGGAAGTGTGGGATTAGCCTGAACAATCAGGACTGCAGGATCAAAACAAGGAGGCAGGAATGACGAGGTCACTGAGCTACCATCTGCGCTGCCGCAGTGAGGGGGAGGGGAAGCGGCAGGCTGGTGGGGAGAGAGGGGATGAGAGGAGAGAGAGGGAGGACTGGTGGCACAGGCTCTACAGGCAGCAGCAGTGACGAAACTGAGCACACTCTGAATACTCTAAAATCCAAACTGCAGTTTTGCATGTGCGTGATATTTCTGTATGTCATCAAACAGCTTCATAATGCCTAGAAAATGTATTATTCACTCAAATTTTTTTCAAAACCCCTGGCTTAAATATTTTCTCAAGAAAGGAGGCATTTGTGCAAAATCAGTGCATGGTGGGGTTTTTTTTTTTTTTTTTTTTTGGTTTTTCAGGTTTCTTTTTGCTTTTGCTTTTTGATTAAATGTACCGATTTGAAGGTCTCGGTTTAATACTTGCAGCTTGAATGTAGTTGCTCACCATGTGTGTGAGAAATACACTAGGCCTCAAAAACACGCAGCTTTGTGCGCACGCTCGTCTATGCAACATTGCAGTTGCCATTGTGTTTGTTTGCTATAGAGAAACTCTTTTATCACACAGCTGAAAAGCTCATAGAAATTAGTGGCCTTCAACATGCACAGAAGACAGCCCACTCCTCTCTTACCCTTCTGTTTATTTCAATTTCTTGCTCTACACGATTCCTTGCTTTGCTTTTCTCTCTTCTTAAATCAACTTCCTGTCTTTTCCTCTTTTGCAATAATGAGCCTGGCCTTTTGTTTCTTTGTGCACAAACATGTTTTAAGAATTAGTTGGACATAAAGCATGCATTTTAGATCAGATTCAATTAGCAGGGGAATAATTTGCTGCAATGTATGTTTTTGTCAGCTTTATGTATGTAGATGTATGTTTTTTTTTCTTGTTTTTTTTCTTTTTTATTGACAGCACATCTGCGTCTTTATTAAGATCTTTGTGCATGTTTTCTTCCATATTGTGCTGTACATCTAAGTGTTATGAATTATCAAAAAAGTTTTATCCATCAAGTTAATGATGTTGTACTCAGTGTCTTACCAGACAAAAGTCCTGCATATGTCATTAGAGAAAAGTTCTTGTTTGTTCTTGTTCAGCTTTAAAAAAAACACAGACAAATATTACTAGCCAGTTACAAAATGTTTTTAAATGTTGCATTTATAGACCAGTGATTAATCAGAATTTTTTTTTTTCATCTTGTGATCAGGATCCATGTGGACTTTTTTTCACTGGGCCTATTTGGTCCCCAGTCTTGATTAAAAATGCATCCCAGTGGATGTGTGCTGCAGATGGGGCGAGTGAGTGGATGCGGGAGGTTGCTGGGTGATGTAATGTGTAACGCTATATGCTTCACTTTGTATGGATGTTCTGTGCATTAGGGCTTCATAACCCTGCCTGCTGTATTTTGTCATTAATAATGCACGACGTCTGCAACACACACACACACACACACACAAGCGCCATTCTATCTGTCCACTCATTGTGGGCCGCTTCAGCAGTCATCCATACTATATATTGAATTTCATATCCAGAATGGGCCACTGCTCCCTGCTGGCATCAGCCCGATACGAATCATGTTGAATGGAGTCTCGTCTTGTAGGTTGAATGAGGACTCAGGCGGTCATATAGTAAGAGCTTCTTATGAAGTGGGGGCAGTGCTGATTGAGCGTAATGAGTCTTGTCGAGTCCTCCGGGAGGTAGCCTCACAGACAGAGATGAAGTAGATGGCCTGCCCTGGTCTGCTGCTGTTTGCTTTAGGAGCAGCTCTGATTGAAAGCAGACATCCTGAGTCTGCCGCCTGCATTGCCATAGCACTTCCAACCACAAGCTCAGGAAAAAAATAAAACACACCGGCCAGAATTACCCTCATTTCTGATACTACTGCCCTCTGATAAGGCTAAAGATGTGCAGGATGTAGATTGATGCCTTAGTGGACTTGTGCTTTGACCATTGTTGATTTAATACCAGCGCATTTAGTGTGGATTGCTACAAAGTTGTCAAATAATTGATATGGTGAATCAAATAATAGATGTTAGTGTTGCTGGCCAGTGGTGCTGTTTTGCAAGAGTGAGCTGAATGGTTGGAAAAATATTATGTAGTTGAATGTAACACAGCATTTGTTTTTGGCCTACTGCCCTCAATTTAAAAAAGAAATATTATGAACCTTGTTAGTGAAAAATTTGGGCACCTCTGATTTAGGTGTTTTGAATGTTTTTTTTAGTGCAGTTGCTTACTGGTCCAAGTCAAAAGAGATATTGAACAACTGTCTATTGACTCTAAACAACCAGCACAATTTATCATTCATGCATGTTTGCAACTGTGTTGGATTCAAAACCTCTAATACTTTGGTTTCGGATAAATATCTTTATTTGGATGTGCGTATATCTCCTGTTTTGACGTTTTTTTTAGATAACCTTTCTTATCTAACGCTCACTGATTGTTAATCTTTCTAAACACTACTTCAATGAGACTGTTACATTTAGTCTATAGCAAATCTCAGAATCAGGTTCGCAAAAGAGCTTTATTTCCAAGTGTGGTTGCACACACAAATAATTTTGAACATGCATACTGTGTTATGGATGATAGTCTGAATTAATAGGAGTACATTTACATGGTGGTGATGATGATGATGATAATTGAATATTTTTTATGCTGTACAGTTGTCATGATGTTTGTTGTATTGTTTTTAGTTTTTGCAGTATTTCTAATTTACCAAACAATATGGTAGGAGTTATCAGGGGTATCAGCTCTAATGTGATGATAATAGATAATAGACAGCATTTTAATATTAATAAATTCCTAGTTTTGAAGTTTGATCAAAAATCACTATTGCCAATAATAATAATAATAATAAAAATCTGGTTTGTAACAGCAGATTTACAGAGAAGATTTGTCTTCTTTAAAGGTATTGTTCCATAATTTCAGTAGACACTAGACAGAAAAGTACATGGAGATAAGAATGGAGAACAGTCTTGTCTGGGGGAAAGAGGCAGTCCAGACTGAATGGCGAGTGATATGAATACAGCTAATTACTCTGGTCTGTAGCACACCTGAGGCCAAGCAGGTTGTGAGGAGGTTTGTCTGGAGTCAGTCCATCGACGTTGCACTGTGGTGGGTTGTTGCTCATGCTGGGTTTGTTTAGTGCTCAACTCTTGCCTGATCAATGTGCTGCTTTTCTGTTTTCTGTTCTTTCTGCTCCCTCAAAAAAGTAATAAAGCTTAAGCAATTTAGAATGTTTAGCTTGCACTCACCTGTTTTTACCTGTCCATAAAGTGCCTTTTGATCTCATTAACACTCCTCAGTCTCTGTGATTAGAAAAGTATGGGTTGCACTTGACAGTTGGCCTCCGTGCCCTTGGGTGTGGGCTGCGTTAAAAATGGACATTTGAGAAAAATATTGAATTGAAATTCTGTCTCTTCCTCTTTGGTTTCGGCTTGAAATCGAATTCTCTGTTGTCCCTCTGTAAGCTGCTGTTCTGCTCTTAAATGTAGTATGTGAAAACAGATTCATTGTATTGGAAAGGAAAAAGGGTGGGGGTGATTAGGAAACCAGTTCCAGGCCTCCTCTTCAAAGGGAGCTGAAGACCTCTGCAGAGCCTATTGATTAAAGATGGAATGTAGTTTGCCCTCGCACTGCATGAGAAACACTTCAGTACAGCCAGCCTTGAAGGTACATTAGACTGCAAGCTAGCCTCACGCTAATGAACGCAAGGGCCATGAGCTGAATGCTACTGCTCCATAACGTCTATTATTCCTTAACACTTAAAAATATGTTTTAAGCATTTTTAGACGGATACTGCTTTGCGGTACAAAGATTGGTTATTTATTTTTATTTAGGCTAATGTTTACCCCAAAAATATATATATATATTTTATTATTATTGGTAGGAGGTAGACGTTGAGAGTAATCAGGATCACCTGATTAGTAGCGATTATTGTCGCTGCTGATGATGACAATCAAACAACAGATTTGATTATTGAGGTTAATCCCATCTGTGTGCTCTGCTGGTCATGTCACTTTACAGTGGTTACAATGTATTTCTATGGACAAAATGCATGACATAAACAAAAAAAGGCTATTTCACTCAGCGCCGCACATAAACGTTAATGAGGCTCCTCCTCCTCATTGGAAATGTTTTAAAAACGGACTCTAAAATTAAACCCACAACAAAATTGAACTGCAGAACGGTAAACCTTTATTTACAAATTATTAGTCCTAAAAGAGACTTATTTAACAGCTATGAACATTTTACTACACATTAACTAAAACACATTGTTGCTTGTTCTTCATCATTGTTTTAATGATAAAAATAATATGCAGTTAATAAGTTATCAGTCTAAAACACGGCTCATCGTGGGACGCGCAGTCTGGAGCGCTGTGACTTATGTAGCTATTAGTTTAATTTAACTTTCCTCCAAAAATATGAACTTCGGCTATCTGAAAATATTTTGAAATGTCCAATATTTAGGGTTAAACTGTTGGTTTTTAAAATAAATCTACTTTTGTTTTTCACCTTGTCTGATTTTATTCGACCTATAACTTTTGCAAGGATGCGTCAAAGCGGCAAACTTGTAGGATGCGCGGTCCGAATATATGAACTAGCTGTTTTAATTATTTTTATATTTAACATGTCAGTTTATGAGTGACGTATTTTAACAATGCAGCAAAACTTTTAAAGTAATTAGGTAAAATACTGAAATAAACAAATAAAATTCTGTTTAACTGATTGTATTAATCGGTCAAAATTCATATCGGTCGGTTAACCGGTTAAAATAACCATCCCTTGGCTGGCGATATGATAAAAAAAAATTACCATATTGCGCAACACTAAAAAGTAGCATTTTTAATAATGGATTAAAATAAAAAATTTGATGATTACATTTCGATAATATTTGATTAATTGATTTCCAAAATAAATGTTAGTTGTTTTATTTTAATATTTATTACATTTTGTGATTTATATGGATACAAATCTTTATCTTTTTGAACTGTTAACCTAGAAATATGCTATTTAGAGAGCCAGAAAATACAACATAAGACATTGATTGATTATAAAAATATAAATATCTGTTCAAAGAATCTTTTGGAAAAGTGTATGCATCAAATATAAAAAAAATCTAATTTTAAGTGCTTTTTCTAAGATTCCATATCTTGTGCATTTTGGACTGTATACTGCGTGTTTTGGCTCATGCAGCTGGTCATCGGGGTATTCCATGCATAATGCACATGTACTGATGAAACGGTGAGTTTGCTGGCGTGTCGCATCCTTACTGTTGTGTGCTCAATGTTTTGTGGATGCATGTTTACTGGTGTGCGCTTTTAGTGAAGTTTGTGTGAGGTGGAGTGTGGTGATGGGGAGGAGATGAGAGCGCTGTATTCAAGCCGCAGATATTTATTCTCTGATTAGCTGATTTGTTGTGCTGGAGGGAGTGAGTAGAGGACCCTGTCATTTAAGACGACTCTGTAATGGCCGCCTCGCTCTCTTCTTGCTTGTGTTTTCTCCTCTCTCAGAAAGGTACAGAATCTGACTTGGTAAATAATTAAATATGCAGAAGCTTCAGCCTCTCTTCCATACACTGCCTATGTAGGTCACCATGACTCATTTTTTTACGCTTCACATACCCACGGATTTCTGCACTCAGCGGCTCCTCAAATTTATGGGAGACGAAAAGAGCATGCTCGTATGATGTACCACAGCCTGCGTCTTCCCAGAGATGTTTTTTATAAAATGCTTGTATTTATACATTTGCCATATTTAATATTGTACGACTCATTCTTAATGCCCGTTTAAGATACCGCACGCATATCTCTAAAGTTTAGAAGAGGGATACAGTCATCTGCAGTACAGTGGAGGGATCGAAGCAAATAAACCTAAAGCTTCTGGCATCGATTTCACAGAAAGTGCTTAATAGCAATGCGTCATCTTAATCACCTCACTATCAAAACCAAACCTCATTCCCAGTCTTTAAACATAACGTCACCCTTCCCGTGCCTTTCATTAGCTTTCTGATGAGTGGAGTTGGTATGAAAGGTATTGGTTGTGCTGAATTGGGCTGATAAGAGTAATTTAGTTTGGATTGAGATGGTTGCAAATCACCACGTGCCTCAAGATACTTTACCAGATCATTTGAAATCAGGCCAACCCCAGTCCCTATTGATATTGCCGAATTTCGTTTTTGACTTTAGACCAGCAGTGAACTTGGAGTTTGCCGTCATTCACTTGTTTTTTTATTTTTGTATCTTTCAGCAAGACCTATTTGGCCATGTTCCTGACACGCTAGAGGTAGAGAACACTAATGTCTGCAAGTACATCTTTTACCAGATCTTTGGCACTATGGTTCTCTTCAGATGTTCACAATTAAATGCAGTGCTGATCAAACTGAATAATCAAATCTATTCAAACTTCATTATCAAACTAATATTATGATGTTCTTGATGAGGAATGTTGCGTTGCCCTTAGATGCCCCAAAGCTGCGACTTTTGAAGGCTCAATCCTGTTTGCTATGTTCATTTCTTTCTGGTAATAGTGTAACAGCAGCTTAGCCTATTGGTTGCTGCGGGGAGGCCAAGGCAGTTTCTGAACTAATCAGAGAATTTGTGTTCATAATGAGAGTTTGCTTAAAGCCAGCCCTGACCCTGATAGCTAGTGATTATTTAAGTGATGCACAATACTGTAAATCAGAAAACCACGTTTTTTTATAATGCTAGTATGATTATTCATATCTTTCCTGTATGGGATGTTTTAATTGTGCATTTATTTGTTTTTACCTTCAAGTTACCTTTGCTTCCACCTGGCTTTTTATTTTTTTTGATTTACCACTGTTTAATAAAATTTAAAGTAAATGTTTAAATGGCCTAAATTCACTTGTAGCATTTAAAAAAAAAAAATTATGACCAGTGTGTATGTTGTTCTGTCATGTAAACAAAAGCTGTTGCCACTTCAAATTTGGATTGAGTAAATAGCAGATGGAAAACTGTTTAGTGTCCCTTAAAATTATAGTGAATTGAATAAACTAATGTCTGAAATGATCTCATTCTAGTATCAGCCAAATCTGAGCAAAGTGCTTTAATAACGTAGCTGGCCAATACCAATAAGGTCACAGATACATCAAGCATTTTTACGTTGTTCTCAATCCTTGCCTACCTGGAGGCCAGCTCTGGCTTGTTAATAGGACTGTTACAAAATGCTGTGTAATTGTTTGTAACTATTTTGATTCCAAACTCCTATTATTTGAGGCATGTAGAGGGCTGACTGGTCCGAGTGTGGGAAGCCAGCTCAGTTCATTCTCCACACACATGGCTGAGTATCTGCATATGAAAGAGACCTTCTGCTCATGGAGAGAGGCGCCCTGACTCTGCTATTGTCCCCTAAAACTCTGTTGGGCCCCTCACTGCCCTTTCTCTGTTATGCAATCCTTCTCTTTGTAGCGGGAATGTGTTTGCGTGCTTGTGTGTGTGTGTGTGTGTGTGAGAGAGATGGGGCCCTGGTCAGAGGGGCCGGGTTTGGGGAAAGAGAAGTGGGCGACTGCTGTCAGAGGCAGGAATTAGGGAGACTGTTTAAGAAATGGCAAACTGTGACCTACTTTGGAGGATGTTTACAAGCATGTCGGTGCGTGCGGGTGCAACAGAAAGAGTCCGCTTGTTTGTCAGTTTGAGAGATTCTGATGAGTCACCTCAGCAAACAGCCACGGGGCAATTAGAAGACAGACACTTATATCCCAGCTACCCTTTCACCACAGATATCTCAAGATTACAACCTCTCTCCGGAATGGAAAGGATCCATTTGGGTGTAAGGTTATCGTGCAGCTGAACTGGCATCATAAATAGCAGCGTTTGCAAGACGTTGCAGAGAGACTCAAAATGGAACAACATGCGACTGGAGTTAGCACACACACACGGCAGTCATCTTGCTCCTCTCCGAAGCTCAGTGCGCTTTGTTTATTCATGAGTATTCGGTCTATTGTGGCTTCCATGGTCCTGCTGTTCTTTCTGTAAGACCAAGGGTTCTCTTTACACCACCCGGCCTTTCACAAGTACACCAACGCGTGCAATCTGGTCTGGTAAAGAAACCGCTTGGCTGTCCCTCTGGCTCTTCCATTATTCTGTCGTCAGGCCTACCTGATGGTGATGCCGAGCTGCCTATCTAATTCAGTGCTCGTCGATATCATATTGCATGCATTTGATACCAGTCTGTCCTAGTACACTTGCAGGACCAGTCAGAAATTTGGGAAAGCCGTATGCTGTACACATGGTACTGAAACAACACCACCCTCCCTGCCACAATTTTTTTTTTTTTTTTGTGCTCCCCACTTTGTGTAGAAGTGTTTTAAAGCTGCAAGTTTTTCCACAGAGTGTGGGCTGTTTGCTATGGGCCGTCTAAAGGAAATTCCAAACTGAGAGGGAGCAGGAGAATGTTGGACTGGAGCAGTGTGGACTATGGAAGCACTGCTGCGTAAGGCTTTCTGCCTGGCATAAAGTGTGTGGTCTCGCAGCCAGCAGGGGAAAATGCTTATGGATTAGAGAGCTGGTCAGCGAGCCCTGAACAGAAGCTTATTTGAGCTGGAGCTCTGCTGGCTTCTGTTGCGATGCGGCTGGGCTGCTGAGAGGGATGGGACAAGCCTTAATTGCCTAAATTACATGCATCTGCTTGGTTCCGATGTCTGAAGGTGTTGAATGGCTTTGATGCACCCTAGGACGGCATTATACAACAAACCCACTTTAGCTGTGCCTGGCTCTTATTTACTAGAAGAAAAAAAAAGTTGCACAGGAGTCTTCACAACTGAGGCATGTTGTTTGCTCTGTGTCTGTGCTGTATTTGAAAGGCACATTGTTGTTGAGGTTCAAAGGCTCAGCTAACATGTCAAATCTTGTCCCATTTCAGTTAAATGTCATAGTTTGTGTTTAGTTGACATTATGCAAACCGACTGTGTTTGATTACTTGAGCAGGGCAGGATAATATCTGCAATGCGGAAGGCGCGATTTGAATTTCTGAATTCAGTCATTAAACTGGAACTACCTGGAATTACCACAGATTATGAATGAAATTAAGCAAAACTAATGTTGCACAAATCTTGAATTTAAAGCTGTCTGTACGGTCTAGTGGTTTTATTATAATGTAATTTATTAGCAGGGTGCATATTAAAAATGTTCAAATTGTTTTGGAACTCAGTCAGTCTGCAATTCAAGTGATTGCTGGTTTTTCATCTATGCTTATTTATACTGTAACACTGTATTGTACATTAAAGTAGCAGTGTAATGTTTAGTTTGCTGTGTTGCTCTCTGTTGATGTACTTAAATTGATATTAATGCTATGCTCTTAATATATTTTACTTTGATTATGATTCAAACTTTAAGAGTTGTGTGGAGTAGTTGGTTGTGTAGTCCAGACAATACATGTTTATTTAATGAATATTTACGTGTTGCATTTCACTTCGAGTTAAGTTGGCTGACCCCGGAGGTCATCTTCTGGTCTTTTTCAAAAAACAGTCACTCCTCCTACCCAGGAGGCTTTAGCTTGCCTCAACATAGCCTTGCTAAAGACAAAGTGGCCATTGTTACAAGAAAATGTCACTCCATCCATCTGCCAGAAACCTGATAAAACAAGAAAGAGTGAACTGTGGCTTTGCATCCTTAACTTGCGTGACATTGCCTCTGACTAGTTTCCCAGGATGCCCAATATATCGGTAATCTTAGTAGTATCTGTAGCATTTTTAACATAATGAATATCAGTCAGAGAGCAGTATGTTATATGCTTTTTGCTAAGCACCCGCATAGTCAATACAAATATTTAAGTAGTTATTTAGTAGGTTTCAAGGAAGTGGATGGGTGCTGAAGTTCTTTTACTAAAAATTAGCTTTTATTGACTGTCTTGTTTTTGTTTTTTGTTTATTTACGGAGCATTAAAGTAAATGCACACTTTATAGATGTGCATGTTAGAGGAAAAAATGCACCTTGTTAGAGGCTTGTTGGCAAAACAAATTTTATTTGGCAGATAAACTTGACAAAAAAAATCCTTCTTTACATAATGTAGTTTTCCACCATACTTTTTGCTGTTAATTACTTGAAATAGAAGCTGAAATAATGACTTTACCAAAAGTGCATACCATCAGTTAATAACCTGGTAGCTCACAGTAGGTCTGCAATTAAGAGTTTGAAGTTTAAAATCAGTTCACTTATGGAAAAAATGATTGTGATTTGTACTCTGTATCCCTAGCTATTGCATTTGGATGATGCTATCAGCATTTAACACATTAATCAAAGCTCTGCTTTATTTTCCTTTTTCTTTCAAATTCTTGACAAGTTACAGGTTTTGCGGTTATCTGTTGTTTTTATCTTGTGCAATCGGAAATTTCGGTCCGTTTCTGCCAAAGGTCATTACCTTGGTGTCTGGGAAACAAATGAATTATGAAACAATGGTCACATAAAGAGATTATTTTAACATTACTTGTGCAAACTAGTGCATAACCTGGATAAACTTTTCTTTCGGGACATGGATCAACAGCTTAATGCTACAACCCTCAAACTCAGGAGCTTGGGAAAAGTTCTTGGCCTCAGAAGAGCTTAGTCAAATCTAAACAACAGAGCAACATCTAGTTTCCAGGTCCTGCCGCCACATCACAGAGGTTGATTGGGTTGAACGAGGACAGCGGGACGTTGTGTAAACTCTAACTGTAAATTAAAGATGGTGACGAAGTCTTAGTGGAGCCTCTTGGAAGCACTCAGGCCTGTCGCCATTTTCAGAGAGGGAGAGAGAGGCCCAGTAAAGGGCTTTTATAGCAGCCATCACTTGTCCCCATTTAGTGATGTTTACTCCACCGCATGCCATGCTCAGCTCGGCACCACACTGCACTCTGGCTGCCTGGGAAATGTGTTCCAGCTGGTAAAAACAAGTACCCATGAACCTAAGCTGCAGGATTAGAATGGGTGACCTCAGCCTACACCGTATGTCATCCTAACAACTGCCCCCTGCCTTCATGTGTACCCAGTGGGCTTTTTTGTAGAGGTTTTTTGAGTTTGTTTACTACATTTCATAAACTAGTTGCTAATGTATCGCATGTGGTCTAGGCATAACATGCAAATGGCAGCTTAATTGTTGTCCTAACCAGCCACAGACAGCATTGTATTCACTCTGATTTGGTCTCCTCCACATTAAATGGCAAAATCAGTTTTGCATGTGTGATTTTTGGAGCAGTGACTGTTTGTATCATCCACTAACCTCACCATCTTACTTTTTTTCTCGTCTTTACTACTACTTCCTATAGGAATAATATTACAAAAGCCCTAGTCTTTTTTTTTTTTTTTGAACCCCTCCAGATCTCCAGCCAGGTATGCATTGATTAAACACACTGGTGTTACAGATTCAGCATCCCTGTTACTAGAAGGCACAAGTCCAAAACCACTAATTGGTGCAGCTATACTTTGCCTAATGAGAATATTGATTATCACGATGAGCAGCTGGCCATCTGTTGACACAATGTGCTGGAGATACACACAGTGCTCCTTTCTCAGCACCTTATCACTACAATCAGACTCCTCATCTGTACTGTTTTTTGTTTTGGTTTGTGTGTTGTTGGTTTTTTTTTTTTGTATAAAAAAAGCTAGCTTACTGCTTAAAGTACTTGTTACTAAAACAAGTGAGAGGAAACGGCATGTTACATGCAGTAAACATTTGCAGTCATAGTATGCTACACTTATATTGGCGTCATCATTTTACCTTTTTATTTTATAGAAAAGTACTATTTTACTTGTGGTGTCTGCAAATATAATCATTTGGTGTTTATATTATGTGTAATTGTGCTTTTCCTCTGCATGGTACGACACGGTACGGTTCACTTTTGGGAGGTTTTTCACTTGGAAAAGTACCTGGGCCTTTTATTTTAGTACTACCTCAGCTGAGGTTGCAAGAGTATACACTGATTGGCCAAAGAGAATCGTCACTACCTCAATCACTGAACTTACACGAGACAAAGATTTGCTAGGTTTAAATCAGCACATCCAGTGAAGGAACAAACGCTGCTGTTTAAAATGAGCGCACAGCCAAAAAAGGTTTTGTGGTCTGTTAAAAAGTACAGACGTTCCTCTCGTTGATAGCCGAGGAGCGGAGTGAGCGAGAGTTTGATGAACTGCAGTGGAAACACTGAATCGAGTCGTGCCGTTTCATGCTGTACTGAACCGTGCCGAGCCGTACCGTGCAGTGGAAAAGTGCCATAACTGACAGACACATCTGTGATGATCGTTCATGCCTTACTTCATTGATAGTCAAACAACATTAATAAATAATAAAAAGTGAAACATTCCTCTTTATTTGTTGGCTATTCCTAATTAATTGATAAATAAATATGTGCATTTTGAAATACTAGGTATCCTGTGCATTTAGAAAATGTTTATAGTGTATACACCATCCATACTGTGTACTACAAAAATAGTGCAGGTATCTTTAAATGTGTAGAGTGGTATATAATTCCAAACATACCCTTTGAGAAGATTATGACTGGCCTGTTCTTGTTGGTTTTTAGCACACAGGCACAAATATCTCAGTGGCCAAGTATAATCAGACAGATCGAGTACGCTAGAAGGGGCACCACCCCACTGACTGTG
The DNA here is from genome assembly GCA_032275025.1 of Enteromius treurensis. Classification (NCBI taxonomy): domain Eukaryota; kingdom Metazoa; phylum Chordata; class Actinopteri; order Cypriniformes; family Cyprinidae; genus Enteromius; species Enteromius treurensis. Next base: position 26,709,025 of record JAUCMU010000125.1, read on the forward strand.
AAACTTGCTGCTTTCATCCCCCTCCCTGATATTTAATTCATGCCACTGCTCAGGTCCAGTTTCCACTCTATAGGCTGTCTGGCTGTGCATGTGCAGTAATTCCTGCCATTCTGTGCCCCCCGCCACAGAGTCTCCATTAAGGGGGCTCTCGAATAAAGGGTGGTGTTTGCTCTGCCGTTTTGTCTGCGTGTGGATTTTTGTTCCACTCTTGGATCGGGTTCCACTCACCCCCACTGTTTATACTTACTTTTCTGGCATCTCCGCCAACTGCTCTATTAGCCAGGGGCCAAAGACTCTCTGCCTTGTCGGGATTCAGGGCCCTGGACCCCAGAGACACTGTAGCACTTACGTTTAAGGTGTAATGGTTGTTCCGCTGTAGGTGTGTTTTGGCTGACTGATTAGTTGGTCTTAAGTAAATAGTTTAATAAACCCTAGTTTGGGGTCATGTTCATGTCACAAAATATTGAAAAATAAATCAATAAAATGTTCAGGTACAAAGTAAATGCAAATACATGTTTTACACTATCTGTGGTGCAGACTTCAAAATTCAGTAACACTTTATTTAATGGTTACACCTATTAGTTGTTTATTAGCATGCATGTTAGCCATTTATTCATGCTTATTAAGCATGGATTAATGCCTTATTCTACATGATCTTATTCTACATCCCTAATCCTACCCAATACCTAAACTGAACAGCCTTCCTATTCAGGAAAAGTCCTAGTTAATAATTAACAAGTGTTACCTAATTTAAAGTTTTACCCAAAGTTTCATTTAATAAAACTATTAGATACACAGAGAAACACTTCAGTACACATGAATCCTTGACTACTTGCCAGAAGTAAGTTTAACTTTTGTTATGACCAAAATACTACTATTATGTACAGTAGAAGGTTACTGATACTGTTAGCACACTGTTTGACTAGTCGGTCTGTTCCTCATGAAACCACGTGACCGTTCGCTTAAGTGCATGGCAACGCACTCCTGTTTAGAACCTTTAGATTCATAGGGCCTGCAGTAATAGATAAAGGAGGTTTGTGTGTTTAGACTGCAGTGCTCGACTGATTGGTTGTTTGGGAGTCTTTGTGTTGAAGTGTGACCGTGGTGCCTGCGGCCCAGCCTCGGGGTACAGATGACAGGCGCCCTTGACACCTGTGGGCTCTCTGCTGCCTCTATCATGTGCCCTGCAGTTATCACATCCAGCAGGCTTTCACTTGAACATCTCTCACTTGGATGTCTTTTGGTTTACATGCCTTTTTGTTCCCCATCAGGAGATGTGACATAATCAAGGTTAAGGTTTTTGAATCTCCAAACAGTTAGTTTAGAAGCTGTCTTTTACTGTGATCGTTGTTAAAAAGCTCTCAAGTCATATTAATGCAGTAGCGTGCCAGTTAACCAACGGCTGTGTATGGTGTTTTCCTGAGTTAACCTAAACAGTCAGATGTGAACAGCAACTCCTTGAATTATGCAGGCATTCACTTGTCTTTTGGTTCAGTTGAGCTGAATCTTCGGCTTCGTTCAAACTGCAAGCTAAATTGGTCCAAATCCAGTTTGTATTGCTAATTTGACTGATCATTTTCAGAACTGCAAGCACAACATATGATCCTAATTGTTACTTTTATTGATATTATAATGATTTCTGGCACTTCCATATGAGGTCCTAAATCAGATAAAGGTCTAATGCTTAAGTTGCCTTCATAATTTATTCTATGTTAGGGTTCCGCGATAATCATCACGCTACCAATTTAGAGCTAGAAATCACACCACACATACCCTGTTGTTAATTGAATTAAATCTAAGAAACGTCTTGATTTTGAATTGTTTTGTCTTATTTCGTTCGAGTCCCTTTTGGAAGTTTGCTGTGGGCTTCCCGTTTGACGCTAGCACTAAGTCTTGCAGGGGAAACATAACCATTGACTTTTTACTTGTTGTTTCTTCATCCGAATGAATTTCATATTCGCTGATGTGTGTGCTGTGCACAAGCTATAATTCTTCATCCTGTTGAAATAAAAGATTTTTTGCAATAAAATAAATATTTGGATGTATAGACCGATTTAGTAGGATCTTTGTTGAAGTACTCTGAAAAGAAAGGCGAGGAAGCATGCTGCATCCCTCCTGCCCACCCTTACATTCTCCTGAGAGCTGGTGTGACATGATTTGGCTTGGCAGGGGCTGCGGCGCTGCATGGCTGCCCTGGCAGGGCTTCACATTTGTTTTGCCGCTGTAGTGTTGGGCTCTTGGGCACACAAAAGTGTCTTGCTGAAATAACATGCCATGCCAGTCACTAAGTATGTTGTGCGTGGCAACAGCAAATGATTTCTCAACCACTGACGACAGCTGTGGTTCTAACACTTACATGTTCCTATATGCTGAAAACATTCTCAGCTTAGATTTGCCTGCAGTTTGTCACCTTTGACTGCATGAATGATGTGGATAAGTCTGCAGGGTTTAGAGAAAGTTCACTCATTCTAGACCCATTCAGGTCAAATTAAATCATTGTGATGTTGGAATTAAAGTTGGATTTGCATTATTCCCCCCATAATGTTTTTACATTTTAGCTTGTTAAATAGTATTATTTTTTGCTTAAAAATTGAACATTGTTTAGATAATTGTAACTTTACTGGTATTGACAGTTTTTTACACTAAATTTTCTCAATTCCTTTCACACTGGCAGGTGTGGCTAAAAGTTAATTTTAGACCCTGAGTATATATGCTAGGGGGAAGTGGAAAGTGACAAATGGCTTCATTAACTTGAGCGATGTTTAGCTGGATTACCGGCCTTGTACAAGTCTCTTTATGTGCACATGAGGGCTAGTGCGAACCTTCTCTCAGGACTAATCCTACTGCAACCTTCCTGTCAATATGAGGATCTAGATTATGCATTCCGCTCCATCCTCTTCCTCTGTTATCCCTCTATCTGCTCTCTCACTGGAGCAAAGTTACAGTGTTTGCATTTTTCATTATGAAGATTTTACATTTGCTGATCACTGCCTGTGGCCCTTCCAGCACTGCTGTGGCAAGATTTTGCTCATTGTTTGATTAGCAAATTTGGTAGGTGAGGGAAATCCCAAATCCCAAGCTATGAAACAGAATTTGCGAGCTTCTCTGATTGGATACGAGCTCTCAGACACAGCATTTACTTGAAAGCGTTTAGACAGCCATTGTAAACATGCTTACCGTTTGTTGTTTTGGTTTTGCAGCCAGGCATAAGTGATGAAAACCATTCACATTTTGCAAGAAGTCTCTAAGGGAAAGTGGTTTGGCTGACCGTAACTCTGGACTTTGTGTGTTTAGGTTTGTTTTCCTGAGATACAAGCCTCCCTGATTGGTATCCTGATTTTCCACAACATGGCGGCTGTAGGATTAACCTACAGTACAAGCAGGCATATAAAAATCACTAGCTAATGTGCAAAATGCTTACATAAGCCGCCACAGGCATTTGCCTTGAAAATCAGTGGGGAGGAATGTTATTACTTTAACAATTAGCTCTTGTGTTGTGATGTTTCCTTGATTTACCAATACATCACTACAGCCCTGCATACAAATGCACTGACAGTGTCCCCAATAGGGTTGTCACAATATCTCAGTCATTTCTTATGAAACCATTGAGAATCACAATACAAACACTTTTCGTTAAGCAAAGAAGCACATCAAAGCGAGCTAATTCATAAGAATTCAGAAAGGAAAACTTAAGGGTTGAGAGTCTTTGTTATTGTTAATTTATAGTGTGTTGTTGTATACGTCTATTTAAACTTTGGGTCGAGCAAAGAATAATATTTTCTATGTATGATGACTTTAATGTTTACAGTAATACCATTTAGGGGAAAAAAACACAATTCCGTTGCTGGGGGAAAAAAATGGCAATTAGTACTGTGTAACACTAGTCATAATTCATTCAGATGGAGGCTCACAGTGTGTTTATGTATGCAAGTAGTCACTGGATGAATTTGAGACACGTGATATCAGGTGTATCTGCATTCTGTCTCGGATCACAGGAATACCAGGTGTGAGCAGAAATTTAGATGGCACGCTTATCGGGAAGCTCGTCCTTGGAAAAGGTTAAAAATGGTTTTCCACACATGCATATATGTCCACACATGTTCATTAGCACTCCAGTCCACCTCCTCACCGCACCATCCTCCCTGTTTCTCTTGCTTTTCTCAGAAACACGTGCCCCTGTTCATGCGTTGCTAGGCAACAGGACTTGTGTGCATATCGTGTATGTATGCGTGTCAGCTGGCGCGCTATGATCTTTCCCATTTCTCTGGTTGTCTCTGAGATGGTCGGATATATTTCTGCATGTGAAACAGAGGAGGAGGAGTAGAGCGATGGAGAAAGAGATAAAGACATGTCTCTTGTTAGAGTATAACATGTCCGGAAAGAGGGAGAGTGATGAGTCAGAGTCGCTGTTTTTGAGAACAGATTACACTTTCACCTCTCTGTCAGAAATGAGAGAGCGGCGTTCATTGCCACAAAGCTTGAACAGTGATTTAAAGTTGTCTCCGTTTTACTGCACATGGAATCTGTACGCTTTTCTCAGATTTTCCATGTTGATTGTGAGGGGAAAATCTGTGGAATTCTTTGAAACGCAATTGATGACCAAAATTGGAGTTTGGTGGTTATAGTCTATGTCTGCGAGAACCCCAATACAAACTATTTCTGACTAGTAATAGCAAGTAACAAGTAATTGTTCACAGCTGTGATGTGTGGCTTTATTGTTAAAAAAATATTTAAAGACAAATGTGCTCTTAGATATCACCCATTCTTGTGTTGTGGCTCTATGTAAATGTGGCAAAAATTGACACACATTTGGGTTGAGTCGATAGACGTCACGATGCTGAGCCGGCATCGCGATCCTCCAACCCGCCGCAGAAGCAACAACCAGCTTGCGAAAAACACACTTAGTCTATGGCGGCAAATCTATGCCATTAAAAAGCGAGCGCACCACTGATGCTGGCGAGCATGGTAAATCATTTCTGCGAGAGGTAAACAGATGTACATGTGAAGAAACGGGGCCTGCGAGCTCATTTCAAACCCTAGCGCGTTTGATATGTCATCCGCGCGCAATTCAATCACTCGTGCATGATCACTCCTGCGCTCGATCTTCTTTCACCTGCTCACGCGAACACTGTTATTTCTGTCAGTCGTGGGGCGGGGCTTGGTGTTTTAGTTACAACTAAACAACCCCCCCTACCCCCCACACATACACTACCACACATTTCACGATTCAACTAACAAGCTTTTAATATGATTTATGATTTGATTCGATTCAATATGATTTACTTAAGTACATAGCAGGAACAGTACATGCTAAATTAAAAAATATAAATAAATATCTCAACTAATGCTGTAAAATATAAATGAGAATTACTATGATACTATAATATTAAGGTTAAAATGAACTGATTTGTACATAAATGCTTACAGTTACAATTACATAGCCTAATTATATTTGTACTCCAATCCAGTTTTTAAAATATAAATGGCAGCTTTAATTAAAGAAACTTCATTGGTTTAAGCATAAATACATTTTTTTCAAGAAAAGTGGAAAATTACAATGAATGTGTTATATGGTGCGTGTACTTAGCAAAATGCTGGAGTTGATTTTTCTAGCTGACTAAAGAGTTTATGGTCACTGAATGTTTTTGTTCTTTGCTGAGGCAACTGATGTTGTGTGACGTTGTTTGCAAGCTGTTGTATTGACATCTTTGGGCCATTAAAACACCGAAATCTGTATCCTGTCTTGTATAATTACATCTAAATCAGTAAGATGTACTTAGTTTTAACATGTCTCTAGTTGTTTACTCATGTTTTACATATTAAATCTGGTATTAAAGCAATGGATATGATTGGTTTATGTGCACTTTGCATTGCTGCTTGTCTACATTGATCTGTCATTCCACATTAAATGGTGCCAAAACTGCATTTGTTGTTTTAATACCGTAATTAAATGGTTGGAATTTGAAATCTGAGACTTCAAAAGTAACCAAGCACAAAATCTACTGTGATTTAATTAATGTGGGAGGTGTGTTATACACTTCTACCGTTCATTAACTGAAAATAGGTTAGACTAACCGATTCTTAGGATTTAATCATTTGTATTGTTTCATAAAAATGATAACCATTTTTACGCAGGCCTAGTGTAAATGCAACATTGTATTTAAAATATGCTGAAGATTTTTGAATTCTGTGGAAATCTACTGAGCCGTTCGGGCCTGCTCATTAACAACTACACATTCCCGGGATATCACTGCTATTCCTTCAGCACTCCTCCCGCTACAGCACCGCTATCTGGGTTTTTATTTAATTTTTTAAAGGAAAACAGCAGCATGAATGCATACACACATGCAGCCTCCTCACGTCACTGTGGAATAATAAAGGGTGACTGCAGGAAGAAAAGCGCGTCCTGCCGCCTCTCTCCTCCACTTGTTTGTCTTCTTTCCTCTCTGCACAAAAGCCTCTAATCAAATGAATTGGTGTGGGTCAGGGGCTGCTCAGCCAACCCCGTCCCGCCGTTGCCTGGAAACGGCAGTGGGCCCGGTTGGCCTCTGCAGCGTTCTATTTGCACACCAAACAGGGCTCGCCGCCACGGCCGCTCTTATATGAAATGTAAATAGGCTGTTACAGTACCACAGCAGAGAGCGAGCACGCCGCGCATCGGAGCTCCGTTCATTAAGCTGCTCTCAGAAACACCTGGGAATCATCAAGCCTCCATCATGGCCCTGGTTATACCCCACACATCTCCATGTTTCTGATGCAACCATCACATGCTCGCATCCTATGCGTCAAAACTTTACCGTTATTGTTAGTAACACACTTCTAGCTGATTGGTCTGTGGTCTGTGAATATTTCTGAGATGAGGATGTGTGGACAGCCTCAAGCTGTTGTGACTCCGCTGTAGACGTGGTGAAAGAGGCCTGAGCTGATATCATGTACAAGAACACACACACTCATTTCCACATTGACTCGATGCAACAGTTCTTTTCCACTGAGAGACAGCTGCATTAAATACCAGTGGACGTGATGACAGCACCCTACGTTACCGTGGTGCAGAGCTAGGGGGTTGTGGGCCGTTTCATCTCAGCAGGAGGCACAGTTACCAAAGCAGCCCATAATAGTCATACTGTGCAGCAGCGATTGTATGAGGAAGAACTGGACTGAGGCTTCCTGTGGCAACACACTGTGATGGCCCCTGTTTGACCGCAGAGAGAGGATTGCTACTGTAGAGGAGGAGAGAGGAGAAGGTCCTATTGATCGATGGACAGAGAAATATTTGTTTGAGCTGAGAGTTCAGGTGCAAAGCCCATTTATTCTGTGGCTCACCAACCATGCTGACAGTTTAGGTTTTGCCAACAAGAAATGACTGGATATGCTTTAATGTCCATGTGCGATCACCTGTGCTTATGTAAAATATCTAGAATGTGTAAAGCTGGTTATTGACACGTTGTTGATTTGTTACGTTGAACGTTCTGTATCTGTTCATTGGGTTATATCACGTATATGTCAGTGTTTATAAAATAACTCAAACTAAACTGTATTGAACCGTCACCTAAATCATTAATATACAATTTAAAGCAAAACTGGGATATAATAGGTAATATTATTCATGTTGTCTCTATAGATCACATTTTTCTAGCTGACTATTATGTAACTATATTATTAAGTTTTTTTAAATGTAATGTTACATGATATTGCTTTTACTGCTGTCTTTTCATGGTTAAAATATCGATTGAGGGATTGAATGATACATTTGAATTAAGGGTATTGTATCTTAAAAAATTTTTATCTTTTAAAAGTTTTTGTTAAAAGTCAAAATTCAAAATTTGAGACTTTAAGACGCAGCACAAAGTTTATTGTGATTGGATGTGCATTAAATTGTTTAGAGAAGTTACATTCAAACTAAAAACTGTGTAGACTAAAGAATCGACTGGTATTTAGTAGGGGTGTAACGGTTCACAAAAATCACGGTTGGGTTCGATACGATTCAGTAGTGTCATGGTTCGGTATGTTTTCAATACGGCAAAAATACAATAAAAAAAATTATTTCTTTGATTTTTTTTTTTTTATTTTTTTTTTTACATTTTTATTTATTAAAACTGACATAATATGACTTTGTTTTCCCCCCCTTTTCTTTTACTTTCAACAACAATGGAGCTATACTTCACATAACTCCTGGGGTTTCTTCTTAGCAGCAAATAAAGAAGTGTTTTGGAAAAGT
>JAUCMU010000125.1:26717342-26770684 GCA_032275025.1 Enteromius treurensis
GCAGCTCTGGTTAAACAGCTGGATGTTGGGTTGAAATGCCTAACGTTACCTGAACGCCGCGGGTGATAGTTTGTAATTTGTGTGTTTCTGGTTCTCGTCTGTTTGGGAGTGGGAGGAGCAGACACGGGTTCCCTGTCCCGTCGTTTGAGCTGCCTTGTTGAGTGTAGCACTGAAAAAATTAAATTTTACACAGTTTATTCTCTTTTTATTTCTATTCATTTATTCATTTTCTTGTCAATGTTGCGTTCCATGAGAGAACAGTCATGCTATTCTGTTTTCCTATCCAAATCTGTGTAGTTTGCACATGTGCTTGTGACAGGGGCCATCGAGGCCGGTGGAAGCAGGAGATTAGAGGGAGCTTTGTGTTCCCGGCTGAGCAAAAGCAGGACTGCACCGTCAGCAGGCAGGAGGAAGCTTTCTAAGCACTAGTCGGCTGACCCAGGGTCAGCCTCAGCAAACTGAGAGGCCTACATTCCTCCCAGATTAATCCTGTGACCCAGAGCCTACCATCCACTAACTAGGCCTGTCAAATTTGTCTTCTCTAAACAGTCTAGAAAATGGAGGTTTGCCTTGGCGTAAGTCTTTGCACAGTCTGCTAGGGTCCTGGAGTATGCGAGACCCCTGCAGGGAATCTGTACAAACTTGCACACGCTGCTGTTGTGTGGTTGTGCTGCAGGAAACGGATGCAGGGACATGTCAGTAAGCCTGGGCCTTGTGCCGTCTGCTTCAGCTACAGTAGAGTACAGTGCTAAAAGTAGACCTCATATGTGATGAATTACAGCTGGCTGCAGGCAAAAAAAAAAAAAAAAAAGCTTTGTCTGACACAAGCACCCACACTGCTGGCAGATGCGCAGCAGCTTTTGATTGGGCTGAAAAGCAGAGGAAATGAGCCGTGTTTCTGGAATGGATGTTGTTGTGTTTTCTTCTCTGGGTGCCGTTCCTGTGTGTGTGTGTGTGTGTGCGCGCATTTCTTTTCCTGCAGCAACGCTTGAAGAACACACAAGTTCAGAAGCAGGGTGCACACAAATGCACATTCCACATTATGCTCTGTGCTTTCATGTACATACATGTTCTGTATTTACGTTCAAAGCAGACTGCATGGGCTCACTTTGTTTTTGGAGATTCGTTGGCTGTTCCCCCTAGAAAGTAGAACTGTGGGATCTCACAGCTAACATATAGAAATTCTTAAAGCAGACCTGTGTGGGCCTGTATTGTTCAAGAACTTGCATCGACCTACTTTAGGGTAGAAGCATGTCTGCATTTGTGTGTCCGTTCCACACCACATTTGTTTATCCCCATTAAAGCCGTGACCTTTGACCACTTTGAGGTGTGGAACTGCTTTGCGGGCTGAGGATTGGGTGTGGGGGACATGCCTGAATAACAGGAGAGCAGTATTACTCGCTCTCTGTCTGTATGCGCGTGCGGTACGTTAGCTGAAGATATTAATAGCTGTCTTTGAATAGGAGGGCTGGAGAGAGATGGCTGTGGCGCCAGTGTAGTGGTGAGTGCCAGTTTTCCTGGAGAAGAGAAGGCAATGGGCAGCCCTGTGCGTCACACAAAACTAAAACATGCATTATGAAGGGACGATTATAGTATACAGCTGCCCTCACGTTAAGCCTTGATGTTCAGCGTATACAAATATCAGTTCACGGTTGGTGTAGAGAGGATCCAAGCATCATCATCTGTACAGATCTTGGTTTAATGCACTTTCACAAGATTTGGGTGTGATGCAATGCATTTTCCGTACAATAGATCGCTGTGTGAAAGCCTTTTAAATGATGTCGCTTGCATTTTATAGAGGTAGTTTGCCCACATGTATTTTTTAAACTGCGACAGGGCAACTACAGTTGTGCTGTGGATATGTTCAGCATAAAAATGGCTCCCAAATGAGAAGAAAAGGATGACTGTGCTGTCTAAGAGATTAAACAAAAGCATTTGTTCTAAAAGCCATAGCATTGTTAAAGCCTTGATGCAAAAACATTGTTTCAATATTGGCTGTCTGTCCATTAAGTTCAAAATACTATAAGGAATTGATTTTTTATTTTATTTTTTCCTAATCTCTTGCAGCAGCCGTCTCCACCCTGCTGTACTAATGAATTGCGGTGCACTAGTGTGCTCTGCACTCAGACACTTTAGTGTTTTTATATCTTCGTCTTATCATTTTGCCGGTAGCTGTGATCTATGCGTACGTGATGGTGTCCGGGTTGCTTTTTGTTTTATTTGTTTATTAGCTTCCGAATTACTACGAAGAGCTTTATTTTTGTATTGTAAACAAGAGAGACACAATTTCTATTCCAGAATTTTGTTGGTATTTTAAGGTGTTGTGGGAATTTGCAAATACCTGGGGTTTGTGGAATTGCTGTCAAAGCCAGACAACATTAAAATCTTGGCTGGTTTTTGTAATTGTTTTCTTGCTTGACTGGATTAAATGCATTCTGGGGAAGGGTCCAAATTCTTGAACCGTGTTGCATTTTAAACATATATTGAATGTGTCATTTAATAAAAAAAACAAAAAATAAAAGGCTCAGTCATTTGGGTTTCTTAAGTTGTCTTACATGAATTGCAGAACAGTGTTATCAGATGCATTGGTCTACCTCACAATGACAAAAAAATAAATGGTGCGATTTGTTGGTCGAAGGGCTTCAAGAATGACATTTTGACTGGTAATTTTGGTGGTAACTGATTTTATAGAAATTCTGAAATGTTCATGTCCGTTACAGTGTACCTGGGAATTTTTTTATAAAATGTTAATTTCCTTTTTAAAGTTTAAGTATTTAATATATATATCAAAGTCCTCTTTTATTCATTTGTTTTTGTTGTTTTGTTTTTGTTTTTTGAAAACAGAATATTATCATTTTGAATGTGAATATTACATCATTGAAAAGATTAGCAACTAGTAATATTTGTGCCATAATTTATTCACTTTTCACATAAAAACCATTGTGTTTCTGTGTGTAATGGGCAATGGCTATTTAACGTGCCTTCGTTCCAAACTAAATGCTGTCATCACCTCTGCATCATAGGATGTCACTTGTTTTCTTTGGTCATTTGTAAATGCCGTTAATGTTTATTACACAAATGAGGAGTGCAAATAAAACGCAACCAGATGCCAATATGGTTGTAATTTGAAATGTACTCTGGTCACGGTTATGACTGCTTGCATATAGGACATAAACAGATGTTATTTCAAAATGATCTGAGATCAGTAAATACATGCTATTTGTTTTTGAAGATCTGTTGCTTTAAAGGGAATGGGCAGTTGAGTTAAAAAATAGAGAACTTCGTGTGCAGAGTGAAATGTCATGAAGGAGATTGACAGTAAAGTGCTAATGCGTCTTTCCCTCTCTCTGTCTCACAGACGGTCGATGACGATGCGATGGAAGCGTGAATGAGGTTTGGCGTGGCAATAGCTGAACGATGCCCAAGGGTGGGGGTGCTAAAACCCCCCAGCTGGAGGACTTCCCATCCAACACCGACATGGTGGAAAAGCAGGGTGGGAAGAAGGTGAGGACAATTGCTTTTATATCAAATGCACACACACACACTGCTGGTATAACGGCCTGTAACCTTTCCAAGCAGTCAAGTAACAACCCAGTGGATAGTTTTTATTCAAAATCTTTTTTAAGAGCTACATAAAATATTGCACTGCATTGTTGTGCTTGTATCAGCTTTCAGATCATAAGTGAGCGTCTTGTATTTGTTTTTTATTTCTAAACATTTTAGTGAGAGTCAGTGTCAAAATATCTTAATGAGTCATCATATCCTATTAGTATACTATTAGTAAACCATTTTTGTATGATCAATTTAAAGTAATAAAAATTAAAGTAAAATAATGTTGCAATTTTTTTATATATTTTTTGTCAAATAAATACTGATGCATTTATTTAATCAGGTTAAATATTAATAATAATAACAACACTAAATGTTTCTTAAACAGCAAATAAGCATATTAGAATGACTTCTTATGCATACTGGATCAGGAGGCACTAAAGACTGGTAATGATGCTGAAAATTTAGCTTTATCACCAGATCTATCTGAACACCAGAATAAATTGTATTTAAAAAGAAATTCAAATAAAAAAACAGTTTCTTTTACTGTTTGCAATTTTGATTTAGTTCAGAAATGCTTGTTATTTGTCTAGGCCATGCTGTTTTTTTGTGTTTTATGTGCACTGTATACTTGCTGTAGGGGTGAATGTCTCATTTTGATATTTTATTAAGTTGCAGCTCTAAAGTAGGTTGATGCAAGTTCTAGAACAATACAGACCCACACAGGTCTGCTTTAAGCACACCACCTTTGACCCCAATATCACAAAAGTCTGAAAATATGGCAACTTTAATCCTTTGTAGCGATATAACTGTCTTGAGGGTTTTCAACATGCTGATTAATGAGATTCATTGTCATCCATGTCAAGATTTGTAAATGCAGGGAAAACAACTAAACCAGCATCACAGCAGCACTCTGTATACAGCTGTAGATTGTATTCTACAGTGTTAAGCATGAAAACACTCAAGAAATTTAGTCTGGGATTGTATAAAAACGGTGTATAAATTTAGAGGCATTTGAAGCCGCAAGTGTTTTTGAATCCGAGGATCAGTGTTTTAGTGCAAGACAAGCCAGAGTTTGTGAAGAGTTTATGGCCCAGATGGGGTGTGTATGTACATCATTCTGTGTAGTATTGCATCAGACTCTGCGAGGGGGAGGGAGCGAGCGCGTGAGCGAACGAGGAAGAGTGAAAGCATTGCTAGGAGACCAGTAAGTAAACAGGGCTGCTCACACAGATGGTTTAGAGAAAGACAGAGAAAGTGTTTTTACTTGATTTAGATTTGGTTTCTATATGTGCTGTAAGAAAGCCTGCTCTCATCTCTCTCTCTCTCTCTCTCTCTCTCTCTCTCACGGTCTCTGTTTTCATATCTCTTTGAGCTCGGTTCTTGGGGGCAGATATGGTCTTTGTGTGTGTGCGTGCACGCGTGTGTGCGCGCTTGCACTTGGATGACATCATAGTCTCGTGACAGAGGGGGATGTGGGCTGTACGGAGAGGCTCTCGCAGTAGAAACGGCTCTACGCTGCATTCAGCTTTAGCTTTATCACTGCACTAAGAGCTCTTTAATTAGCCTTCATTAGCACTGCCAGAAGCAGACGGTGCCCCAGCCGCTTTATTCTAACTTCCTCTCCCAACAGTCAGCCCATTGCTTGTGTACATTCATGGAGTTATATTATTTGTACAACAATGTTTTTTAAAGATGGGATCTGATCAAATTTTTAATTTCTCTTTCAGTGCAGGCATATTTGAACTTTTTTGTTATTTTAGAGGCCTAATAACTTCAGTTACACATTTTAAATACTCTCAACTGTTTAATAAATTTTTATGTAGATGTTGCCCTGCTATCAGCTTGGAAAATGCGGGAGAAGATTCCATTTTGGCCTAGTACAGTAATAATAAGAAAGGACAGGCTGCATGGAAATAACCTGTATGCGTTATGTAGGTTGGTGTGTGTTTGTAGTCTGGAAGAATTTTTTGCAAAATGATCCAAATATCGATTTGTTTTTAATGATAGGGTATGTGGGGCTTTGAAGAGGCTTGTTGAGGTGGGGTGTTTTGATGGGTTCCAGTTGTTGATGTGAAGGGTCTGGAACAGTTTCAGACCTCTCCTCTCATATGTCTTACATAGAATGTGTAACAATGTATTGCTTAACTGCGCTAAAATTGTTAATCAAATGTGCAGCAAAGAATATTATATGAACTCAATTTGGACAACTTTAATGACAATTTAGATTTGTTGTTATTGTTTTTGCTTTTTTTGCTGCCCCCTCAGATTCCAGATTTTCAAATGGTTGTATTTTAGCCAAGTAATGTCCTATCCTAACAAACCATGAAATTGTTAAGTCATTGCTCAAGACACACTTATATTCTTTGGCTTTTATTTTAAACTGAGTTGAGATATTGAGACATTGTGATAAATTTAATGCATTGATTGTGTGTGACCTTCTCTTTTGACATTGGGAACCACTTTGGTCAACCGTGGTTGTTTTTTTTAATGTGCCATGTAAAAAAACTGAACATACATCAATGGAAAGCTAATTTATTAATTATAATGAAAGTAATGTACCTCAAATTGACAAAACTGATTGGTTTTGTGGTCCTGGGTCACACATGTCCATAAATATACAATTATCTAGATATTCAAATTGTAAAATATGGTGTTTTTCTCCAAGAAATCACAGTTTTAATCATCAAATTAACAGCATCAACAACATATTTCCTATTAAATAGGCCTAAGTATATATATACAAACTCATATTGTATGTTTAATGCTGTAATCCCATTGTTGGAATGGAATAGGCCCATAGCAGTATAGTACACTAAAGATGTAATGTGCAAAGCTTATGTAGTTCTATATCCTGCATTTCTTTTTGAGCTGAATCATTACTCAATCAAATACTGTTATTTGCTGTTTCTTACTGAACTTGTACTATTTCCCATGTTCCCCTAGGATAAAGACAAAGGCTCGTCAAACAAGACTCCTAAATTGGATCACAGCGATGGTGTCAAAGAGATGAAAGAGAAAGCTCCTAAGAGGAAGCTGCCCTTCACCGTCGGAGCCAATGGAGATCAGAAAGATTCCGACTCGGGTAAGGAGGCGGGGCCAGCACGTAACACAGAACTGTGGGTAACAGGAAGTGTGTGATAGTTTGTGTGTGGGCTACTGTTGTTGTTTTTCTTGAGTAATGTGTGCCGGATGATAGAAGTGCTGATGGAGAAACCATTAGTCCTGTAATTGGAAATGTGTTGGATATAACATGCTGAGAAGGGTGAGTTATCATACTCCGTTTTATTTATAGGGATCTTTTGATGTAGTTTAGCCTGGATCGTTATCATTTGTGCTCAAGAATTTTTTAATTTGATCCTCGCTGAATGTGGGAGTTTGCAGCAAGCTGCACATCTCTGATGCAATTTGGCTGTTTTTTCCAGTTGTTGTGTTTTTAGCTTGTGTAGAAAGACAGTGGTTTAAATGTATTTTGAGTTGAGTGGTTTGTTTTATGGCTGTAATTCCTGCAAGTTTTTGCAGTCAAAGCACAGCCTCTCTGTAACCTTTTAGCGAGCCGTTGGCAGAACCCCCCCCTCTCTTTTGAGACGTGGCTGTAAAGCGTGAAATCTTGCCCATTTTCTCTGCCTGAAGTGCTCATTGTAATGCTAATAGGGGTGTGGTTACGTCCATTCTTTGATTGGCCTGTCTCTATGTTGGTCTCTCTTTCTCTGTCCAGTTCCAACCCCTATTTTGTAGTATCGCTCTTCCATTTGTTTTCACCGGTAATAACGTATCCTTTAAATGTTCCTTCAGATGTTTGTTTTTTTTTAGAATTCAGAGATTCACTTTAAGGCCAAGCAATGGCATCTAAATGGCAGCGTGTTAAGATGGCTTGGATTTTGTTGCCTGTTTTTGTGCTGCATCATTGTCTGTTCCTAATGGCATCTGTCCAGCTCTTGGCTGTACTCCACCTCATGCACCCTTACTGGGACTTTTTGATGTAGTTGAGCTGCTCTCTCTGTGGTCTCCTCCCCCAGTTGGAAGGTTTCCAGCACAGGACTAGTTAGATATTTGTTCCCTTACCGCAATGAGCTCACACAAACATCCTTTGAAAGTTGGACGTGCATTTAATGTTTTACTGCAATGGGACTTTTTTTTTTTTTTTTTAATATTAAGCATTAGCAGTCACTACAAAAGACACGATTAACTCAGTCCTGGCCAAAATGAAATTGAAAGGAAGATGTTAAGGCTAGGCAGTATAGCTAATTTCAATGTCTTTATGATAATTGATACATACATGAATATTTTTCCATTTGTAAACGAAAAAAAAAAATCTTTTTAATAAATGAACACAAAATGAACATTTAATATCAATGAAATTAAAAAAATTAAAATTTCAATCACATTTAGTTATAAGCTCTGCAGTGTGTAGCTAACTCAAATTATGAATGTTATAAACTAAAAGTTTGTAATTAAAAATAATTTTTTGCTTACATAATACATGTGTCTGTATTGTGTATAAACACACACATGCATTTATATTAAAGAAAAATATGTTGTGTTTATACATTGAAGATATTTATACATAGTATAAATTATATGGTTATAAATATACATGTAAATAGTTTAATGATATACTGTATGTGTGCATATTTAAATATACAAAATAAATATACATAATACACACACACATATTATGTAAACAAGTTGGAGTTGATTTCCAAAAAGATTTAATTGATTATGAATCTATTCAGGCTGTTGTTGTGGTTTTAAACCAACAAAGCTTAGTTTGTAATTTGTATAACTGTAGCCACATAATTTTATATGGTATATAATAAATATATTCTGTTTGAATTCTGGAAAAAAAGATCTAGTACAGTGTATTGTAAAATTGTTGACACAAAAACATGAGGCTAAAAATAGATACAAGTTATCATGTTCCTGGCAAGGCAAGTAAAAAATTAAGGTCCGATCAAGAATGTTATTGTTGATCACCAATACATTGCGTGTGACTGTTTATCAAAGCCGAAGCCGAGGTGAAACCGAGCCATCTTCACTGTGTCACCGAGGGTGTTTCCTGTCCTCCATTTTCTGGAAATTTGAAATACATAATTTATCTAGCTGATATTTTTACATCTCCCTCTCTGCATCTCTCTCATGGGCTCTCGGTGCATTCTGCATTCAGGGAGACAGCAGAGATCGCCTGTGCCACTTAGCTCTAGTTCAGGAGCAACCCACAAGGCCCAAGAGCACTCAGGATACTTCCTCCGTTCTTTCTCTCCATCTCACAGTCTTCCTGCCTCCATCTTCTGCGTTTGCTCATTCTCAGGCCGCAGACATCTTTGCTGCATTATGTATTAGAGGCAGAACTTGGCATGGAAATAGAATGCAGTGCCACTGCTCTAAAGAGACTTCGCTAGTGGCAACGCGTTTTAGTGTGCAAATAACAATGAATTTCCAGAAGATATTACAGAGTTTACGAGATGCTTTTTTTGGGATACGCACTGCATGGTTTTAAAACTTTGAGCACGCAGGCTGTAGCAGACGGTGGACTGGAGCTGCGGAGGGAGAATGTTGTGGATAAGGGTGAAGGGAGTGGGTTGGCTGATAAGAGACGGTAATATTTGCTGCTCCACTGCTGCCCACGCCTTGCTAACGCTGGCAGGCATGTGCACTGGTACACTTGCACACGCAATTGGTCTCTGGCTAACATGCGCACACACTCGCATTCAGAATGTGTTTGCTTCCTGTAGGCAGAGAGAAGAGATTCGCTGCTGTCTCACGGATCGGACCGGTGATGTTTTTTGGCCTTTATACGACCAAGCCATGCAGCACTCATATTCCTGGAGGGAAGAATGTTTTTGTAGTATTGCATTTTCTGTCATGCAGCGCTCTTATGAATTATTCACTATTGTGATTTCACCGTATATATCAGATCTAGTGGTGCCTGGATTGTGTCTGCGTCTGTTTTGCCTGGGTTTTATTACTTAGTCTCCCACTGGTGCTGCTGCCCTTGCGTTCTGAAGAGGTGAAGCGTGGCCTGCGTTCACACTGCCTCTGTGTTAACATACTACATTCTCTCTAAGAAGAAACCTCAAGCTGCTACGTGGATGACTTCCTTCATTGTGGTTGATGAAACCAATGCCCTCTGCTTTTATTTATTTTTTTTTGTTTTTTTTTCTTTATCCCCCCCACCCATACTGTCCTTTCACCTAAACTCTAATGTTGGGTTCTTTTGAGTGGTGCTCACTAAGGCACGCGTCACTATTAATATTTTGTTGACACACTGAACTGGAATTCATTGCATACCCCACACCTTCTGCGTTTCACTACTTTTACTTTCACTTCTAAGCAATTTGATTTTGACGGAGGGTTTTTTACTTAACAGTAAAAAACACCCAGAAGAACCTAGCAACAACAACATTTGTTTCATGTACTTGTATGTTTACCATTGGAATTTTCCCTAGTCTATTGGACTGTTGTCCCTGTAACCCTCAGTCCCTGACCTAGATTCCCTTCAGCCATCAGTCTCAGAGGACACACAGTAAACAGCTCACTAACATCACACCAAAAAATACTACACTAGTCAAACTGAGGACTGATCAGTATAAATTGCTGGCCGTTGGTCTTTTGCATATTTTGAGCTAATAAGATGAGATCATTTTGAACATTCCCTTGGGGTGTTTTTTTTGTTTTGTTTTGTTTTCTCTTCAGGTCAGTTCAGATTTGTTCTATTAGCTGTTTAAAAACATTACAAATACCTCATATCTAACAAGCTATTCTTGTTTGGGTTGTTTATTTTAAAAAAAGAACAAAAAACTAGTTATGCAACTTCTATTACAGGAGGTGGTTTCAGCAATGATACAAGTCAACGCTGTTAGCAACAATTAATTGAATTGTTTTGTGTTGGTGATTTGTGCTCCTGGTGTATCTGCTTTTATGCACCTGGGCTCTGTGAAATTTGTTTTTTGTTCAAAATTAAAAACAAATACTGCTTAGATGTTTTTTTACTCCTAGTTAATGGTTAAATTAATTATAATTAATACAATTAATTATAAAACTTACACAATTTCACATCAATTTATTAAATATTTTTTACCAAAATGTTTAGGGCTTTTTATTATCACTCACCATATGTTTTATTATAAAATTCTGTTATTCTGATTATTTGAATTTTATGTATTCAAACTTGTTTCTAAAATAGCCAACTGAAGGAATAAAACATTAATTACATTTACCTTTTAATAATAAAAAATTAAGCAAACTATTTTTGGCAAGCAAAGGGAATTTACAATTAAAAATGCAACATGAAGAGATGTTGTTTGGTTATATGCAAAAAAAAAAAAATAGCACTTATACAGTTCTTTGTTTATATATGAGACTAGTTTTACTCTGGTGAAATGGTAAAATGCTCAGGAAATTACAAGATGTTGTTCATGTATTCATGTCCTCATTTTGCGAGACAGTATGTGTGTACGAAATTGTGCGCCTGTTCCATTCATTCAAGAACATGCAGGTTTTGTATTTAAATGCTATTTTTGAGGCTCGATATTTACAGATAATAGTCCTTTTGATAAACAAATCATAACAAAAAATCACATTATACTGTAAATTCCATTTTTATGACTGGATTCCATGATTTCCAAATCGTGGGAAATCATAGGGCCTTATCTATTAAACTCTTCTGTTTTATGTTAATACAGAAGATTATCTATACCCCCTTTTAATGGTTTGGAGCAATAGACTCCACTAAACTGCTCTCTGAAACCTGCATTTCGTGCAAGTGCTTTACTCGCAGTGCTCATAGTGTTGGTAATCTAGTGGAGCAAAATCGATCACTCTCAATGACAGTTGTCATGCAGTTGTTGTGTAAACAGCTTTTTTGGTTCAAATATTGTTTGCTGTGTAGAGTGTGTAATTTGGTTTCATTATGTCATGGCATAAGCGAATAGGCCTTCATCTGTAATACTGTACAATTTTCAGTACCTCAGTTAATTATTTTAGAAGACTAAAAGTGCAAGCACTGCGTTTGTTTAATTCATCTGCCTGTTATAAACATGTTTAGACTGCTTCTGCTGTTCATGCTCTTCAAGGTTTGAATTACAGGAACTTGACTAAATGGTGTGTGTGTACTTTATACGTAAGTGTTTACAGGTGTTAGCAAATATTCATCAGCCCAAAACCATAAAGAATAATTCCTGGAAAGATCTTTGGTGCTGGAAGCATTTGTGTCTGGCTTCTTGTCCCCTATAAATTATGCTTGTGGGCTTGAGCAAATCACTACATTGGGAACAACAAGCTGCCTTGTAGATCTTCCATAGATTAGACGAGAGCAGAAATCTAGTTGACAGGATTGTTGTACCTTGTTGGGTTTTTATTGGTGTTAATGGCACAGGAATGTGTGCGTGACATTTGGGCATTTTTGTACAGTTCGAGGCTCGGGGGGTCATAGAGTGGGAACTGGCAAACAGTCGATAGCACAGGTGAGATGGCTTTAAAGAGCTGGACGGCCGCATTGTAAGGCAGATATGTTGACACTGACATACTGAGAATAATTGATGGGTGTTTCTGTGAAGAGCAGCTGCTTTTATCCACACGCAGCGGTGACCTTGCCTCAGCCACATTGAAATGTGAGCACCGGCCATTTTGTTATCGGTGACAGGGTGCCAAGTCATAGCTTTAAAGAAACACATACACACATGCTAGAATGGCATCGGAGGACCCCTCCCTCCCCATAAGGCTTTTGGGTAATCTCACACCATGGCTGCTGCCACCAGCAGGCTTTCACATGGGCCAAGCGGCTGGGAATTTACCCAAGGCTTCACTTGACCTTCAGGCTGCTATGGATGGCATACATGGGAATGCATATTAACCTGTGCTAGCTTATGAAGGTCATTAAACAGAGTTTTCGAGGATATTGTGTCTGTTCATGAGGCTGGTTTTTAGGTTAATATGCCCCTGTTTTCTCCTCAACAGAAAAGCAAGGTCCAGAGCGGAAGCGCATTAAAAAAGAGCCCACTAACACCAGGAAGTCAGGCCTGCCATTTGGGATGGGCATGCCAGGGATCCGGGCCGGGTACCCCCTCTCAGAGCGGCAACAGGTGGCTCTTCTCATGCAGATGACGGCGGAGGAGTCCGTAAACAGTCCAGGTGCGTGTTTGTCATGGGCACCACGTCTTGGGGGGCGCGGGCGGGAGGGGGCCCAGTGGCTTTAGTAGCTTTCACTGTCCCTGCTGCACGTTCACGCTATTCTTCATTTAAACACACACACACCACAGCACTTAATTAGAATTCAATTAAACAAGATAACCCTCATCAATTTCCATTACTTTAGTGAAATGAACCTCTGCAATCTTAATCCACTGTTGTTCATCAGCCCTCCAGGACTGTTGATGGAGCAACAAGGGACTTGGTTGTACTGTTTCAATATGAATTGTTCAGAATTAGATTTGATTGAATGTGCTCAGTTGGTTTTGCATTCTAATGCTGGAGCTTCATTGCATTTCATTGGCTTTATTGGTTTTCTATAAAAGTATGCGTATCTATTAGATTACTCCAATTTAGCTCTTCCTCTTTAAATGGTTCACCAGATTTATTTGTCCAAAACAAAAGACCCCTAACCCCACCCCTGCAGAGCACTTTTGCATGCCAACTATTGTTGTGCATAATCTTTCGGTTGTTTTGAATGTAATTGTTTAAAAATTGAAATTTAGTGTAGCTATATGTAGCTATGTCTTTCCTGGGGTCGCTAATAAATTACCCATGTTTACCCATGTAGTTTGTTGATTCAGTCTACTTTAATTTTGTTATAAACAGTATCGTACAAGTTCAAGATGTGAAATTTTACTAAAACTGTACTTCAGTCAAAGGATGCAATGCAGACAGGCGTTTCCAATGTTTGTTGTACAAGACTGCCACCTTGAGGTCCTTGAGTTTTCCTAGCTGTTCTTGATTACAGGATTAGGATTTTTAGAAATATTTTTACTTAAAAGAAGCATAATTATTTTTACTATAGAAATTACCATGCCAACTTGTGTCCCCCTCGGAAGTTTGCTGAGTCCCCTAAAGAAAATCCCAACACACATGATTGAGAACCACTTTTTTTTTTTTTTTTTCCAGACACAACACCAAAGCACCAGTCGCAGTCAAGTCTGGGTCAGAAGGGAACACCAAACTCTGCCTCAAAAACCAAAGACAAAGTTAACAAGCGCAATGAGAGGGGTGAGACACGGCTGCACCGGGCAGCAATACGTGGGGAGGCACGCCGGGTAAAGGAGCTCATCATTGAGGGGGCTGACGTGAATGTAAAAGACTTTGCAGGTAAAGGCAGCCATCAGAATTCACCTGTCCTCCACCTTAGTGATGTAGCATGCTGTTGATATCAAATGGTATATTAAGTGATTTAAGGGGATTTGGTTAAAATCCTAATGGAAGTATTTCCACAACGGCATGTTTTTTACTTAAGGCTGGACCGCACTGCATGAGGCGTGTAACAGAGGGTATTACGATGTGGCCAAGCAGCTGCTGGCAGCCGGGGCTGAGGTTAACACCAAGGGCCTGGATGACGACACGCCTCTACATGATGCGTCTAACAATGGCCATCTTAAAGTAGGTGTCTTTGATTTTTCCAAGATTTTAAGAATGCTTTAACATTTGCATTTTGATCGACGACCATATTCCGGTTTTATAGGTTGTGAAGCTGCTGTTACGATATGGAGGGGATCCTTGTCAAAGCAACAGAAGAGGAGAGACTCCGTTAAAAGTGGCAAATTCGCAAACGATGCTCAACCTGTTGCTGGGAAAAGGCACTTACACCTCCAGTGAAGAGAGTTCCTCAGGTGTGTTATCATGCAGATCTTGTTTGAATAGTGCCAGAAAGTGTTTAACAGGAAATGTGTACCTTACGTTGGTATTAAGAGTTCTTTTTTTTATCAGCAGATTCTTCTGAAGAGGAAGATGCCCCATCATTTGCCCCATCCAGCTCTGTCGATGGCAATAATACAGACTCGGAGTTTGAGAAGGGCTTAAAGTTAAAAGGGAAGGGCATGGACCCACCCAAATCCACCACCACTCCTATCAAGGATGAGTATGAGTTTGACGAGGATGACGAGGAGGAGCGTGTCCCACCTGTGGACGACAAGCATCTGCTCAAGAAAGAATTCCGCAAGGATCCCGTCAGCAAGACAAA
The DNA here is from genome assembly GCA_032275025.1 of Enteromius treurensis. Taxonomy (NCBI): domain Eukaryota; kingdom Metazoa; phylum Chordata; class Actinopteri; order Cypriniformes; family Cyprinidae; genus Enteromius; species Enteromius treurensis. The sequence goes on from JAUCMU010000125.1 coordinate 26,732,062, forward strand.
CAACTTTATCTCCATACCCAAGATGGAGGTTAAAACTTATTCCAAAAGCAACTCGCTAACACCAAAGAAGGCTGTGCGCAGGATCCTGTCGGACAGCAACAGCTCGGATGAGGATGACAGGACGTTGTGTTTCACACCCACGACCACACCAAGGCAAACTGCACCTCAGACCAATGTCAAGAGCCGGGACTCAATGTCGCTGAGCTCCAAGCAGCAAAAAGACAAGAATAAAGTCAAAAAGAAGAGAAAGAAGGAGACAAAGAATAATGTTAGTAAGGAGGTGCGCTTCGGTAAAGTTAACGACAAGTTTTGCACCTCAGATTCTGAGATTGGGGACCTGGAGAGTGAGGATGATAAAGGATCCATGCAGAGTGCAAACTGCATCAAGGACTCTTCTACATTGAGCCTCAAAGACCCCTCTGTTTTTAGTTCGCTGTCTGTCTCAAATTCATCCTCTACGCATGGGAATCTGAGCTCTCAGAAACACACACAGTCTCTGGCAGAGCAGCACCCAAAGCAGTGGAGGACAGATGGCTGGAAGACTGTGTCCTCTCCCACATGGTCTGATGTCAGCTCCCTCTCGGACTCAGTCAGAACAAGGCTTTCCAGTGAGTCAGACTACTCTTCTGCCGACTCCAGCATTGAGTCTGTGAAACAGGTGAAAAAGAGAGTGCAAGATAGCAGAAAGAAAAACAACACTCATGCCAATGCGGTAGACAAAAAGAACTCTGAGTTTTACAAGAACTCAAACACAGAAGGGGCCATTTCTAAAACAGACAAAGACGGAAAAGTGTTGAAGAAACACAAAGTCAAACACAAACACAAAAGCAAGGAAAAAGATAAGGCTCCAAGCGTTGTTTTGAGTCAAGACATGAATGAAAAATTTGTCAAGAGCTTCTCTTTTGACTTTGACGACACACGGCAGAAGTCGCTCATTGTTGAGACTGAGTCACCTTCTGAAAATAGGGTCAAACTTTCCAAACATGAGAAGGATCATTTTAAGAAGGAGGACAGGCTGTCAAAGGGTAAATCAGAAGACAAGGACTGGCCAGGTAAAGAAACTCAAAGGGTGATCAAGGAGGAGAGGTCAAAGAAGACAAAGGAGTCCAACAAGGAGAAAGTGAGCAAAGAGGAGAGGGACAAACCTTTGAAGGCTGAGAAGGAGAGAAGCATAAAAGACAAGGCGAAAGAGGAGAAACAAAAAGCGCATAAAGATGAGAAAAAGAAAAAATCTAAGGATAAGTCCCTCAAAATTGACAAAAAGAATGAGCAAAAAGACGACAAACATTTTAAATCTGAGAAAAGTATAAAAGAAGAAAAGGAAAAGTCTAAGAGGGAGAAAAACATCAAAGAAGACCCTGATTATGAAGACTTTGACTTAAAAAATCATCTGCTAGAGGACACCAAAATGAGCGCGTCAGATGACCCCCATGATCGGTGGCAGTCAGACATGTCTTCTGACAGTTCGCTTTATGGAGATGATAGCTGGGACACTCCTGTAAAAGGATACAAAGCAAATAATACAGTCAAGTTAATTGTAGAAACAGTCAAGGAGGAAAGCAGGGATAGAAAAAAGGAAAATAAGGTCAAAGATAAAAAGCCAGATCATGGAGAAAAACGTTCTGAAAAGGAAACTGTCTCAAAAAAGAAAGACAAGGAATCCTCTGAAAAGAATGCTGAAAAGAAAAAAGACTGGACCGACAAACAAAAGTTGAATTCTGGTCAGTCGCTGGAAAAGGAGAAGAAACGAAAGGATTCAGCAGAGGGTGTCAAGGAGAAGAAAGAGAAGGATTCTGTGGATGGCAGCAGAGACAGAAAAGATTCCTATGAGTTTACTAAAGAAAGGAAAGACTCCAAAACTAAACAAGAATCTTTGAGAGACGACTATGGGAGTGAGGCCTTCTTTAAAGATAAACCAGAGAATGAAACCACTTGTAAGTCTGATCCCAGGGAGAGGAACCACTCTGGAAAGGAAAGGGAGAAGAAAATGGATGGTGTGGAAAAGAAAGAAAAGTCCAAAGGAGAAAAACACAAGGAGAAGCCTAAGGACAGAAATTTGGACCAGGAAAAAGAGAAACCTGAGAAAAACGTAATCGATAGGTCAACGAAAGAGAAAGATCCAGAAAGGACCTCCAAAGACAAGCGAGATGGGGTTAAAGAAAAGCATAAAGATTCTCATGGCAAAGAAAAAGAAAGGAAGATGTCATCTGAACAGAATAAAGAAAAGAAAGAAAAGACCACACAGGACAAACATACTGATCGAGACAAAGAATTCTTGGAGTTTAAGAAAGAAGAGAGAAAACCTGAAAAGGTGAGAGAGAAGACTTGGTATACTATTGCTGATATTTTTACAGATGAGAGTGAGGATGAAGATGACAATTACAATGGGGGTGTTGCAAAATTTAGCGACTCTCTTGGACTGTCGGATTCACACAGGAAAGATTCCACACCTGATAGAGATGAAATGGATAATTTCCAAACAGATAAACATAAGAAATACTCTGAGGGCAAATCACATTCCACGGAAAAACAAAAAGACAAGGAACATAAAGATAAGAAAAAAGAGAAGGCAGCATTTGATGCTGGAAAAGAGAGAAAAGCCTCCATGGAAAAACACAAAGATAAAAAGGATAAGGATTCAGCTGACACTAAGCACAAGGAACGAAAGGACAGAGCATCTGTGGATTCAAATCAAGACAAGAAAAGCAAGCAGAAACTTCTCGACAAGAGAGATGTCAGTGAAGAAAAGGGCAAAAATAAATACAAAGACAAGACCGAGCACTTAAAAGAACGAAAATGTTCGAAAGGGAGTGGTGAAAATGAGAAATCCTTGTTGGAGAAACTTGAGGAGGAGGCGATGAATGATTACAAAGATGATTCCAATGATAGAAATAGTGAAATTTCATTGGACAGTTTCACAGACAGAGGTCATGAGCCTGTTCTAAGCAGCTTCTATGATTCCTCCAACATCAGCATAGCCGACATATCTGAGGAGAGAAGAGAGTCCATCTCCAATGCACAGGACAAGTTCAGAGAGAAAGAGAGGCATAGACATTCGTCGTCCTCGTCTTCCAAAAAGAGTCATGACAAAGAAAAGGAGAAAGTCAAGAAAGAAAAGGGGGAGAAAAAAGATAAGTCAGAGGAGATCAGAGAATCCTTTGGTCGCAGAGAAAGCTTGCCCTTTGACAAAGAGTCAATGCCTTTGGAGGCTGACCCTTACACTTTTCCATATGGTTCCAAAGCCGATGGTGAGGATGACTTGGAAAAAACTCTGGAGTTTGAGAAGGAGATGTCTAAAAAGGACAAGACAAACAGTGTCATGAACATTGAGAAAATAAAAGACAAAAAGAAGAAAGAGAAACACAAGGAAAAAATGAAAGAAGAAAAGCATAAATATTCAGATGGTTTTGGTTCCTTCAGGCACTCAAAAGAGGAACCGAAATCTGGTCTGAAGGAAAACACGCAAGTCCCAGGTCTTAAAGAGAAATCTAAAGAAGACAGTTCTAAATTTGATGGGAAAAATAAGGACAGGAATAAAGATATCATCGATAAAGAGCGAGTCGATGTCAAGGCAAAGGTCAAAGACGAGAATGACAAATTCAGCCAGTCAAAAGAGACCACTCGAAAGGACAGCCGCCCTCGTGAAAAGCTGTTGGTTGATGGTGATTTTAGACTAACGAGTTTTGGCAAAATGCTTAGTTTAAAAGATCAGGAGATTGAAGAGCGGCATAAGAAACACAAAGAGAAAATGAAACAGATGGAAAAACTGAGGCATCGATCAGGCGACCCAAAGCTCAAAGATAAAACAAAGTCAAATGAAGAACTCAAGAAGAACCGCAGTGAACTCTCCAAAAAATCTGCCTCAGTGGAAACCGTTTTGAAAGAGAAAAAGATCAAAGATATTGGCCTTCCAACCCAATTGATGTCACCTGATAGAAAACCACAACCTTTGGACAGCCAGAACTCAAAAGACTGGCTCGCTGGCCACCAAATGAAGGAAAGCCTCCCTGCATCTCCACGACCCGATCAGAACAGACCAACGGGTGTCCCCACCCCAACATCGGTGATCTCATGTCCAAGCTACGAGGAAGTAATGCAAACTCCACGCACTCCATCATGTAGTGCGGAGGACTATCCTGACATCATGTTCGAGAGCCTTGAGTGTCAGAATTCCTCGGCCACAACCATGTCCATGAATGCCTGCTCACCTTCATTTTTCGATAGATATTCTAACTCGTCAAGTAACTTTCAGGAGGGAACATGCATTACACCAGCAAAGAACATGCAGTTGCCCCTTACGAGTCGGTCTGTCACCTCTGATGTCCGAAGACCACTTGAGATTGAGTTCAAATTAGAGGCAGATAAGTTAAGACAGCAACAAGTACAAGAAGGCACAGCGTTAGAGTCTTCAGCCTCGCAACTTACTGAGGACAAGCTGGCAGCTGACAGACTTAATAGCATTTCCTCTTCATTCTGTTTATCGCCTATTGACATGATGTCTCCCAGGCCTGACCCTTTGCAACATGATAGCATACCAGACGACATGCCATCTACTCTAAATTCTATCAACGATGGCAGTGAACACCCAGGGAGTGTCTTTAACAACTATCTCATGAAGCCCTCAACTCCAGTCCATAGACCTGACCCCCAAGAGCCTTGTCTGGATATAGCTGCTCCCCCAACTCCAGCTCCTGCTGCCCTGCCTCCCATGGATATTGATGATCTTTCAGAGCCACACCAGAGTGGACCCGGTCTAACACCAGCCCACCCTGTTAGTGGGAGTGAATACTTGCCTCCTGTTGTTGAAGAGCAAGAAGAAGAAGATGATGATGATGATGATGAGGAGGAGGAGGAGGAAGACGATGAGTTTATTGAGGATGCCAGAGAAAGCCACCACTCTGCAGACGAGACTGTACAGTCTAGAAACGATCCCACTTATACACTCGGGATTGAGGAATCTGACAAAAAACCTTGGATCGAATGCCCAGATAGAAGAGATCCTGATGTCCTTCCCATTACACCAACTCATCTGCAAGACAACTACATGGACAACTCATGTGATCAGGCCTTAGGCTGGAATTCAGAAGTGCTCTTGAAATCACCTCATGAGAGTTACAGAGAGGTCGAGGCAGCTGTCTCAAAGATTAGCAGTCCCTATTCACACTCCGATTGTGAAATGCAGCATATTCCTGGTGTAATGCCTGTGACACCACCACACTCTACCTTTTCTACAGCATACTGTCCATCACAAATGCCTGACTCTCATTATGAGATCCACAAAGACACAGTGGAAGACATTCCATCACCCGAAAGACCTGTAACAGAGGCATTGGAGACAGAAACCTCTCGACTAGAAACTTTCTTCACTGACTGCAAACCAAATCCTGAGGAAGCTCCAATAGACCTAGAGCCCCCATGTATGATGAAAGACAACAGTCAAGACTCTCCCACCTATGCTGCAGAGAACAGCGTGCCTGGAGCCCCACCAGTCAGCCAAGAACCTGTTGTTTCATGGGCAGATCCATTCTCTGTTGCAGCTGATGAACTGGATGACATGGGTCCCTTCTCTATACCAGACCTTCCTTTTCAAGAGAAGGAGATGCAGGACCCTGTAATGACAGCCCCAGAGACTGCAGAGAGTAAGCAGACAAGACCACCAGTCATTGAGACGAGCGAAAATGACATAATGGAAGTTGACCTGCCAAGTTTGTCCAAAACCCCTTGCTCTCCTGCAGCCGTGTCTCCAACTGAATCTAGTCAGGATTTGATTCTTCCAATGAGCGACAATGACTGTAGACCACAGTGCGAGTTGGAGCCAGAGCCTCAGAACATACCGGATGTACCTCCCATGAAAGAAGCAATTCCAGAGGAGAGGGGAGCATTTGAGGAAGAAAATGAAAACAACAGTAACCTGTTCTCTGCTGAAAGTGAAAAGGACCATGAATACCGGCAAAAGGAAACACCCCCAGATACCATGATGCCATCTGTTATGGTACAATATTTAGATCTACCAGCTACCACAAAACTTTCACTCGGACAAATTCCTGTGGTAGCTTTGGGTCCCTCATGCAGCCCTCATCCTTCTGTTCAGGTCCCAACTGTCTCAGTGTCTAGCAGCACCCAAATACCAGAGACACTTGAAACAACCGCCAAGTTATCAGTGACCATACCAGTGTCTGATGCGCCCAAGAAAATTGAGGAAATACCTCAGAGGATGACACGGAAAAAGGCTCAAATGCTGGCCAATCAGAACAAGCAGAGTGCCGCGCCAAGCTCATCGAGCATTACCTGTTCGGTATCCACCTCATCAGTCACCACAAGTGTTACCACCTCTTGTGTCACTGTAGAAAAGGAGAAAGAGCCCATCAGCTCCACCACAGCTCAAACGTCTACTCCTGCCCCTGCACTTATCACCAAAACAAAAAGCAGACCTGTTGAGGATGACGACAACCAGTCTCAACATCCCCGCAAGAGGAAGTTTCCAAAGTCAGGCCAGCAACAGGTGCAGGTTCAGCTTGTGAACACCACAATGAAGCAGACTCGTGAGATGATCCAGCAGACACTGGCAGTCATTGTGAATGCCATCAAATTGGATGAAATAGAGCCATACCACAGTGACCGTTCCAACCCCTACTTTGAGTACCTTCAGATCCGCAAGAAAATTGAGGAAAAGCGGAAGATTTTGTGTTACATAACACCTCAAGCTCCCCAGTGTTACGCAGAGTATGTGACATACACAGGATCCTATCTGCTTGACGGCAAGCCTTTGAGCAAACTTCATATTCCTGTGGTAAGATGTGTGCGTGTGTGTGTGTGTACTCTATGCATAAAGACTATAAACACTGTACTAACCAAGAGTTTAATCATACTGACAAGTAATTTTCTGTCCATGCTCAAAGTGAAAATGGTGTGCATCACTGCACAGCCACAAAAATGTGGACCATTCTTGGTTAGGACATGTCATATTATCTCCATTTAATGTGTTTCTATTAAGCTATGACAATGTTGATCAGTAGTCGTTCAAATGCAGAGTCTTCCAGAATGACGAGACATGAACATTTTCTCTTCTATCTTAGATTGCTCCACCCCCATCTTTGTCGGAGCCTCTGAAGGAGCTGTTCAGACAACAAGAGGCAGTGAGAGGAAAACTAAGACTGCAACACAGCATTGAGAGGGTAAACGCTTACTCTTTGGCTTCAGTCTTTTCCTCAGTTTTCCTGTCTGTTTTCTCCCCTCAACACATCACTGAGCTCATTTCAGATGTCACCCCGTCAGGATGAAATGATCACACTGCACAAATCCTTTGATGAATCATCAAAGGCTTTGTGTAATAGAATAGCAACTTATCTGCAATACACATTTCAACTAAGCAGGCATATTGCAATATGATCATGCTCCCCATTTCATTTTCTTCTTATGTTTTTTCTGTTTTGCAGACCTTCATATCATTTCTACACTATTTACTAGCTTTGGTTATTAAATGAATGCTCACAAGTTATGGGATGTCCAATCTGACTTTGATAAAATGTCCCCTTACAGGAGAAGCTGATTGTATCTTGTGAGCAGGAAGTGCTTCGTGTTCATTGCAGAGCAGCGAGAACGATCGCAAATCAGGCCGTTCCTTTCAGTGCTTGCACAATGCTGCTGGACTCAGAAGTCTACAACATGCCATCAGAAAGCCAGGTGAGTACTCATTTTAATGATTAGTGCTAAGACGCCAAAGATTTTAAAAGCCTTTCAGCACAGATTTTCTTACGTCTGTAACAAATCGTGTTCTTCAGGGGGATGAAAACAAGTCTGTGAGAGATCGCTTTAATGCTCGGCAGTTTATCTCCTGGATTCAAGATGTGGATGATAAGTACGACCGTATGAAGGTGAGAGGCTTCTTTATGCATCACTCATATATAGACTCACACTAGTTAAATGGACCTATACTGATAGAATTCTTTAATTTAGCATGAGAAAATCTGAAAATAAGAAAGGCTTTTTGAATGGTGTTCACATTCTGTTGAAATCTGCAGTGCTTCCATGTCAATAATACATCATATTTTTATCAGGGCTATCAGCTTAACTTGTTAACTTAATTAGTTAAAATAATGGGATTAAAATATTTTAACGCAGTTAAAACACTGGCCCCACCGGTAGACCTGTAACTCCAAACAGTTTACTGTTAAGAAATATGATGCAGGACAACAACTACATATGTGCAGCCCAAACGATGGAACAAGCAACGTGCTGTCTGCCCCTCCCACCCCCAAACAGATGAAAACTAGAAACACGCATATTACAAACCAGGGTATGTGAGCGGAGAGGATTGGGAGCGGCATGATTTTCCTGGAGTTTGAAGTGGATTTTTTGGCAGTCGGAGCGTCGCGATTTTCTCTCGCTCCAAGAGCGTTCCACTACTGCTCTTGCCCAGAATGCAACTACATTAGATTCATGTTGTGTAAAGCACAGTTAAGCACCACTGACAGACAGATGGATTTTCTGAAATACTATCTTAAAGAAGGTGATCAAAAATACAAATGTATCTGAAAAGGTAATGACGACAAATGAGAAAGCGAGTGCGTGGAGGTGATTACAACGACAAAAGGTTCGTTGTGGAATCTTAAAAGGCATGTGTCGAGAAAACACGATTTAATTTTGATCATTAAAAGAGTGACTGTTCAACCAACAATTTGGTTTAAAGAGAAGGCAATAATGCCTTTTTAGAGAAGGCCTTTTTTTTTGTTTGGTCACTTGTTTAACTTATTTTAGTTTAGTCATTTTATTTAATTTAATGCTTTTCTTCTGGTTATTTATTTAATCTAGCCACATCTAGCATTTGAATTTTATTTTGTTCAAAAGTGAGGTAAACGAAAGCCAATATACATTTGGCTTGGGCTAATATAGCTACTGTTTTTACTAAAGCACATTGATGTTTTTCACTGAATGCACAGAGGTTAGATATAAAAATAAATAAATAATGAACAATTTTAGTGGGCAGTTAATTAGAGAATTTTTTTTCATGGAGCGAACATTGAGCGAGGATCAAGTGAGGAGTGAGTGGAGCTGGAGCGGAGTGATCTTGAAATGCTTTGAGCGCGGAGCGGAAATTATTTCTGTTCACATACTCTGTTACAAACTATCCCCGCGGCATTCAGGCAGCCATTTCCAACAGTTTCGAACGGTGCAAGACAGTTGATCGGTACATGTATAGCTGCAGATTTTAATGCAGGTTTTAAGAAAATGCTAAATGTTATTGAGCCCTCCCAGCACTCCTAGCAAAGAACAGAAAGATTGTGACCTTCTTTAGCTGAAGCCTGTGTGTTGAAGACACGATCTATGCTGTCTGAAGAAAATGGGGGCACTCATCTTTTCTGAACTGAACAAAAAAATGTAAAAACAAATCTTAAAAATTGAGTTCCATTTAAAAACTAAATTATTTTCTTTCTATTAGTTTATTACTACAATAATTCATTTCATTTTTTTATAAGGAGCATTTGGTTTTGGTAATAAAGGAGGTTTTGTTTTATTTGCTGCTAAGAAGGACCCCCAGAAGATATGTGAAGTATAGCTCCATTGTTGTTCAAACAAGATCATACTTTTGTGTCTGAGCAACACATCAGTGTTTAGTTTTTGAACAAATCCAATGATAACACCATGTCTACGCTGAACGTGAGTGTTTTGCTGTCTTTACTAGATGCGTCATGTTCCGTTCTATTTATGACGTAATGACACAATCTTTAAATGGTTTTCAACTGTGTAATAATAAACTGGTAACTATGGAAGCCCGTTTCCGCCACTGAATAAAAAACGTTATTGCAACTTATCTCGCAATTCAGATTTTTATTTATTTTTCTCAGAATTGGGAGATTTGCAAGTTTAGCCCCCCGTTCACACTTCTGTCGCTGCAGGCTGGCGATGAGGTCGCTAGTGGTCGTTTTCATTACTTTCTGACATTTCTTAGTAGCGTCATTGTTGACAGCGAATCAGGTTTCTTGCCACTAAATACAAACATTTTGGAGGCAAATAACTGAATATAATATAAATATACACAGAGTCTATACATACAAACAGCTCTCTATTGAAATGAATGGGATCACGTCGCTTTGAGTTGCAGGGCCTTTTTTGAACAAACAAAATATTGATGTTTTGAAGAATTGCAAATATTTTCCACAGTCTGATTCTAATCTTTATCTTCTGACAGACGTGTTTGCTGATGCGGCAGCAGCATGAGGCCGCCGCTCTGAATGCAGTGCAGAGAATGGAGTGGCAACTCAAGGTACAGGAGCTGGACCCTGCTGGACACAAGTCTCTTTGTGTGAATGAGGTCCCCTCCTTCTATGTGCCAATGGTCGACGTCAACGATGACTTTGTACTGTTGCCTGCGTGACACCGACACACATTCAGACTCTGAGAGTTCGGTCTAATATTAATCATCTATCAAAGAGACGTCAAACAAAGTTCGGTAAGGGCTAGCCGGTTTGAGGAGATTTCTTTGAAGAGAGAAAAATATATATTATATAGAAAAAGGTAAATGACAAAACTCATCCTTTTCTGCCCGAGGAGGAATCATCTTTTTACGGGAGAAAAAAAAAACACAACTTGCACTTTTATCCTCAAGTTTTTATGGTTTTGTTTGGGATTTAAAAAGCTAAACTGCTTTGAACCTTGTCCCTCCTGTCTTGGGTGATTTGGGTGAACATATGGGACAGAATTTTTCTCTGTCCCATCCCATACTAAGTTACGGCAAACCAGGAGCCTGAGACAGGTTCGTCCACCTATGTGCTCCAGAACAAGGGGACAGACGGCACAGTGGTGGACACAGAACTCCGTACACGGTCAACACCTCGATGTGCAGGCACAAAAAAGACACGCAAGAGCGCGACAGGAGTGCTAACTAACCTCTACCTGTTTGAACCTGAGTCTATAATGCCTACAGCAGTGGAGAGAGTGGATTTCCTGCTGTACAGCACCTCGTGCGGCCCCGCGTTCAGGGCAGGCAGCTGCGTGCCAGCTCAGTAACAGAGCCGGGAGGAGAGACTGCGTTCGGTTTTGGAGCATGAGACCTGGAGTGCCCTCACGTGGTGACAACAGAGCATTTGATCCCAGAAGCTGGATCAAAAGCAGGGATGGATGGTCCTCAAGCCGGGTCGGACATGCCTGGTTTCAAACAATTGCATAAGGAAAAAAAAGACTAACGAAAGAGCAAATGTTGCTGTCACAAATCACGAGACAAGGACTTACAAGATTATAGTTTTCTTTTATTTTATGTTTGTTTTTGGTTTATGTCTTTCTTTACTCGGGCATTTCATTGTTCCCTTTCTGAGGAAGTGACTTGAAACACTACAGAGCCAACATTAGTTTAATGGAAAAAAAATACAAAACTGAAAAAAAAAAAGGTATTCCGTAAATGATGTACAGTTTTTATAATCATTAACCAATGTATTCTCGCTGCCTTCTAGATAATTTATTTTGCCACACATTACTGCACAGTTGTAAATAACTTATGTACTGTAACATCACTCAGTTAAGTGTAAAAAATAAATGAATAAAAGTTATCATTGTATGTACAGTTCACTTTCGGGCAGCACTTCCCCCCACCCCCCAATCCCCGCCAAAAGGTGTACGCATCGTCAGTATTTTCAAGACTTCCATGCAGCGGTCCTTAAGGTTTCTGTCCAAGGCTAGTCAAAGTCAATCTAGATCGTCATCACCACCGTCATTAGGAAACACCATTTCTCCTGATTACTCTGTCAGGGCCAGGACCATAGTTTTCAGATGTAGCAGAGTGATTATGGATTTATTTAAAGAATAGTAGAGGTATATTATTCATCGTTTTATTACACACGTATATATATCTTGAAGAAAAATTATAAACCAAGAAAATGCCTTTATACAGTTAACGTCTCTGATTTCTTCTAAAGCTGCACAAGTCATAGGTAGGATAGGACATGATTTGGAGCCTACTTCATTTGGGTCTGTCTAAATATAAACCCATGCCATGAACGGTGTAGTACGTATTTGAATTTATTACCCGTTGTACAATGAGAAGTTTTCATTTCGTGTGTCATGCCCTCTGATCAAGTTACATGCGTTTTTAAGACACGAAACTGCACGTTCCCCTCACATACCCTCTCTTCAGCACAATAAGGCCGTTCTGAAAGTTCTTAGCCATTAGGAATTTGGAAATCAGCATAAAATAATTTCATACCTGCCTTTTATTTTTAAAACGTTCCGTTTTACTAAAGCAAGGTTCTAAAGATTATCTGCAAATAAAAGGAAAATGCGTTATTGCATCAGACAGACGTTTTGCGCTTTTTAATTGGTCGTTAATTCGTTTTAGAAGTCTGGTTTTGGCACCTTCTGTTATTAGCAACGGATTTTACAGATCATTATGGCAGAACAAAACGTGCACGCCTCCCGTTCCTGGACTATTTGAATACATGGGCTCTCTGACTGTTTTTCCATATTAAACATTCGTCAATCTCCCCTCACAGTATTTATTTTTTTATGCACGGATGTCATTTGTTCATCCTTTACCATCTGAATACAATTTAGAGTACATGTAGATGTTTTAATTCATCGATACACAGAGGGGACTAGGGTTTATTTCTTAGATATAGTTTTTTTGGGGGAGTGGAAATTGAAATATGTTTTGATATTTTACCCTTTTTCATTACATGCCTGTACTTCAGTGTGAGGTTGTGTGATGTTTGCTTAACCATCCAGGCTAGTGTTTTGTTTGTTTTTTTTTCTTCATGTGAGGTGGTGAGTCTGTGAAAATCCCACGTGACGCAGTTCTGTATGTGTGCATTGAGTCTGGGTGCAACAGGTGTCACTAGTTCCACAGGTAATTGTTTTGGATGACTCATGTCCTGGTATTTTGTGAGTACTGTGCAGTGCAAAACAAAATGTCTACAAACACATTTTTCCGAGTGCATAATACGAACGGCTTTCTGTTCAGATTATGTTCACTTTTAATGCTTTCTTTTGTGTGTTGTGGTTTCTCTAACAAAATTTCAGAGGAGCGCTTTTGGTGTTATTAGGTGCATTTATTTTTCCCCAAATGGAACGGAAATAGTGACTTTTTCATCGAATGGTTTATGTATCATTACTTAGCCCTTGTATGCTTCCTGTTTACACAAAGATATGTGAATTTCCACTGTCCTCTGACCTGTTGAAAGCTTTTTGGGTTCCCACAAGTGATTCAATTTACATAAGGCTTGAAATTGTGATGTGATAGAAGGTATTACCCCATTCTCATTAGGGCTTTACCATTTAGCACTCGCAAGCCATAGAACTTTTATTTAATAATCGCTTTAAATATACTGTATTGGGACTTACTGACAACAGAAATCTTGCATACGCTTGCTCGTTGACTCACTGACCTCTGTCTGCAACACATTACCTCTATTAAGTACACAGATTACTGATTATTCCATTTCTAGATAGGATAGATTGTGTTGAGCCACAATTTCAAGCCTTGTTTTAACCATTTTTCCCCTCAGTGTCCACAAATCTAACGGACGATTCTTGAAATAGAACTGAACACCTCTTGCTCATGTTGAACTCTTCATAAATAGTGAGAAATAACCTATTTATTTTCTTTCTGACACCTGTGGTTTGTTTGAGTTGAAGGTCTCGCTGTGTAAATTTTCTTCTTGTAACGCGTAAACGAGACGTTGTACATAACTGTAAATAATATTCCAGGACGTTTTGCACCCTCCTCTTTGTACTAGTCTAAACTTGCGTAGAATGTGAGGTTCTAACAGCAACGAGACGTGTCGCGCTCGCTGCCGGTGATGTAACAATGTATCTTTTTTTATTTGTACAATGTAGTTCAATTGTGTACATATTGTTGGAGCAGCTATGGGAGGGAGGGGTTTGTTGATGCTATCGTCAGTGCTGTCAAAGATCCAGTACTTTCACCTTTAGCTGTGTTGATATCCTGCAATTATAAAAGCGAAAAAATAAATACAAAAAAAAAAAAAACTTAACGGAGAGGAAAAATTCTAAATTGTTATTTTCTACACTTGCATGTACAGAGAGCGCGAGAACTGCTGTTGTTCCTCAGAGATTATGTTCGTAAATAAATTTTTGAAATGACTTGGCTTCTGTGCTTTGTTTTGGTGAGAGATGCAATATGACACATCTGCCACAAGAGGGAACCGATGTGATTTAGACTGTCCAGTCACTCCTGTAGCATGAAAATGCTTAATGTTGGACGGCTATTTTTGACATGCAAATGGTAACACGTGTCATTTTACATAGCTACATTGCACTCCATGCATAGGTTGTCATACTACATGAGGCATGTTTGCACATGTTGCACCATTAACATGCTAAAATACCAAAATGTTGATGATTTGAGTTTAAAAAAAGTACTGAATTTAGTTACTGAAATTGCACTGTTAGTTTAAAGTAATAGTAAGTAATAAATAGTAACAGGCTACAACTTAACTGGAACTCTGCCACAAGTCACAAGGTGATTCGGCTGTAAATAGACAGTGATTTTCATTTGCTGGGACATTGGTGTGTCACTAGGAAAAGTGAGTGTTGTGCCCTAATCCATAGAAATAGATAGATTGCTCATAGAATCAGATGGTGAAGCCACCAGCTTTTGAGCAGCCATGTTGCTGTTCCATACTGACGTGGCTGACTGGCAGCCAAAACCTTGACCCGAAATCAACTCGTCTGCAGCATATTTCTTTAGTTTAATTGTCACTTCAGATATTAGAAGTAATGTTTTTGTAACTATATATTTAAATGCAGTGGAGATTAATTCAATTCCCCAAAAAGGCTGGTCGCCCACGAAAGACAAATGCACAAGAGGACAGGAAGCTGGAATTTCTCGCCAGTTAGGCTTTAAATAGGGTAAGAATCTGTCTTGGCATACAGTGTCTCGACGTTTAGGAGAATTTGGACTGAAAGCCTACTCCTCGGTGACCAAACCCCTCATCAGCAGAAGAAATCAAAAGGCCAGACTCACCTTAGCTGTGGAGCATGTTGTGAGAGAGAGTTCACTTTAGTGATGCGAGCAAATTTCATTGATTTGGGTCTGACAGGATGTCATGTTTGTCACCAAAGTTTGTAAAGAAGTCAGTGAAAGGTGGAGGTTGGGGGATGTTTTGTCGGCCACAATTTAAGGATACGCTAATAATGGATGTGTATATGCGTAAGATGAGATGTATCTTTCCATTGCGTCTGACACAGACATATAGTCCAAAATGCTGCTACAGTTCTGAATTGTTGGAATAGTTATTTTTGTTTTCTTTTTGAATTAAAAAGGTATTCTAATAGCTTCATAACCATCTGTTGAACCACTGATGGCAGATGGACTATTCTGGAACGACATGGGGGTAAGTGATTAATGACCCAAAAAAAATGTTTGGGGGTGTAAAAAGCATATAAGTGTATATAAGTTGTGTCTGAAATAAACTGGATGTAACAAAGCTCTGATTTGTGATCCTTTTGGACCAATGCTTTTTTTTTGTTGTTGTTGTTGTTGATTCGGTCAAAAAAATTATAAATGATGTGTGAAAACAGATTAATTTGCTAATTTTATTAATAATCAGCATAATATTGTGATTTTTTTTATTTTGTTTTTTTGGATAAATAGTGCTGTCAAATGATTAATGGTACCCAAAATAAAAGATTTTGTTAACATAATATGTGTGCATGCAGTGTATATTTATTATGTGTACATAAATAAAAACACATATTTGTCAACTACCCACATACATACATTATGTAAACAAAACTTTTATTTTGGATGCGATTAATCGCGATTAATTAACATGCAGTAAATGGTAAAACCTGTGCACTACAAACCAGTGTTAATAATTGAGATAACACATTGAAATATCATAAATCAAGACACACCAGTGTTCAATATCAAGCAGCAAAACGAACCGTTTTGTAACGTTACAGCCAAAAATAGCTGGACGCGGATGAGACAGGTGTAATGCCGAATTTTCACCCCCTGCCAGATTATGACTCCCTAGTATTGGTAGGTTTAGTGTTAGGTGTGGGGGAGGGGGAGGGGTTAAGATTAGTATTGATTTCAACGAGGGGAGTCATAATTCGGCACAACACCGGAAGCTATGCCCATAGAATTTACAAATGGCGGCGCCAAATTTTTACGTCAGGAAAAGAGTGGATTTACAACATAACATTTGCCGCTAATTTTTATAATCCACAATTTAGAAAAAAACAGCCTTTCCCTGCCAGAAATTATATTGCGCATGAGTAACGTTTTCAGCCATATTGCTAGGCAACTTTGAAAAACGTGGGACATGGGCAACCAGATGAGACACAGGATCCACGACTGATCCAAAACATCCAGATAACTGCCTCAGAGAAAGTTGCCCCGTGTATCATCAAAACAAATTACACTTGAGTCATAGCTCAAAAGCATCAGTGAGTCGTATCAACGAACCGCTTCGTTCACATGAATCGTCCGAATGAACCGATTGGCAAAACTGATTCAAACCTCCCCGTGTTCCTCGGCTCTCAGACAACCCTCCTTCACTTCAATCCTTAGACTACAGGCTGCAATGTCTGTGAGAAACAGCTGTTTACGTCGATAGGGACTCTAGTTATGGAGTTTGAAACTAAAATCTACCCTCAGGTCGGCGGATATGGGCGATACAACAGGATCATAACGCTTTTCAGCTGGTTTCCAAACTTTGCGGTATCCTTGAATCTCTTCAGCGATGTTTTCTTCACGCTCGTTCCCGACTCTTACCACTGCAAACCCGACCTGGCGTTACTCCCTCCGGCGTCTCTTCTCGGAAACCTCTCCAGGCAAGCGTACCTCAACCTCACCGTCCCGTGGCTGAAGGGGTCCGGGTTCAGCCACTGTGAACTTTACAAGTACCCTGTGAATATAAGCAACTACACCGAGAACGTGCCCAGAGACGTGGTGCAGTGCACTAGAGGATGGGAGTACGGCAAACCCGCGGGGCTTCACAACAATTTAGTGACCGAGGTTAGTGTGCAAACAAAGCAACGCAAGCAGTTCACTCAAGTATGACTCGACTTGTCTGAAATCGTTTGCTTTGTAGTAGGTAACTTACGTGTTTCATATAGTCGAGTGTGTTATTAAACGCTGTTTTATTTGTTCATTGTTATGGTTATTAGCTTATAGATTTTTATTGACACAGATGGCGGAGATGAACTTAAGTTTTCTGTTAGGGCGTGGATTAGAAAGCATTTATAACTATCTATATAAAAAATAGAATTGTCCCCATTTGAGCTTAGCGAACGTGTGTGCTTCCACAAACCTCCTAGATTTAAATATAAGGATATTTCAGATATATACACTACCGTTCAAAAGTTTTAGAACAGTAAGATATGTAATGTTTTTTAAAGATGTTTCTTCTGCTCATCATGGCTGCATTTATTAGATTAAAAATCCAGAAAAAACGGTAATATTGTGAAATATTTCAATTTAAAATAACTGTTTTCTGTGTGAATATATTTTCAAATGTAATTTATTCCTGTGATACAAAGCATCATTAGTCCAGTCTTAAGTGTCATATGATCCTTTCAGAAATCATTTTAATATGCTCATTTATTACTAGAATTGTCAATGTTGGAAACATTTTTTTTTGGAACCAGAGTTTTTTTTTCTTTTTTTCTCAGGATTGTTTGATGAATAACAAGTAAAAAACAACACAATTTTTTACCAAATATAAAACATTTCTAAAATGTAAATCTATGATGTGACTTTTTTGTTCATTTAATAGATTCTTTGTTAATAAAAGTATTTATTTCTTTCACAGAAGAAAGAATAAAAATGTACTGATCCCAAACTTTTGAACAGTAGTGAAACAGTAAACTACTGTAACAGTAGTTCTGAACATTATTATTAATTTTAAATAAATCCTTCTCTTTTCAATATTTTAATTTTCAAAGAATCCACAAAAAAAAAAAACAACTATTAAGCAGCTCAACTGTTTCCAACACTGATAATAAAACATCCGCATATTAGAATGATTTCTGAAAGGATCATGTGACACTGAAACTGGAGTAATGATGCTTTGTATCACAGGAATAAATTTCATTTTAAAATATATTCACACAGAAAACAGTTATTTTAGATTGAAATATTATTTCACAATATTCACCTTTTTTTTCTGGATTTTTAATCTAATAAATGCAGCCTTGATGAGCATCAGAAACATCTTTAAAAACCATTAAATACCTTACTGTTCTAAAACTTTTGAACGGTAGAATATATATATGAATATGAGATACAAGATATGAAGACACTCAATAAAATAGGACAGTACGATATATTGCATGCAATAGTCATGCACATCTCATCAATAAAGCCGGTTCTGTAATTAAAAACTGACAAGCTACGGAATTCAAGCGCATGATCTCAGATGAATCGCATGCCAAAGTGAATGATAAATTATGTAGCTTGCCAGCGAACTATGTATTAAATGCCGCTATGAAAACAGGTGATGCAGATTTATTATTAAATCACAGAACCGGCTTTACTGGTGATATGCACAATATCACATGCAATATATTATGTAATAAAACCCATATCAACTTGTGGATCCGATGACCCATTTAAGTCCCACACAAATGTGCAACACACAAAAATGTCTAAATGCATAAAATCTTACACCATTAAACTAATGTGCATTGCATAAGCATCTTACATAAACTAATTTATAGTCACAATGCATGTTAAACTTTCAAAATGCATTATACATAAAATCTTTAAGTATTACCAAAATATATAGCTTTTTGTTTATGTAGCTTAGATTAGATGCTTTAGTTGTCCTTTTGTTTCATCACAAAACCTAACATTCATAAAAAAAGACAAGTTTAAATAAAATGAAAAACATACTGTTGAAGTTCAGCATTCTTGTTAAGGTCATCGGCTATCTTCAAAAGCTGATCTACAACCTCTTTGATTTGAGGACCATCTGCATCCTGAGGTCTTCCTCCTAGAGCCTCATGGCTCACATGCATGGATGGATCCTCTACAGTAACTCGTTCAATAACATACCTTCAAATGTAATCACAGCACAGTAAGAGTGGAGAAATGAATTCGTTTCCAAAAATCCATGCTTTTAAAATATAATAGACAGCCTATATAAAATTGAGAACATCATGAATTTACCCTCTTAGTAAAACAGCACTTTGCTCCATGATCACATCATCCATGACATCTGGAAATAAGTGGAAAGAATAATGCGAGTTAATTAATAATCTGTATAACGTATAAAAATATTTTAAAAGGATACAAGGTCAAAGTACAGGAAGCGATCTTTGAACTCCTAGGTGTCACAATGAGGTGAGAAGGTATTATACATGTGGTGAACACTGACCTCTGTTGGGAATAACTTCCTGTTTTGATACTGGCTGGTTTAAGAGACAGGTCATGGCATGGGTTTATAAAAAAGCTTGTGGCGTAGCCAAAGTACCCTACTGCCGATTTTTTATTCTCACTTCTTCCTTCTCAGTTCTGCAGAAGCATTGTTGTCAACAACTTGGTTAAAGGTTTTGTACAATACCATTGTACAATCCCCAAAAAAAAGGCTTTTACTTGTCTGCTTTCATTTCAAACGAAGAAAAAAAAATGTAATGGCTTATTGGACTACATTAGATTTTGGATGTTATTTAAGCATCTTGATGTGAATTTCTTGTATTTGGTGTTTTGCAAGTGAAGAAATATGTTCTGAGTGATTCTCTTGACTTTAAACGTATTTCGAAAAATGTGTCTGCTGTCCTGTCTTCAAAGAATGACTACAGAACAGAGCCGATAACATTCAAGCATGTCAAGAATTTGATCGGTAGGGCCGAGTGAACTGCCTCTTTACAGATTTCTGACAGATCTGGGTAAAATGCCAGTTAATTCTTTATAGAGCAGTGTTGCCAAGTCCACAGTTTTCCCACAGAACTGGGCTACTGTAACACAGTTGCCCCCCCTCCCCCTTGCCACAAAACATATATTTTACCCCTCGTGAAGATTGGTAGCAGGCACCCCCTTCGAAATGCCACTGGACTAGTTTTGATTAAAAACTGGGCAGGTTTTGTTGTGAAAACCTGGCAAAACTGTTCTAGAGTCTAACACTGGCAGGCTCTCCGTCAATGTCACAATTAATAGAATAAACGAAATATTTATTTAAATTTAAAATATTCAAATTTTAAAATGAAAATATAATATTCAATCGGTTTAACAAAACATAAATATACATTTGCAAGTAGTTCAAAATTATTACAGTTAATTATTTTCTTTTAATTAGGCTACTTAAATCTTTTAATTCTAAACGTAAATCTCTTTAGATTTTTTATTACAAAGAAAATAGATTGAAAAAGACACTAGCTTTTCGCCATCTACTGGCGGGATGGTGACGCAAGGTCACTAACAAAAATAATAGTGAAGAGACTGAAAACATTTGAAAGCCCAGAGCTATTTTTGAAGGCCTGACCCGCCCTGATCTGCGTCATAGCACTCGGTATGACATCACGGGAAGTTCCATAATAACTGAAACAAAAAATGATTAAAAGTTTTAAATACCCAATAAAACGAACTCATTTCACTGAAAATAACCGCACATCGCTATCATAACATCGGCCAGAGTAGTGTTTAGCCCTATGAAGTGGTTTAGAAGAAAGAGTAGTTTTCAAGCCACAGGCGAAGAACGGTGTGACGTCACGGCGAGTGCAAACAGCTAAGAGTTGGCTAGCTCGCAGAAGTCAATTCGTTAAAAAGTTGTACCTCCTCCTCTTACCTTCACCACCCGTTGCCCCCTTCAACTCTTTTTCGTCTGTCCTCTCTCCTTCGTTCGCATCGGCCATGGTTCTAACGTTATGTAGTACAAACACCGGCCCAAATGATAGCTTCCTAACGTAACGTTAACGTTAGCCGGACCAGCCTAACAATTTCTGAATCCGCTAAATTCACAGTTTCCAACACTATACAACATACTCTAGCCAAGTTATCGACTCTTGCGGCTATAACTGATCCCCAAAAGCACCATTAGAACGATAAAAGCATAATATGTAAGTGAAAAAGTTGTCGATACGCTTCAAGAAGAGCTCCGCCAATCCATAGGAACGTTTGGAAGGAAACAACGCGGAAATGAGCGCGAGAGCCACCAGATGCATTAACACGCAGGAGCAGATTCGCTGTGTCAAAAAAAATAAATAACCAGAGGCATGCACCTTTCCGTTATATGAATTAGTTCAAAAACAATTTAAATGTTGTTATTTATTTATTTAAATCGCATTTCCAGGGTGTATAAAAAAGAGAACATGCTACCCCTGAAACCCACAGAAACTGTATTTATTTTAATCATAAAGATTTATTGCCCGCAATACATAAGATACATATGTATGCGCAAGAAATCACAGTCATACAAGGTAATGTGAATAATGTTTATGCTTATTCTGTTAATGTATGTATTTATTCGTTTCAGGTTGATATATATTCCGAGCTTAAATGACTAAATATTTTATTTATTTGGTTTTGTGTAGAAGTTTTTATGTAAAATACAATACTAGCCCAGACATTCCTAATTACTTTATTAGACATAGGCTACTAATGTAGCCCACTATTAGACATATTTGTCCACTGTAGCCTACTTTTTGCACATCTTTGACGCTTAACAGGTTTCCTTTTCTGAAACGCAGTGATTGTTTTGACGTAACGTTACGTGCATTAATAGCCACAAGATGTCGCTATCACACAGATAACCGTAAAAAATGACAATGAGCCTTGCAAACGTATTGTAGTTTCCTACAATATGGCGTAGTAGGGAAAGAAAAACTTGTTTTATGTCAGAAAGTATATTTAAAAAGTACTTTTGGAGAATGGCAGGTACCTGTGATCAGAGGTTTCTGGGACCCTTAAACGGCATATGGCAAACCATATTCCAGGAC
Organism: Enteromius treurensis; assembly: GCA_032275025.1. NCBI lineage: Eukaryota > Metazoa > Chordata > Actinopteri > Cypriniformes > Cyprinidae > Enteromius > Enteromius treurensis. The sequence continues at coordinate 26,753,956 of JAUCMU010000125.1, forward strand.
AGTTACTGTAAAAAACAAAGAAAGAAAAGAAAAAAATTGCCACACTTTGGAATAATTTAAGGACAGGTGATACCTCACCTCAAAAGCACCAGCTCTCTCTTAATAACCTGCCGGGCTCTTTTTGAATAAAACCAGCCCAGCCTACATTAGCAGGTAAGCTTAGTCTTACCAACGACTCAGTTTAGAGTAAAGGCCTGCATAGGTGTGTCTAACTGCTAGATTACCACCACAAAAGAAAGATGATAGCGGTGAAGGAAAATAATAGTTCACCCTCAGCTTGTACATGCTCTTTCTTAGCGTATATACACATACGTCATCTTTAATTTAGATCACATGCAATTATATATCTCATAGTCAGCCTTTGTTTTCATTTGTAACTTTTAATGTGTGTTCTTATACTATCCGTGTTTAGTTATATGGCAGTCAAGTGAAATATAAGTTTATCCCTTTGCAGACACTGTAGTGACTAAATGTAAGATGTTTAAATTTGCTGTTTCTGAGATAGTTGTTATTGAAAGTGGTGATGTCACAGAAAAAATGGCAAAACTTTTTTAACTCCCATTCCTGGAAGCAACCTCATTAAAAATGGCTGTCTCTGTCTGTTGCACCACAGACAGCTTTGGATTTAGCAAATAAGATTTTTACTGTTTTCATAGTCATCTACAGCATACCATGTGGGTGAAAATACATAGCCTACAGTTTGAATAATAATAAGAAGAAGAAGAAACCCATTAGATGTTTAGTTATACTTATATTTTATTTATTTGAAAAAAAATATATTGTTTTTTTAATAAATACTTAAAATAATAAGACTGAATAATAAAAATAAATTTCATAAGGCAGACACAGTTTAAAACAAATATTTAAAATACAATTAGTAAAAATTAATATTTGTATAATTAATATTAAAATACAGTGTATTGTAAAGACAAAATACTGATGTGATCTTTTTGCCCTTGGCAATGTTTACTTTTTACTATTTTAATAATGTGACTTTAGATGACTTGTATTACAACATAGATTATCAATCAAAATTAAGTTCTTTTACATAATTAATCATAATTCATATTAGTTATAACAGTAGTAATAATAGCATTAATTAATAAGAATAATAAAAACATATAGTTTTTTATTCCCTTTTTTATCCATTTTCATGTTTTATGCAGAGTCAGTTTAATTTAAATGTGGTTGTCACTGCTGAAACTCTATAGTGTGTAAGTACTATATCTAACATATTAATATTTTTAACCATCTTTTACTTGTCAATAAATTGCTTTTTTAATTTTTTTTTATTTATGACCTTCATTGCTAATTCTGAAATCATCTTTGCCTCCATAAAGGAAACTTGAACATCTTTTAAAATGATTATTTATTGGCTGTGAAAAATAAATTATACATGATAAAAAAACTTTTTTGTGACCCCACTAAGAGAAAAACATCCTCCCAACACACACAGGATGTACAGGCTCTCCCTCCAAAAATTCCAGACTTAGTAGTCCCACGGCGGCCAGTCTTCAGCATTATCATAACCATAACTCTAACCATCACAAACTTACACTCTGCCTTGAGCCAAATTATGCTTTTGGCCGTCACTGATTTGTGGGAGGGGATGTTGTGGACAGTTAATGGGAAGGATGTTTCTCTTTGTTCCTGGTGTAGACCCTTCATCTTCAAATGATCTGCAGCCTCCAAATGACCCTCAGTTTACTTTACTTGACTGAGCCTGTGAGAAAATATTCAGACCATCCTAAGAACAACTAGGCTGCGTGACAAGCCTTTTACTTTGACTGTTTTTTGGATGGATTGCATGCTGATCCACCAGCCTGTTTCAATTTAAGCTGAGAATTGTGACAGGAAATATGGGGGATAAGAGGAAGTGGTCAGTCTATGGGAACTTGTTAATGGAACTTTAGACTGGGGTGAGGACAGTAATGGATAAATTTCCCATGGAGAGTGCATTCCCATTATATCACAGTGTTTATTGTACATACTTAATTGGTGGTCATCAATTATTGAGAGATCATTCATCAGCACACAATGCCAGATAGTATATGTATGATCAAATGATTTTATTTTATTTGTGCCATTTCTGAACCTGGATAAGTAACATGTGAGGATTTTTGTTTGCAGGGAGGCCAGCCTGTGCTCCACACAGAGATCTGATCTCATCATCATCTAATCTATCTGGAATGACCGAACTTGAGAAAGACTACATCCAAAAAAACCTGTGGCAACATCTCCAAAATGCTTCAAGAAACCCACCTGCACAGCTACATTGTCGTTATAACTTTTAGGCATCTATGTAAAAATGCTGTAAAATGACGCTTTTAAAAATAATATCATTAACAGATTTTCTCTATCGATTAACTAAATCATCTTATGGTTTAAAGCAGCTTTTTCCCCTGGGTGCACTTGCACCTACTTTTCTTTTAGGTAGCTTTGCAGAAAGTTCTCTTTGAAGCATCTTGGAGACGTTTATACAGGACCGTCTAGGTTTGACAAACAACAAAAGGCAATAAAATTATTGTGTAAGTATTTTTCTGGAATACTTCATTCTGATTGGTCAATCACTGCATTTAAGGGTCCAATATCTGCTTTAAATTTGAGTTTAAACTTTATTGGTATATTCCGCTTAAAAAAAGAATCCATTAAAATGCATAAAACAATCAGTATCGCAAAAAGATGGTAAATCTATAGTAATAAGTCACAATCATTTTCAATCCATATTTGAGACACATGCTGTGATTGTTGTTTCAGCAGTCTGACATGAGACATTGGCCAAAGTCAAGCTGTCTTAAGCAACTATCTGCCCAGTTTTTACAATATGTTCTACACTGTTGGCAGTATAGTCGTACCCCCATTGATGGCTCTTTGGCAGACTGCACATGTTGAATTGGTGGCGGAGCCCATCAATGACAGAGATCTGACTGGCTGTTCAGCTTAGTAAACCAGTGCGGGAAAAGAAAACATGAAAGTTTAAAAGGGGACATGCTGCTTTATTAATGTACACCCTATTAGACACATTTGAAGAAGCTACTGTATATTATGAATCTATCTGCGGTGAGTATGATTGATCTGAAAATGGCCCACAATTACTTTGCAGGTTTACTTTTTTGAATCACAAATACAGACTTATGCCACTGTGGGTAAGAAGAGTTATTTTCCTCTCACGCAAGTGTAGAGCATATGCAGTAGTTGGTCATTGGCTTTGTGGTGTTTAAGTGGAAAATTGTGACACAGGTGACATAAGCGACACCATAGTAAGCTTTTAATGCCACTAGCTCTTTGGTATGTCTGGGCCTATAGGCAGAATCGTTTTGCAGGGCATTCATGATTAAACAAGGAGTCTGTTGACCAAACCCTGCGCGATCAAACTCACTTCCCTAAACTCGTGCCATTACTAGGCAAATATTATTCCTTTCATTAGTCACTGGAGAAGTAGAAACTAGATGTTTTACAGTTCATTGTTCATTGTCATTGTTTGCGATATCTAAAACACACAGTGTAATTTTATCTTCATCTGCAGACTTTCCACTAATTTTCATACCATAAAAGATATATATATTTTTTTTACTTTTCTGGTGAATAAGACTCATGCTGTATGCATAGTGGAGTGTAATTCACATCCCATTTGTTGTATATTTATGCAAAGTGGTCCAACCACAATTTGCACAAAATGAAGGAATTAATGTTTTTTAAAATTATTATTATTGTTGTTTTAAAATGGACAATGGACATTAACATAAGCAAACAAGTCTAATATGTAAATGAGCCAGATTTAGCCATTCAGGCTATTCTAATTTGTATCTGCAGCGAAAGCATATCGAAAAAATACCTGCAAAGTTTTGGCACAACAGAGTGAAGACAATGAGTTGGTAAGGCGGCTTTCTTAAAACATGTCCCAGAACGCTCACGTCTTAAGTCAATGGGCGGAGACTGGGCAGATTTTGTAGCTGTTCAAACATGTTCAAACATCAATGTCTACACTTTGAAAGCAATCTTGCGAATGTGTTCTTGACAACCTCTGGAAATGGTTGAAAGTGGACAATCTTTTAGAACCTGTTTATACCTGCGTTTCGCATCATGCGAGTAATACCAGTTATAAACTCGGCCATAGAGCACCCTACCGTTGTGGCGGCAAGTTTTAAATAGGCGAGCGCCACTCAAAATACAATTTTGGTTAAAAATGAGCACAAAAGATATATTTAGTTGTCCAGTTATTCTAGGCTCACAGAAGCTAAGCCAAGTATCTCTGTTGTGAAGGGCAGAAATAAACAATTAGACTGTCGAGGGGTATGTCAGCACAACCACGGAGGGCCTGGGTTTAAAGGTCAGGACAAAGTTTCTGACAAACGGGAAATCGTGGTGGAGCTTAGCGACCCTTTAGCTGCTGAATTCCCAATGGAAAGGTTTTTTCCCCTAAAACATACTTCAACCATCAGCTTCCCGACTTTATCTAACACTGCATCATGCAGCAGTGATTCTGACCACAAATGTTTGTCATTTACTGTGAGAACAGGATTAGAAGTTTAAATATAGTATCACTTGAGGATGCAAAAACAAAATCATGTTTTCCTTGGCTTAGTCATAGTGCAAGTTAAAGTTTGCATACTGACAGATCCAGTAGCATCAAGCTGTCAGTGACATATATGACTCTTTGCATTAGAACTCAGTGGACCTAGGCCACTGTTTACTCAGATTGGGTGGACTGACATAGGCTTTTGTTGATAAAGAGAAGGGCATAAACATTTGTATTTTGAGCTTTCAGAAATTCAAACTTAATATTTCCAAATGTAGGGATGCGGTCTTAATTTTAGTGACTACGCCACCCTGAAGTATCGGGGAAATCAACTCAAATAAAGACAACCAGTCAGGTTCCACAAAAGAATGCAAGAGGCATAAATGTCTGTACAAAACAAATTTTATTACAGCTAATAGAATTGGCCAATATTTAAAACCCACAGTCAGCACACAAAAATGCCAAGTCGAAGAGCAAGGAAAGAAAAAAAACTCAACTTTGTAGAAGATAGAGTAAATTAAGTTTCCAATGTGTACATTGTATTTTCTTAGGAGACATGTGAACTGGTTTCATTGACGTCAAAACTAGACTGATGGCAAATTTAAGAGCTATGGAGTAAGATAAAATGATATCAGTTCATGATCTCTGCATGCTTTTGTTGTATTTGTTCTTTTCATGTTTTGCTGCAGAAAGTCAGCCATACAGGTTTTGAATGACACGAGCAATGCCTTGCTTCTTCACATCAAGGCATGAAGTCAGTCTCCAAAACTTGCACTCTCTCTGTTCTTCTCTGATGGAGTGAGCTACTAAACTCCACCCGACCTGCTGAAATCATCACATCTTCCAAGTTTCGGATGAAGACGCATCTCTTCAACCACACACAAATTAAACCAATGCACCTCTTCTCTACACTGCTGCCTAAGTTAGTTTGTCTAATAAACCTGTTCGTTTTTGGAAAGGGGGTCTTTAAAATTGCAACCATGCCGAAGTACATTTAAGTCTGTGATAGAGTTCTCATAGACTACTGGTTCTCATAGACCTGTAAAGACCAACCCTTAACTGGTTCCAAATCAATGCAAATTAGCATCTCCCATCAGGGCTGAGACAGCCCACTCGACCTGAGGGGCTTCTGTAGCAGTACAACCTCCACTCATTTACACAGATACAGTGTATCTTCTTGTGTGCCGAACTGAGGAAGTTTTAAACAGACAGGGGAGAGAGAAGAGGTACACTGGCAGAGGGAGACAGCTTTGGGATAATACAACCAACAGGTAAAAATGGATCTCACAGACTTTAAAAAGGACTAACACTTTTGTTTGTAAAATAATTACTTAAGCTGCTCCAGATATGTCATTAGAAACAAAATAACACCAAATAGCATTTATTGTAAAGAAGAACCTCACAAGCATGCTTTTCAAAGCAAAATATTTCACATATTGTTTTTTAGGCTAAACTACTAAAGATTTTTACAGTGCTTTCAAACTTGTCAGACTGGTCTATAGTTAATGTGATGAACTTCACCTGTGGCTCCTCTGCCAGGAACATGAGGGAAGCTGGCTTCATTGAATGAAAATGCCACTGGGATCAGTCTGGCTGAAAATAATTGCAAATAGGACTGGATTTAAGTGCTAAAGTATGCAGTATTAATATCGTTATATTCATTTTGCACTTGAATCAGCATGCAAAATTTGAATGCCCAAAGACTAAATGCTCAACACCCCCCGATATTCATTTTTTTTACAGCAAGAAAAGGTCTTTTAGTGTATTTCTAAAAAAAACTACCCTTTAAGTTTTGATACATGTGACTTTTTACTTTGAAATACGTGATATCCATAGGCTAAAAATAAGAATAATTTTTATGTTGTTAGCAATATTTAAAGATGACTGATTAAACTTAAGCACCAATAAATTAATTGATTATCCATATTATACTATGTTAAAATGCAAGCAAATACAATACATGAAGCTTTTGACGCAAGTTTATTTGTACTGTATCTCCCAGTTATTATTTCAGTGATAAATCCATGTATAAATCATGTAAGTTGGACAAAAGTGATACTCTTTATTTCAGTTAAATTATCTTCTATTACAGAAACAACTTTTGGCTAACTTAGGCATTTTGCTTCAGACTTTTCTCACCGGCATCACGTGTCAGCATCATGTATCTGCTTGATATTTTGTTATCTAGTGCAATGACAGTCATAGATTCAAGAGTGACTTCAGTGTCCAAGAACATGTCGGGGCCTCTTCTGTAGCACGTTTTAACGGTATGGAACAGAGAGACTTAAAGAGAGAGCATGTCTGAGAGAGATAAGAGAGGAGGAGGAGACTATAGCCTACTGGTGGTATATGGTCATAAATTTACAACTGTCTTATTTCTTCAAGTAGTTGTTATACTGTAATTATAATTTTTTTATATCAACTCTAACCACTCTTGTTAATTTAGTCAGCTTCACGCTGAGGGCAACAACTATCATTGTTGTATCAGTGACAAAAGAGGAAGCCAGTTTTTACCACTTTGTCTGAAGTAATCTGAAACCTAGCCACAACATAGTGAGAATAATGGCTAGCAAAGAGGAAAAAATAAACCTGCACCAGGCAAACGGGCAGGTTAACCATCTCTGTTGAATCAATAGGCATATTAATAATACAACAAAAATCCAGACAGTATGTAGGCTAATAAATTATCAGTAAAGGTCTCTGGGATATTTGCTTGTAGACTTGTCAGGAAGCCAACATAATCTCTGTGTACCATCCACAGGAAGGTTCATCTACTGTATGTACAGTCCTTTATCATAAAGCGTTGCACAAAAAACATGGAGGAGTCATCAGAAGAAACCCTCTCAATGTTAAAAGACACAAACCTCAGATAAGCCTGGGGCATCCTGAAACCAACTTCTGTGGTTTATTTGGCTCACAATCTGCCAATAAACAAGGAACAAGCAACTAAAGATGAACACCTTGCCAGCATTAAACAAAAGGGTGGATCAGTTATGTGATGTAAAACAAAACATTGTGTACCAATGAGCCGAAAATAGATTTAACTAGGTCAAAATGATCACAAGCATCGTAGTAGTGTCCAAGCACGTGGTTCATTAATAAATTAGGAGCACAAAAATTAGAATTGTTATAGGCTATTAAACCAAAAAATATATAAAATGTGATTCAGATAGATAGATACTGTACTTTTACAAAATGAGGATAAACAATATACTTACTGCCAAGCACAATTAACTACAGGCATAGTTGCAGGGCATCCCAAACTCTCAATTAACTTTCATTTTCATTCATAATTACTGCATATTTTATATAACCCCAAAGAGCAATTTCAAACTAGAAAAATTTTGATAAAAAACAAACAAAAAAAACCCTTATATTTCACAAAAGACATGTCCACGACTTGAAATCACAGTTTTAAAATCTCTATTTCCATGCTTTTGGAGACACGTGGAAGTGTTGACCTGTATTGTGATGGCGTGCATGATTTTGTGACACTTAAATTCTTCTAAATTTTGTTCAGAGACGTGAATTATCAGAGAAAAAAAATTACTTAGTAATTGAACTCTGTAAAAAAAATAAATAAAAATTCAGTCCCCTACCTGCCCACATTCCTGACCTGCTTTGATAGTGAGGGAAACACCTATGAATACGTCATACCAGTGGTGTGCACGCGCTGTCCGCACATCGCGCACGTTGCATTACGGCGTTTTTGTACGAAAAGTATGAAACTGCAAGTGTTTAGACTTGGCTCTTTCCTAGTTGTAAGGCTGAGAAATATTTACATGTTCTAGAGCGTTTGAAAGGTAAACAGTGCTTGCGAAGGTCAGAACATCGGAGTCTGGAGCTGAAGCGCTGGTGTCGTTTCCTCTCTGAGCACAAGTAAGATTCAACATTTTCATTCTTCTTCTCAAGTTCCGAAGTGGCGATGGCCGGTGCTACTAGTTCAATAAAAGTGACATGTAAATGTTAGAGCATTACTCTCCTTCGAGAAAGCATTGACTAGATTCGATTAGCGATTTAATGTTGCTGGAGACCGCAGCATAGATGCGTGCACGCTCAGCTGATTTCTATAAAGTCTAATCAGTTCCCCATACGTCAGGTGGCAAGCGTCTAGACTCTAGAGAAAATGATCACTATATGGTTACGTGGCTAAAAGAAAAAAGAAAAATGACACCACTCTTGAATTAAGTCGGTTTGAAAACGGCAGACCCTTTTAAAAAATCTACCATTGCAACTTTGAACAACACTGATGGTTCTTACTGAAAAAAGTTGCACGATTTATTATAGGCTATACACACACACACACACACACACAATATATATATATATATATATATTTAGTGCTGTCAAAATAATTAATCACATCCACAATAAGTTTTTCCTTACATTTCCTTACAATTTGTGTTTATGCTGTGTTTATTTATGTTTATATTAAAACACACAAGTACTGTATATATTTTGAAAGTATATACATGTAAGTGCATTTATATATTTATTTTCTTATATTTGATATTATATTTACATACATTTAATATATAAACAAAATATTAAATATATACATGCATGTGTTTGTATTTATATACACTTACATTCACAGTACACACAGTACATACAAATGTATTTAAACTTTTAAACTATAAAACTTTTTTTTTTTTCTGATGCGATTAATTGTGATTAATCATTTGCACTAATATATACAGTAGTCAACATTTGGATCATAAAAGTTAAGCAAAGTTGATCTAAGACAAGAATATGTATTGCTTTTGATTTAGGACAACTTTGATGAAAGGTTTTGATCCACTTCGAATGTTGACTACTGTGTGTGTGTGTGTGTGTGTGTGTGTATATATATATATATATACTGCAGTAGGCTATGTGAGTAATATGACACTAGCATATAGTGATTTATATATATATCATTTATATCATATATGCCAGTGTGATGCTGACACACACACACACACACACACACACACACACAAAATCACTTTAGAACTAGCAGCGACAGTTGAGCTTAAGCTGTTTTGTAGTTAAGAGTGTGTGTGTGAGAGGGAAAAAGTGTGTATAATTACCTGCTCTCTGGGAAAATTATATATCCAGGGGGAAATAATCAGTTTTCTGGGTTCTTCAATTTGTCATAGTTTCCATACATAGTGGCTGAAGAGTGTTCAGGTCATCTGCACGAGCACTAGGTTAGGTAGGCCTACTGTATTATTCAATGTGTGTCAGCTGAGTTGACTAAGCGCAGAAATATCAAAAATCAACTAGTTTCTGCAACTTTGTAACCGAATGAATCAGTGTTTTGAACACACCAGAGTGAATGATTCAGTACCTCACGCGTAAAGTCAATCGATGTTCATAAATGAATCAGCAATCGGTTCAATGACTCATGTATATAAAACATACCCACTTGTCGCCACCTACAGGCTTAAAAATTAAACAACAACAAGTGTTAAATTCGGTGATGGTCTGATCTGAATATTGTCAAATTCATAAAAACTGTCATTCATAGAGCGGTCTGTGAAAACAAACATCTACATTCCTGTAGTTCCCCACATTTTTCTGTGGCACTCGGAAATTTTTCAGTGTCACTAAAAAATGTGACAACTAGCCCCTCTCCCGTTTTAACAGATATGCGTGTCTGTGTAAATATAGGTGTAGTATATGTTCTATCAGTTCAAAACATCACTGAACAGAATGAGATAAGCCGCATTCAACTGGTGTTGCTTCATGAACTGCCCAAAAGCGCATCTGATGTGAGGGAACGCTCTGGCAGTGATGTAGATGTGTGTGTGTGTGTGTGTGTGTGTGTGTGTGGATGGTGGATGAGATAAAAACGCATTCGAACGGATCCAGTCCTGGAGACTTCACCTAAATACTCCACAAACGATCGCGGAGGGACATCTCTCTCACACACGACACGCACAACTTCCACTACATCCACCTGGAAACTAGATACAACGCACATTTGCGCCAATGAAGGGTGAAGATGATGTAAATACTGCGAGGAAAGATGATGAGGCTGATGGCTCGGGTGAGTTTCTCATGTTTTGTATCCGGAATCCTGATTGCGCGTTTATTATTGACGGATATGAAAGATCGACACGTAATGAATCGCTCCGTAGCCAAACAGTGTACTCAGACAACGGATTTATTTCTAACGCATGTTTATGATGCCCAGATTGCTTTGCAAAACACTATTCATTAAACCCAGATATGTTATAAATAATGCATTCGAGCTATAACCTGTTGACTGATGTTATTATTATTATTGAAATGATGCTAGTAATAAAGTCAGATACACTTTAGCTATGGGCAATGAGGCTTGTGTTTCGTATACCGAGGGTTTAGAGCAGTCACGCACTGCCTTCAGGCAACACACACACACACACACACACACACACACACACACACGGAGCACATGAGGAAAATCCATAGCAGCATCATCTTCACCTGAAGAGAGAGATGCTGGACTGAGGGGGCGGTGCATGTCAACCTGGGCTGTCAGAGGGGATTTTCCCATTTGGGGTATATGGAGAAATGGCTTTTCAAAGAGAATTGGTTAAAGGGAGAATGTTAGTACATTACGTACAGGGGTTTGTATAGTAGAATGCAGGAAGGATGTATAAATCCTTATATGTTTTCCATATTTCTTTGAAAATAATTTGGTAAGTTTCGTGATTCTTTGCTTTCAAATACCATATTTAAAATATGATTACCATAAGGGTGTTTTTCCTCCTTCTTAATAATCAGTGTTATCGAATCTCAACAAGCAAATTGAAAATCCACTTGCAAATAAGTATGGTCCTAATAAATGCAAACCTCAATAAAAAAGCAGGTGATGAATGTCCTTGCAGAAAATGACCAGAAAGCATATCGTACATCACTTTTCTGTTCCTCTTCTGACGGCAGCTGATTTTATATAGTTTCTTGGTGGAGCGTGCAGTTCAGTTTTGTTTATTAGCTTATCGAAACTGACCTGGGAGGTGATGGATCAGATGTACTAGCAGTTAATACAGCTTAGAATGATGTTTTAAATCTGGTAAACCACCTTGGACCAGTTACAAACTATCGACCCTGTTGCAAAAATCAGTTTTTATGGTGAAATGACAAGGATTTTCCAGCAGGAATGGAAATCTTTTTCAAACTCACTTAGCTATTGATGTTTTTCTTAAAGCAGGATATATTGTACAAATGTAACATGAATGTGTCTGGGACCATGTGAACTAATAATTTTCACATTTAATATATTTTTATATTACAATGTGTTTGTATTAATACTCCATTTCCATATGATAACACACACACATACTTGCTTTTGTGGTTTACGGGACTCTCCATAGGCGTAATGCTGTTTATACTGTACCAACTGTATGTGGTATTGCCCCACACTGACCCTACACCTAAACCTACCCCTTACAGGAAACTGTGTGCACTTTTTGAATTTCATAAAACACTGGTTAGTATGTTTTTTAAGCCTTTTGTTTTACGGGGACACAGGAAGTGTCCTCATAACCATGTTTACGTTGTAGTACCCATGTCATTATACACATTTGTGTCCTCATAAACCACAATAAGCCTATAATAAACCTTATAAGCCAGTACACACACATATATACTGTGTGTATATATATATATGCTATTTATTTCTTAGGTTGTTTATAAGGTTCAAATTTATACAGAGTACAAAGAAAAAAAAAAGGCAAGCTGACGTTATTGCACTGACAATCCCCCTGGAGTAATTTGAGGTTAAGCACACACACACTTGTATCCAACAATGACCTACATATGCATTCTAGAGAGGAAAATCTAGACGTGTTCTATAGGGCGTTGCTTTTGTTTTATTTTTTATTTCTGATTTTATGTTTCACAATTTAATAACAGCATCATATTACCACCCCATTTTAAAAGCATTATTTTATTTATTAAGGCTTCAGGTGATTAATTTTCTATGAGTGTCTTGAATTGAATGAATTTCTCTCAGCTGCTATAATTAGGTTGGAAGGCATTATCGTTGTCGGGCCTCTGCGGTGCTTGCATTCATTTTAAAGAATATATTGACCCCTTGCTGCCTTCTCCGTTTTTATTCCAGAGCTGTGATCTATAAACAGCCACAGACGTTGTTCTTGTATTAAATATAGGATGTACTGTGACCTTACTCAAGAATCATAAAAATAAGAAATATTTAAAATTCTATGCAATTTCTTGTTCACTAAATTCGATATTGACCGTGTGACCACTTCTGTTTTTCTTGCATTCATTTTAATTTCATGACATTTGCATTCTATAATATCATTTTTCTCTTTAAATCTAAAACGAACTAAACTTCATACCAGCTGGTTATTTGTAATTCTGTGTGATAGAAGATTTGTTGAGATTAATTTAGCATCACACTTCATATTACTATTACAAAACAAAAGGATTTGCATTGATCAATTTTTGTTTGCACTTCGACAGGTGAGAAACTCTTGGGTTTCAACAGCACAGAGGAGCAGCCGTCAGGCCAGAGAGGACAAGACAGCATGTGGCGAAATGAGAAGTATGAAACTGTCCCACTGGATGTGAAGGGGATTGATGAAGAAAATTCTAAAGGCACTAGAGATTCTCTATACCCCCAGACTGCTGTAAGTCAACAAAAAAAGGGCAAATATATCTGAGCGCTCATTTTGTCCATTTTATTACCAGTTCCGCATCTCTTTTCCTGTCTTTCTAGCACAGCATCATTTGCAAGGCAAACTATGGACAAATATTTGAACATTTGAATGCTTCAGTGTACACCTTTGTCAGGAACAGGCGATATGCGATATTAAAGCTAAGGATGTTAAATGACATAAATAGTCACATTTGCATTGGAATTCTACTGTTTATACAAGACAAAGAATCTAAGCCTTTATCAAGGTTGATAAGTCATAAAACAATCAAATATATGTTTTCATATAAAAAGCTTGCCAAACGCATCTTGGCTAGAACACATTGTCTTCTTCAAGTACTCCAGATGGTGAAATAAACTTTAAGCACTGCTGATTTTGCATATCCTCTGGGTGTGCAAAACTACTTTGCATTCTGAGGGTGCATTTGAACATCTTTGCAAATCTGCAGGACAGGCTGGTCACTTTAATTCTAATTGACTTTATACAAATGTATTCAGCTGTGTGTTGGGTGCGTGTTCATAGATTTGGTACTTTTAGAGCGGTGTGTAACTCACTCTTATAAAGCTGAAACCACATATTCAGCATTAAAATGAAAAATATCGAGGAAAAAACAGCACTTGTAAACTTAAAGCTGCAATTCAGATTTTTTTTTTTTTTTTTTTTTAATGATCCAAAATCAATTATCTGAGAAAGTACATAACCAGCCAGTGTTTAGGTTAGCTTATTCATAGTTTGTAGTTACCTGAAGACCAGGAGAGCAAAACATCCATATAAATGCAACACAAGCCTGTCAATTTTTCGTCTGTTTAATGGCCGCAAATATTTAGATCACCTCTCAAAACAATACAACAACATCAAAATTCAAGTTTTGGTCATTTGCGATGCATATTAAGCACCCATGGCAATATTTCAATCATTAAACAGCACGACAAAACTTTGAAACACTTAAAGTGCCTGTATTTATGATGCATGATTTACATATGAAAGCAGATGAGGCCGCAGTATGAACGCAATCCGTTTAATGATTTAGTGTTTTCCTTATAATTGTTTTCAGTGCAAAAAGCACTTAGCCTTAAAACTTGCCCAGTATATTCAGTATATTCTTTATATTCAGGCTTCATCTGCTGGCCCGTACAAAATATACATCAACAAGGGGTTTACTGTATTTCACCTTGTAATATCTGTTTTACTACATTTGGGTTAGTTCACCCAAAAAATGAAAATTCTGTCATTAATTACTCACCCTCATGTAGTTTCAAGCCTATAAGACCTTTGTTCATCTTCGGAACGCAAATTAAGCTGTTTTTGATGATATCAGTGAAACATCTGGCCCTCCATAGACAGCAATACAACTGAAATGATCTCAGCTCCAGAAACGTAGCAAAAGCTTTGGTAAAACAGTCAGTGTGACATCAGTGAAGTTAGGAGAATATTTCTTTTGTGCAAAAAAAAGTAATTGAACTGTACCATTCTTCTCCCATGACTTACACTAAAACGGCGGAAGACGTATCACAACATAAGCTTAAGCTTTTCTCTCGCCGCAAACAGCCGCGGATTACACACATTAAAGCATGCGGCATTGCAAACTGCAAAAAGAATAACTGGCTGTCAGTGGAACAAAGCCTTGTTTGCGTTCCTAAAAGGATGTGACATTATGTGAAAACTATTAAGTTGTATATGGGTAGGTTTTCATGGGAAATTTGAGCATGGCACTGCGTCATAACATCAAGCAATGCTGATGTTGTTAACATTAGTCATTTGAGAATAATGTATATCAATAATAATAATTTGCACTGTGATATGAACTAACCAATCATTAGATTTGATTACCACTGGTAGCTTGATTTATGGTAATGCTTTTTTCCTCAGTTTGGTCAGAACAAAGCATGGCATTCTTGTTACTGACAGTATACTTCTTCAGTGGACAATAAACAGTGAAAATTCTTATTTGGCTCTTATGTTCCAGGCATAGGTTAGAATCAGTGATTATTAATACAGAAATCGACCAAACGTTTATGTGAGTGAAAAGGGAACTGTTAAATGTCCTTTTTGGCTTTTTGCTCTGGGCAACATTTGTTTGTTGGTTCTGTCCCTATAGATGTTTGGTGTTGTTCACATAATTCTCAGTTCCTCATCACGCAGAACTGGTTTAAGTGGTTTAATATGTGGACTGGAAATCCTAAGGTCTTTAAGTCAAACCGCGCAAGGGATGTATAGAGGTACTGAGTTCCTGCCTGTTCTTAAGCAGTGTGCACTGAATGTTCTAAAAACACTGCCTGCAGTGAACTATATTAGGTATATCTGTTTTTTTTATTATGGTTGAAAGCATCTGCTAAAACACACACATACACACACTCACACACACACTCACAATTCTCTGTGGAGCTTTTAAGCAGAAGGACCAAACTTTGAATCTGTGCTGCTCAGTGCTAGGAGGGAAATTGAATACCTTTAACTGATTGACTCTTTGTCCTGATAAATGCATTATTGCACTGCTCACTTGTCGGAAATCTGTGAAGTACTGGAAACACAAATATGCACTACTCTTCTAAAAGTTTAAAGTTAGTACAATTGTAAATTTTTTTATATTTCTTTTTAAAGAAGTCTTATGCTTAGCAAAGATGGAAGATACAGTAAACCAGTAGTATTCTGGAATATTCTTACAATTTAGTGTTTTCTGTTTTATGTAATTTGTTCTTTTGATGGCAAAGCTGAATTTTCAGCTGCCCTTTCTCCATTCTTCTGTTACAGTCTTTCATCCTAACAAGCAACATTTCATATATTTGTTAAATCAGATATGCTGCTCATAGTTTTTGGAAAATTTGTTTTTTTTATTTACATTTAATTTAACATTTGTGCATGTCTAGAAATTTAAAAAGAGCAGTATTCCACTAAATTGTATTAAAAATATGTTAAAATCTGAGTGTATCCTTGAATATTTTGTTTAAAAAATGACAAATGCTGACCCCAAAATTAAATGAATGTGTAGATCATGCACCGATAGGTTTTCAGCACAGGTAATTAAGCTTTTTCCACTATAGAAATTAGCTGTAATTTCTTAACTTGAATTTGTGTGGTGGGTAGTATCTCTCTTGCCCCGTGTTTCTGTGTGTCCTTGTTCAAACTAACAACACCCCAAACCCACAGAACTCAAACCAACAGAGTAACATTGAATGCACTACAGAGCCACAGTGTTTACTATTTTCTGGCAAATCAGTCTATGAATGGTTTACTTATAGCGGTCTCAGTGCAGTATGATGGAATAGAATAGTGTTTGACATAAATAGGCCAGAGTAGACCTTTAAAAGGCCAGAAATCTGCCCCACCCTTTATAAAATGTAAGAAATAGTTTGTGCACATGCAGGTCCATTTAAAAAAAAAAAAGTTTCACAAAAATTACGGTTCGGTTCGATACCATACAGTAGTGTTACAGTTCGGTATGTTTTCGATACGGCAAAAATACAATAAAAAAAACAGAATTTCTTTGGGGGGGGGGGGGGGGGGGGGGGGGGGGGGGGGGGGGGGGGGGGGGGGGGGGGGGGGGGGGGGGGGGGGGGGG
>JAUCMU010000125.1:26778950-26797541 GCA_032275025.1 Enteromius treurensis
ACACATCGCGCACGTGACGCGCAAGTCTGTCAGCGCGCAGGTTTCGTGCAGCTAATACCAATGCGTTCCAAACGGTATATGAAGATCACGGAAGACAGGTGATAAGGATCGAAGCTCACACGTACAGTAGTTTAGAAAACAGTGTAATTCGGCTATACATCCGCACTAAAGGTGAAAGTCACCATAGCTTGTATTATAGACTCCAACCCAACTTTGTGAATAGATTAACGGCAATATTTTTTTTATCGCATGATAAGAGCAGCGCGTTAACGCCGATAACGGCCTACCACTAGTCTGTAGCAATAGCCAACATTACATTGTATTGGTCAAATTTATGTATTTTTTAATGCCAAAAATCATTCGGATATTAAGTAAAGATCATGTTTCATGAAGATATATTGAAAATTTCCTAACATAAATAAATCAAAACTTAATTTTTTTATTAATTTATTTATTTTTTTTATGTTTTTGCACCCTCAGATTCCAGAGTAATTTCATATTGTCTTAACCTAAAAAGCCATATATCAAAGGAAAGCTTATTTATTTCAGCTTTAAGATGATCTTTATTTTTATTAAATGACCCTTATGACTGGTTTTATGGTCCAGGGTGACCTTTATTATCTAATTTTGTGTGACAGAATAAATGTTCTCTTGTATACTGTAGCCTGAGATTCGGCTGGCCTGTCCTAATACTCACACTTGCAGTCTGTACGCTTGACCATTTGTCTGCTTAAGTATTTCCTCAATGTGGCCCAAGTGTTTAAGTGGACGTGAAGATCACAAGTGCGTGCAGAACTTTTGATCTGGACGAGACACACTTTCAACATGATCATGTTTAAACAAAACTTTATTTACCCATTTTGATTCAAGTACTTTTTTTTTTGTAGTTTAATTTTGTGTACATTAAGGGCTCTGAGATGTTATAGTTATCAGAGATAGGACAGTCTTGCACATTTAATTTCCTATCATGTTAATGCACTTTTAATACAACAAGTGTAGGTTCTTGGACAGACCCACAGAGTATACTCGGACATACAGGTACACACTCGTTTTGGATTTTTGTCTGGCCAGTTTTGTCATGTTCAAATGAAAACAAACTATTTATATTAATGACTTAGAAAATAAACTAAAATAAAGAAAAAAATGTGCATGCAGACTTATTTATAAACTTATAAACGTACTTCCCAACAGTCTAAGCAGCTTTATCACCAGAATGTAGTTTTGAGAACCCATGACCTGTAGCTGGCATATGAGAGATTGCTGGACTTGGCTAATGGAACGCTGTCTAGTCAATCAGTAGAGCTGTCATGGTGCGATTATACTTTTCAAACCTTAAATGAAAGGAAGCATTTAGCACACGAGAGTAGCGTTGGTCCCGTGACCAAGAATGCTGTTTTTCCTGTGAATTTTTTTTTTCTTCATGCTGTAATGTTATCCAAGCTCACTGGCTGAATTACATTACAACAAATCAAGACCCATCATGGATAGTGAATAGAACCATTTAGGTTGTATTAATCTGAAGGAATTGAGCCCATCCCTCCCAGAGAATCTTTAGCTCGGAATGTGCTGTTCAGGTGTTCCTGGAAATTATGCCAACTCTTCACCCTTTAACCCTCTACTTCAATTTCTCTCTGTGTTTTTCTGCAGAGATAGATGAGGTATTCCCTGAAGACACCCAGCCAGAATATCATCATGTAGTAGAGTTGCGTCACACCCGAGTCATCTGGAAGAACTGCCTCATCTTGGGCTTCACTCTGTAAGTTACACTAGAAAATGTGGCTGCGAGCCAATCGCAAACTTCTATTACACATTGAAGTATGACAAAAAGCACTGTTGAAATCTGTTCAGTAGTGAACAATTGGAAATAAATGAATCAGCACAAACTGCTCAATTTTATAGGCAGAATATTGAATACTGAAAAGCAAACTCCAAGCCCACTCCATGCACGTTTTAGCATTCTAATATTTGGGAAATGCACATTTTGATCTTGTATTTTAGGCAAATCCTAAGCAACATTAGATTTAGTGTAATAAATGTCATTTTGTAAACGCATTAATCTTTTAAAAAGCATTTATAAATCTTAATTGCTGCATTAACTAATACATCATTAAAATGAATAGTTTTATGGATTAATATTACTTAATGGACCTGAGCTGAAATGAACTAAAAGTTTTTTTGTTTTTTTTTAAGTAATGTCAACAAAGATGAATAAATAGCATCACAAATCTATTTCTCATTGACAGTTGATGCATTAACAAAAGTTAAATAATGGAACTTTATTGTAAAGTGTTATCATTTAATTTGGATTCAAGTAAGCATGTTCTCCTTGTCATCAGCTTCATTGGCACAGGAATCCAGTACTGCTTCACGCGTAACCTGCATATCTACTCGCCACACTTCTACTTCAGCTATTTTCTACGTGTGCTGACTGGAGCTCTGGCCTGCATCTTTCTGTGTGTGTCTGTGGACCGCTTTGGCCGCAGGGGGATGCTGCTGCTGGCAGCCATTGTCACGGGTCTGTCTTCACTGCTGCTGCTGGCCCTCACGCAATGTAAGCTCCTCTTCACAATGACAAAGTGCTGTTCCGGAACTTAGATAGTGATAGCTCATTGAAAATGTGGAAAGCCTTTTTACGATTTTTTTGGTAAGTTTTTGTTTTACTGATTCTGTCTCTGCTGTATTCTTATAGACCTGCATGGAGGGCTTGTTCTGGTTCTGTCTGTTGTGGGTCTCCTCTCGTCTCAGGCTTTGGCCATGCTCAGTGTGTTCTTTGGCAGTGAAGTCATGCCAACTGTTGTCCGGTAATCTCAATCTCAAACATGCATCTCTGGCATGTTACACAAAAATAGTTAAACAAACTCTTGATTTTCAGAGTAGGTCTGGAGTTGGTGACAAAATTAATTAAATTTTCCAAATGAGATCAGCTTTGCATTGCTCGCTATAAATGTTACCTGTCATCTTAGGGTTAAAACAATGTCATCATTTTAATTAATATCATGGGTTCAAAAAGCTTGTATTTGTGCATTCATTTAAATTCATTCTCAAAATATAATCTCTGTAGTGTATTTTTAATGATATTGGGTAATAAGTAATTATTAACATCAAAAAGTAGCACTAAATCAGCCTGTTTGAATGATTTCTGAAGGATCATGTGATGCTGAAAACTGAAGTAAAGTCTGCTGAAAATTCCACTTCACTTAAATTGTAATATTCCAAAACTGTTTTTACTGCATGTTTGATCAAATAAATTAAGATTTCAAAAAACATTTTTAAAACCATAAGTACAGAGTAAACAGACTGTTGTTTAAATGTTGTTAACTGTGTGTCCCTCAGCGGTGGTACACTGGGTCTGATCATGGCCGCAGGATGCGTAGGAATGGCTGCTTCCTCTCTGATGGAGCTGCAAAATAACGGCGGCTATTTCCTGCATCACGTCATCTTTGCCTCCTTCGCCGTTCTCTCAGTCCTGTGCATCATGCTGCTGCCAGAGAGCAAACACAAGCCGCTGCCAGACTCGCTTAAAGATGGAGAGCGGCAACGGCGTCCTCCTCTCTTCCTATCACGCATGAACCGGGACAACCCACCCTTACTGCACACGCAGCCGCACAGCTCAGAGTACAACCGGGACAATTACTCCCGCCTCGTCACTGCCACCAGAAAGATGCTCACCAAAGACACTCTGCCATACAAGATCTCCGTTTCACCACAAGCGCCTCTACTGGCCAGTAACGGCACTGCTCCAGAAGCCAATGAAGACTCGTCCTAGCATTTCACCGAAGCTCTTTTTTTTTCATCTCATGGCATGGCCAACTTGGTCACTGCGTCTTTTCCCAGGGAAGACGTCTTCTTGGTGTTTAAAATGTGGAGTACATTCAGTATTCGGTTGATGAATGGTAACTTTTTCAGTTTGTTGTGACTTTGTATGTTGATTTTGTATTGGTTAGGAATCTCAACTCTATGCACAGAATTTGCTGGGAGACTCTGTCCATAGTTTGTATGCTTAGACATCATGTCTCTACTGTATGTTTGAATGAAGCTTAAGATTTAGTATGGTATCCACTAAGAGTCACCTGAGAGCCATCGCCTGTCCACTTAGCGGGTGCATCTCATGCCTCTCATTAGTATAGTCCTGTGACTAAAGCATAAAAGCTTACTTAACCTCACCGTCTGGTGATTCACTGAGGGGTGCTAGAACATCCACTTAACATCATAGTTTTATTTCCTTGGAGTGGAAAGAATAGCACTCAATGATGTCAGAATCCCTTGGGAAATGTCTACTCCTAATAATGTTGGAATGTGATTTGTTTCTGTGGAATGGTGGCTCATCTCAATTCCTCCTTGTGGAGTTTTGTCGCATCTCATTCCTATCTTTCTGCTGTTTTGTCTACATGTCAAGTTTTTTGTGTTTTTTTTTTTGTTTTTTTTGTTTTTTGTTTATGCGTCAAGTAGAGCTAGAACTGAACCAAACCTGACAAAGCAAGGGAACTGTTTTTGTCATTGTTTTTGTTTTGCTATTTCTATTACTTGTTTGAAATGGAAATAAACTGTTTACTGTAACACACTGAAGTAGTACTCCTTGTATGTCTGTTCCTGAAGCTAATATTTGAAAAGTGGGCAAATTTGGACACTGGGTGTACCAGAGACTGTCGTATTTGAATATGTGTTTTTTTTCTTAAAGGAATATATTCACACCAAAATGAAAATTCTGTCATCATTTACTCCTCAGTTAGTCCAGTAACAACAGGACAAGTCAGCAGAGCTGTTGATACCCACAATTATATCACACATTACCTAAATGTGTTAATTAAATGTATCAATAATAGTTTTTTCCTCATGTAATTTTGCATTTAATGAAGAATTACATTTGCATTGCTCTGGATCTTTCAGATCATATACATGTTTTTTTTCTGTTTTTTTTTTCTTCTTTGAATTTGTATGCTTTATGATGAAGTGTCTTTTAATGACAGCTGCTCCTCACTTTCTCCAAATGATGGCAGCAGTGAGAGTGTCCATGTTTGCATCTTTCCTAACGAAGGCCACATACACTACAGACTTGCATTGCGAGTTATCGTGATGATATTCAGGCACGTAGGATCAGTCTGTATTCATGTATTTATTTTACTTTAAATTTGAGAGCTCTTACTGGGTTGATGACTTTGGATCCCACTGATCATTGTCACATTATTTTATTATCAACAAATTACAAATTTTCAACTCCAATATTTGTTCATCGAGATCTAATGTGTAATTTTATGTTCCCTTAATTTTTAACACAAGTGCGCTAGCGCTTAAAAAAATTACAGTGTTGTTTCACTGTGGTTTTCAGTCTATTCTGACAAATTGTGTGGCCTATTTTAAGGTAGTGACTAGTAAGCTCAGGTATTACTTGGCAACTTGTCTATCTAGACTGTCTTGTCACGTGGTATCATAAACATGACATCATTAAAGACATGTGATTTGTCCTCCCTAGTGACGGGGGTTTCCCCTCATAAGCGATTTTCCACTGGTGACCATGTGACGCGTGACGTCATGGGTGAAGTCACGTCTAATGCGGAAGTGAATGCTAGCTGAGCAGTCGCCCAGCCATTCTCATCGAAACCGACTCTTTCCCAGCGCCTAAAGAGGAACTGACATGTAAATATGAGATTTATCATATGTTTTATTCAGTACTTATGAGCTATCCACGACGTTTTGACGATTTGTCCATTTCTGTTGGTTCTTGAGGGATTTGTTTACTTTCGTGAATTAGCTCCTCGAGCCGCTAACGTTAGTCGAGTCTCTTCCTGGTCTGAACAGTCAGAAGTCGAAAACCTGTGCACATATAATTTGTACGTTCGTTAGAGATATGTATAGATGCATCGAATTGATCATTATAAGTTATAACAAGTGAATACTTGTCAGCTACTCTATTTCTCTGTTTTGTGTCATTTTACTCTTGTTTGGCTAACTGTTGTGACTCACAGAGTCAGTCATCATACGTAAGAGAATCTAATATATGACCTACTGTTTCTAAATAAGTGAGAGAAAAGTGCCAGATTATTACTATATTTCTTAACAAGTACCAGGGTATTCTTTGTAGTTATTGGGAAGGCTATGTAGGTACAATGATAAATAAATAATTCAGCCCAACAGTATAAGAACAGAACCGGGGTAATGTGATCAGATACTATAGTATTGCAACTGTTTTTGACATAAAGGATTGCTGTTGTCATTTACATTGTTTATTGCATTCCTGTGTTTTAGACAAAAGTATGTTTCTAAAAGCTGATTTGTGCTGTTGTCATTATATGGCAGTGACGTCATTTACCAAACAGGAGACATATCTCCAATGGAAATCTGTCTTTGTATATATGCTTGGGCTTTAGCTGTAATAACAAGTGAGGCACCTGGGACACCGTTATGGCCTTCAGTATGAGTCTTTTCTGCCCCTTTTACCTGATGTGTGGCTCTTTGAAATTTCTCCACAGAGCTCCATCATGCTTGGTGGAGGGTTTAAATCTGAGAGACTTCGTGTCAATCTCAGGTTGGTCATAAACCGGCTCAAACTTCTTGAGAAGAAGAAAAGTAAGTTCGTTTGTCTACAAGTTGCAAATTTTTTTTAAGTTTTGGATGTTCAGAGATTAGTTGATTTTAATAGAATCGAACTCGCTTGATCCGAATTAGCTGAATTAGCCCAGAAGGCTCGCAAGGAAATCGCAGACTACTTGTCGGCCGGCAAAGATGAGCGTGCCAGAATCCGAGTCGAGCACATCATCAGGGAGGATTATTTGGTGGAGGCCATGGAGATCCTGGAGTTGTACTGTGACTTGCTGCTAACCCGCTTCGGCTTAATACAGTCCATGAAGTGAGTAACATTTTACTTTATTATTTCAAAAAGTGATTTTTCTTCTTCTACGTTCTTAAATTTTCCTATTATCTTTTCAGAGAACTGGACCCTGGCCTACAAGAAGCAGTGTCCACTCTCATCTGGGCTGCCCCTCGACTGCAATCAGAGGTGGCAGAACTGAAGATTGTGGGTATTGTTTGTATCTGTTTGTAATCTATTTCTGGAGTGTAGTTCAGATGGATCAATCATGTCTTTTTTTCCCTTTGTTTCACAGGTTTCAGATCAGCTGTGTGCCAAATACAGCAAAGAGTATGGAAAGCTATGCAGGACAAACCAGATTGGAACAGTTAACGATAGGGTATGACGAAACATGTTTGTTTAGAGGTAGTGGGCACAAAATTCAACTCATTCTTGAATTAGGGCATTTTCAAAGCTCCTTTAAGTAACTGGAATCTGATAGTATTCGATTTTTGTCATGTAACAGCACATCTGTCCTGTTACTTTTAGCTTTTTTCTTTATTGATTTGAATAGAACTTGTAAACATGGATTGAGCCAAGCCATTGAACAATTTGTATTGCACCTTATTTCTGTAGCTTATGCACAAGCTCAGCGTGGAGGCGCCTCCCAAGATACTGGTGGAGCGTTACCTCATTGAGATCGCCAAAAACTACAACGTTCCCTATGAACCTGATGCCATGGTTCGGGTAGGAATCAGTTTCCTCTTCCTTTCCAACTTCCTCATCTCTACAAGCAGCATTTGTTTTCAACTTTCCTCATCCGTATCATTCACAGCCAGAGGTGTGTCAGGGTGAAGAGGCAGATCTGATCGATGTGGACAGCGACTTCAAGAAGCCAGGAGCTGGCGGAGGAGGTGGAGGAGGAGGGTTTACAGCTCCCGCTGTTGGCATGCCTATGCCAATGCCAATGCCCATGCCCACAGCGTTCAACTATCCACCGCCCAAAGGAGCTGTAAGACCGTCTTTTGACTAACTCCTTTTACTTGCCCAATCTAAAAGGTCTGATTGTTTGGCTGTGGGATAACATCCATTCCACGCAATGTCTTCCCTACAGGAGCCCTTTAATGGTCCTGTTGGCACCTATGATGGCTTTAGCAACTTCCAGCCTCCAGTGAGAGGAGGGCTGCCCCCTCAGCTGCCCAGCTGCCCTCCCACCTATGAATCTGTAAGTGCAAGTGATCACCCACCCTTCCAGACAGACGGAGACGACCTGTTCACCTTGCAGGGAAGAGTAGTTTTATTCCAGTTCACTCGCTGTGTTAGTCCTGCTCTGTTGTCCGTGTTCTGATCCCACACAGGGAGCCTCCACAGGCATGTGCTGTGGGCTGCAATAAATCGAAAACACTACATTCTGATCTCTCTAGCACTGAGTGTATGGCTTTTGGGGATTTTTTTGGGGAAGTGCTTTTAAGTATTTAAGTTATGGAAGCCTGTTTCCGCCACTGAATAGAAAATAAAAAAGGTTATTGCGACTTTTTATCCTACAATTTAGAATTTTTTTTTAGAATTGCTTGATACAAACTCGCAATTCTGACTTATTTTCGCAGAATTGTGAGAGATTAAATCACAATTGCAAGTAATAAAGTCAGAATTGCGAGATATAAAGACCCAATTCTGACTTTTATTCTCGTAATTGCGACTATATATCATGCATTTCTGAGAAAAAAGTCGCAATAATTTTTTTCATTTTGCATAAAGAAACTGAAGCAATTAGTTTGAATTAGGATATTATTGTTATATATACAATATACAAATTATTACTAATCACTCTAAAGGTTTCATTGTCTTTATACAAAAATGCTATTATTTTATTTTTCTTTTGATTTTGCTTTTCGTGGCATTCACCTGAATTCATTTACCCCAACAAATCCTTGGCTGTGCATGGAAACAGGAAACATTTCTATTGACAAATCATATTAACAACGGGGGCCTCATTTATAAAATGCACAATTCCATGGATTTCTGAATTTATAAAGGTAAAACCTAACAAACCTTTTTGTGCATAAGCCAATTGAAGAGCATGTGTACAGATTTCTTTTGTACTCCTATTTATCAGTAATTAAAATAATCCACACTGATTATTAACATGTAAAGGTGCATAGATAATCACAATATGCAGTAACATTATACGTGCAAATTAACCTTTTTTATGTTACTGCAATTAATTTATTAACTGTGTGTTATTTCGGGAAATTTTATAAATTCTTAAAAAACAAAAACAAATTATGCATGTCCTCTGAAACATATAGGGATATTAATGGCTGTTCTGTAGATTTGATGTGCTTGTTCATATTGCACTTGAATTTAAGGTAAACCGCAGTTAATAAAGTGATGCATTTAGCAAATATCAACATTTGTTTTTGTGTTTGTGTACAGACTTTATAAATGAGACCCCAGGTTTTCCAAATAGTAACTACGTTCACTCACTAAGGTGGTCTGTTCTAA
Organism: Enteromius treurensis; assembly: GCA_032275025.1. Lineage (NCBI taxonomy): Eukaryota > Metazoa > Chordata > Actinopteri > Cypriniformes > Cyprinidae > Enteromius > Enteromius treurensis. The sequence goes on from JAUCMU010000125.1 coordinate 26,788,240, forward strand.
CTCACAATGTACGTCTCATAATTCTAATCCTTCGCGGTATCAGTATAGCAGTATAGATTATTTGCAGCGGTTGCCATGTATGAAAGAAGAGTTGTTAACATGTTTTCATGTGTTTTTTTTTAAGATCGATGACTTGTCTGTCAAACCCTCTAATCCTTCTCAGGTCATCCCAGGTATGTGCTCTTTCCTAATATCATTTTTTATTGCTTGTATTATGATGTTATTCTTTCTAAACGCTGCATTTTGTCTCCAGGCCCAGTCCCATCTGCTCAGATCTATGACAACTCTACCCTTCCTGAACTTCCGTCTGTTCCCGACACACTCCCAGCCTCCTCCTTCGGAGCGAACGCCAACACATCGGATGACATTGACTTTGACGACCTGTCACGGCGCTTTGAAGAGCTGAAGAAGAAGACCTAATTACAGCGAGCACATCTGGGAGTCCGAACATCTGTCTCGGCTGCCACACGAGAAGAAATCAATGTACCCTGTCCATATTCACATACTCACAGGTCTTCTAGGTGGAGGTGTAATATAATACTTGTTACTTAACACAGTGAAGGATCGGATGCTTTATAGACACTTGTGAATGGCAGTGGCAGAAATTTAAACGCTCATTTTAGACTTTCACCTAACATGGACTGTTCTTTGAATAAGCGCTTTGCTTCGAGGGCCTTGCTGACAGCTAAAACTAGTTAATCATCTGTAGTGTAATAATCTCTGCGCCTTGTATGACCACCTGCAAAGTCTATTGATTATTTATATTATAAATTAGATTATAATTTTGTCGTTTGTTAACTTCACGTTTTAAAAAAAACAACAAATCTGTTTCCCCAGCAAATCCGAAATATCTCCTCTCAGAAAAAGCAGGTATAACCTGTTGCCATTATTTACACCCAGAGTTGTGCAATGAACTCTCCTGAATGACCATAAACCTGCAAGCGACTGGATGATGTCATGGATTGTTTGTGGATCACAATGTTTGCGTGACTCCGCTTATTGTTATTGGGTTTAGATGGTTTGGTGAACGCCAGAGCTTGATTCTGGTGACCTGAGCGCAGAATTGAAGAAAAGATTGCTTTATTTCAGCCTCTCATTTAATGAGTTGTCTCTGTGTCCTAAAGTTAGCCATCTCCTATTTGTTTTTCTGTTAATGTAGTTGCGACTGTCCGCTATCTTAATTTGACTCGGAAGGAAAGGCTTTGTATTTTGTCTACAGTTAATAACACTCCTGTTTCTAGTCCTGTCTATGTGTGTGTTTCTGGACTCAATTTGCCTTAGTTTCCACATCTCAAGCAGTGGCCTTGCTGTTCCACACCTTCCTCTGGGAAATCTGATTTCCCCGACAGCTTGTACTCCACATTTGAATAAGTATTTACATGCTAATTCTTTTCTTCGGTGGGGGTTTTTTATCATATATCATTGACTTTTTTTTGCTGTAAGGTTTGACTGTTTAAAGTGTCAATGTTTCAAGTTTTGAAAGCGTTGTTTTGGGTGCTTTCTACTTGATTTTATAACACTAATTTGTGTTTTCTCTAATCAATCACCCAAATATAAATCTGGCAGTGTTTAGGTATGTTTGATACTGACTTTAGCTTGCATTGAAAACATATATGAGTGCCATGTAATAAAGTCTGTTTGCTCATAACTTATACTTCTCACCCAAATAATGATTCATTTAATGAGTAATCTTAACTTTTTCAAACTATTGATACCACAACATGAAATTTACTGAACTGCTATTTGCTAATACGTTTTCTATTAATTCATCAATACGTATATTTGAATTTATTTACTTTTTTTAATAACCGTTTGACTCTACTTTTGAGATGTTATAGCGCTCTATCTGCTTTTACACTTTATAACCACTAGAGGGCGAAGTAACACAACTAATTATAATCTAGTAATGTTTTTATTAATCGCTTTATTCCGCTTTATTCAAAAAGATCTCTGAAAACGTGTGTTGTTTACGCCAGATTAGATTTTCTTTTTATCCATTTAAGCGAATTGCACGTGTTTTGCCATGATGTGCGAATGTGTACAATTATTGCTCGCACGCTGAATGCACGGCTCGTTCAAAATCGACGAGTTCATTCTCAGTCATATTGTCATACTCTTTGCTACTTTGTAATTATATACATTTTCTCTGTAAAATTGTACCTACTATTGAAAAAGCTCGGTGTAACGCATAATAGCTTTAAGCTAGACAAAACTTAGTAGAACAACAAAATGTGACCAGCACAGCCCTTATGATAGAGCTGAAAAATAATACATTTGTCATTTTTGTATGATAATTATTTCTCCACACAACCAAATACTCTCATCTGAGGGACTGCGAGGCACATGGGTCATTTTGACACACAAAAGGCCTGAGATTGCCACTTGCACATCACTGAGCTAGCGTTTTTGCGATATATTCACAGGCTAGATAGTGAGCAGTTTGGACAGCTCCAGCTTTCCAGTTCTGGTGTGGAGTGGAGGATGAGGTGCACAGAGACAGGGACACGGGACACAAACCCACTGCCTGTGAGCGTCCCTTCAGGATCTCACCTCTGTGAAGTATAAACACACAGACCCAGACATAGTGAGAGAGAGTCTGCATGTGACTGCCAACAAATATGGCCTGAAGCAGGACACCGTGAGAGAACACAGTGACTGCCACGGCTGGGATGAGTGGATGTACAAGTGAGGCAATGACACGTACACACCTTCCTAATAATAGTGTGCTGACGTAAAGGAGCGGGAAGCATCGTCTGCTATAACTCCTGTTTTCTGTAAAAAGTCTTTCATTGCCAGTACCAGCTAAATAGGTTACTAGCTGAGTCATAATTTTTGTAGTTTTAGAACAATTGTCAGCCATTGAAACAATAGTTTTATCCATGGATACAGATAGAAATTATGTAAATGAGTTTATGATAACTATAAAGTCCTGCTTGAAATTTTTATATTTATTTATAGAAATATGTCTTCCATGCTCACTATGAAGGTATTTGTTTGAGCAAAATAGATAGAAAATCAGTAATATTTTGAACTATTACAGAATTTTTAGCAGCCATACTCTTCAGTGAGTCTTTCGGTCTATTTTTTTTTTGGTGTGATACACCATCATTCAAAAAATATAACTTTTTTCTTTCTCTCACGTTTATTTTATTTCTGAAGAATACCTAAGTAATTTTATTCAGCTAGGACTTTTTTTTATAAATTTTTTTTTATTCTTTAATTAATTCAAATGTTAATGTAAAATTGCCTAATCTTTTTTTTTTTTTTTTTTTTTTTCAAATATTAAGAAGCAAATCATTTTGCACAGTAGTGTATATTTAAAAAATGGCATTATTTTGTTCATCATATTGGCACTGAATATCTAATATATATGAATACACTGAAATGCATTGGAAAATAAGTTATTTATTGAAGTTATACTAAAATACATTTTATAGAGTTTTTATAAATTACATGAATAAACTGAGACATAATAGTGAGAATATTCAGTGTTTTTATATAAAATAATTTCAACATTGACACTGATCTACCCCTCATACTGAGATGACATTAAGCGAAGCTCAACAATTACAGCAGACACACAGCGGTACTATTTACTGAACAGTTCCCAAAATATGATTTTGCTGTAAATGAACCAAAAATTGCAATGTTTAGAATGATACTTCCCACCAAAATGTAGATATGTTCATGTATCATTAGACTTATCGTTAATTCTTATAAATAACCTTGTGTGAATCTCTATTCGACAGGTTTGTTAGTGACTTTATTGCCATAATCTATTGGAAAACCCTTTTTTCTAATTTGATCAGAAAACAAAAAGTGAAGAGTGTGCTAAACTATACACCATTATCATTGTAACAGTATAGACTAAATCAGTAATATGTTGCTAGATTTTGATACAATGATCTGTACACATATATAATAATTACTAAAATATAAACATGAACAATAAAGTCTGCCTACACAAATGGATTATAATCTGCAAGAGACAGTGCATAGACAATGGCATCCTCTGTTACCAACACCAAAATCGAGAATAAAATTGGGTAAGTTTGATGACTTCTCGAATCAAGCATCCTCATTTACAGTTTGAGTCAGAGGTGAGATGTAATCAGGATATTGTCCTCCCAGCGTATTCCTCACATCTTTTCTTTTGCTCTGTAAAATGGCGATAAAGCATTAATAAGAAGACTGTCTGATATTGGCAGAGAAGAAGTTCATTTGGTTTTTTTTGGTGTGCATGTTCTCACCATGCAGGAGCAGTTCAACCTCCTCGTTGTTATCCACAGCCACTGGCCTCAGGATCATGGCAAAGAAGATCGCTACAAATATCACCTGTCAGCAATAACAGATAACATATGCGTGAGATCTCAAATGTTTCTGCTAGACATCAGTGAGATAGCAAACTGAGACTGTTGTTTAAAAGAATAATTCACTCAAAAATAATGTACTCACTCACGCAAATTCATTACTCATCACTTAAAGGGTTAGTTCACCCCAAAATAAACATTCGGTCATTAATTACTCACCCTTGTGTCGTTCCAAACCCGTAAAACCTTCATTCATTTTTGGAACACAAATGAAGACATTTTTGATGAAATATGAAAGCCATCTGACCCTCCAATACAACTGAAATGTTCCCAGGTCCAGAAACGTAGCAAAAACTTTGTTAAAACTGTGTTGCCTGTATTTTTCTGGACCTAGGAACATTTCTTTTCAGTTAAGACGAAGGTATTAGGGGTTTGGAACAACGTGAGGGAGGGTAGCCTAATAAACGACAGAATTTTCATTAACCCTTTAGGATATCACTCGCATGACTTCCTTTCTTCTGAGAAAACAAAAGGAGACATTTTGAAGATTGTTCAAGCTGTTGTTTTTCAAGCAATAGCATCTCCCTGTTTTAAAAGAAATGCACCTAACTTTAATGAATGTGCTCTTGTAGCGCACTTAAGTAGGTGTTTTAATAGCAGATAATATCCAATACAACGAAAAATACATTTCATTATATAAAATCATATAATAAATAAAAAATATAGCTATAAAGGCTATTCTAACCAGAGCTGCTTCTTTAAGTTTATGTCTATTACGATTCACGCTGGCAAGTGTTACTCCGCAGCGGTGACCACCCGAACAGGCTACAATAGTCCAAATATAAGCACTTATTATAAGTGTACTGTAATGATACAGGATAAGATGAGCTGGAAGATGAATTGATGATGTACTCGGTCAATATATACATTTATATATACAACAAAGAAAAGTGTTGCTTTAAGTGTAAATACAAATATATAAGGTATACTTTGCCATAAATGCTTAATGCTTGATGTCAGATCTGACATGTTAAATATATACATTCGTAATATATATATTTAACATGGCACATGAACATTCTTCAGTGTTCCTATTGTATTCCAGGAAAGAATGGCAGACATTTGTCATTTTTAGGTGAGTTATACCCTTAAACCCCACTGGGTTCTTACCTTAAGGGGCTGCAAGATGAAGATGCTTTGGACGAGAGATAATGTAAGAGTGATCACCCACTGTATGGAAGACTCTCTTCCGTACTGGAAGCCATAAAACAGGGTAAAGAAGGTGGAAACACCGCTAATGGCAAAAAGCAGGAACCAACCAATAAAGAGAAACCACCAAGGCAACCAACAACCCTGTTTCTTATTCTGTACTTGCACAGATGGTTGGCTGAAAGCAATAAAGACAAAAAAATCTGTTTTAACAGAAGAAACATCATTTGTCCGTTTCACCTAACAAGAACATCTGCTTATTATTGTATTTTTCAAAGAACCAGCTTTACCATCTAAACAGCTCGTGTGCTGAATTGATACCGATTCAGATTACTGAATGCACTATATGCACAATGAAAGGTTGAGAAGACTGCGAGATTAGAAAGAATCCGAAAGGACAAAGAGATCCTAAAAAGTCTTGAGTTTCTTGTAATGAATCGTCTTTTTAATACATGTACAGTAGGCATTTCTGCGGAGGTGACAGTCCTGACCTTTGGGAAGCGTGGTGGAGAGTAGCCATTTCAGCCTTCTTCAGCAGCACACTGACTGTCCCCCGAGCCTGCCGTAGCTCCTCATTAAGGAAAAAGCCCTTTTCTCCCACATGCTCCAGCAGGTTAGAAATGTGGCTCAGTGAATAGAACACAAAGCGGCTGCAATACGACCAGTGAGGATCACCAACGTTTTCCACTGGAAGAGAACACACAACAGAGCTATGGTGAGTTTCTATATGTTTCTGATGAAGGATTACCCAATATTAAGCATTGCGTCACATCATTTTAGAGAAGAACCTTATTTAATATGCAGCTACTTTTTTCATTGTACTTCTTAATTTTGCTAAATTACTTGAATTAAAATGTTTATTTAAGCTGGTTAACAAGGCAACATTTCTCATTTTAAAGTAAAGTAAATTAACTTATAAAATAAACATGCATCATGAGTAAATGACACTGACAATGCTAAATATTAAGAACACATATTAAGAAAATTGCAACCTTGCATAATCTGAAGGACATCATTAACTTTATTCAGGGCCCAGAAAAGATCTCCACTGGTCTCAGGTCGTATCTCTTTGGCAGCCAGCATGTTTTTGGGGCTTTTGCTCAGATTATTTAACAGTCCCACGGTTTCCTAAGAATAAGAACATTCACTTTCAATAATATAAGTGTGTATTATTGCAGAAAACAATTACGATGCTTTGGAATGACTTCTGCAAGAACCTTTATAATAGTGTTCATAGAAACAGCAGCAGCTGGTGTTGTTTTCTTGGTGTCAGCCTTCTCTTTATTCAGGAGAAAGCGTGGTTTGATGTGTCTGAAGATAGTAATGATCAGGATGTTGATGGGGAACATGAAAAGGCCGCTCTCTATGGCTACCATGAACTCCTGCCATGTCAATTCAAAAGAGCCTGCAATATCCAAGAAAATATTTTGTGGGCATTTATATTTATAATACTACTGTTAGGGGTAATTCACCCAAAAACAAAAATTCAGTCAATATTTAGTTACCCACGTTGTTCAGAAACTCATTTTTTGTGCATTGAACAGAATACAGGTTTCACAGAATTTTTAACTTAATTTTCGTTTTGGGGAAACCAATCCTTATTATATTATAAATAATATTTATAATGCTTATAAGCAGCTGAACAAAACAGGCGCCCTCAAAGCATGACTCTTTCAAACATGACGCATTGCATAAAAATACCCGAGTGGTGTAGAGAGGGAGGCGTCGCATTTGTGCATTACATAATTTTAGAAAAGAAAAAATGCCGCAGGGAAGCTTTCTGACCTATCTTTAGAAGGACAGGAGACTCTTCATCAACAGGAAGGTTCCAGAACATGATGTTAATGGCCATGGTGCAGAGCAGCAGAGACATGCAGCAGGACACTCTCTGAACACGGGTGAAAGGACTGCGCCGTGGGGGGTCCACGATTGACACCCAGATGTGCTCATCACGGAAACCAGAAGATGTCCGGGTCTGGAAGATATTGCTGGGATGGGGGTTGGTAGGGAGGGTAGATGTAACAAAATTATTATTTAAAAATGTTCTGTAAAGATGAGCTGTTTCTTGAATATGAAGAGTTTATTTGCAAAACAAGTAAAATAAAAAAAATAAAATATATATATATATATATATATATATATATATATTCTTTTTTTATTATGCATTTCAAATAATCTCATGCAAGTTGTGTTATTTGATTAGGTTAAAAATAAGTGATCTGTTTTGCAAATAAACTCCTCATACTGTGCTGATATTATTTTTATACAACAGTCCAATAAGCAAAAAGGTAAATTACATTTTAGATCAAAATGTTCTAAAGTTTCTAAATTTAAATGGACCTAATCTCCAGACTGTACTGAACAATAAGATAGGTTAGGAATGGCTTCTTTGAACGAAATGAAATGATAAAGTACTTTTAATTTGATTAATTTGATTTGTTTGTCACTACATCGTTCCCGTTAGATGACCTTACTGTAAATCTGAAATGTGAAAAAAATAGTATAATACTGAATAAGGGTGTCTAAACTTTTGACTGATAGTACAGGTATAATTAGATGTAGTTTCTATGAGAATGTCATGTTTTTACCCAAAGCTCGCAACTTCATTCATGTTAGCTGAGTTGAAGGTCCTCTTGCATATTTCACCTCTCAGCCATGTGGAGCACAGAAAGTGTGTGACCTCCTGTGTCTGTAAATCCTGCACCATGATTCTGTCCAAGTACCTGAAGGAACATTTTGTGATGTGAGAGATATGCAACCTAATTCATTCATACGCATACTTTTTTCATCCATCACTTCATACGTGTTCAGTCCTGCTCCTTGCTTAGAGGTTCCCAGTGATGTGTGTTGTGTTTGATTAGGATTGACGCTAAAGACGGACGGGATTGGACAGCTCTGCCATAGATTAACAATGAGTTTGAAAGTGAAATTAGCATTTGGACTTTCTTTAATGAAATCAGAAATCCTTGTTTGTTCAACAGCTAGTCTTCCATTATCTGCTAATGGATAAGGAGAGCTTTCAAGAGCTATCGCGTGTCACAAACTCTTATGGTTTGGCCAATACGCCTTATTCAGCCAGCAGCCATTTTGATTCAAACACGAGGCTGTGAGGGTGAACAGGACTACAAACCTATTTAGTCTTCCTGCTCTTTAAGCTCCATTCAAATGTTCACTCACTGCTTATTAATGACTGCTTTTTTTCTTGATTTTATTTGTCTTGATGTTTCAAAATGACTCGCTTGTGTGCCTTTTTTCAGTGAGCCAGCGCAAACTGCCGCGCTGTTTCAAATGCATCTAAGTCTACTTTATAGCTGTTTTTCATGTTAAGAATGACAGGTTGGATGCTACAGACTTTGTTTTAATTTTTACATTAAGTTCCCCAACATAGGATGATTTTATTATCGCAATATTTAGTTTCTGCTCAAGATCGAGACTGCAGAAAGCCACCCTGTTTGTTTTGTTTAGCCTATTTAAAAAAAAAAGGTTTTATTGATATCGCACACAAATAAAACTCTTTGCAGTTCCGATTGACAGGCTATACTCTTACCCTTATGAGGAAATATAAGTGCATTTTAATTTTCCACTCTTATTAAGAAAAAATGCAAGTTACCGCACAACTGCCTCTGTGTCCTTCATAGCACATTTTAGCTTCACTCTTTGCACAAGCAATTAATTATTTGTCATATTAATATTTATAGCCTATCTTCATGTGACCCTGGACCACAAAACCAGTCTTAAGTCGCTGGGGTATATTTGTAGCAATAGCCAAAAATACATTGTATG
>JAUCMU010000125.1:26797641-26816867 GCA_032275025.1 Enteromius treurensis
GACCACAAAACCAGTCTTAAGTCGCTGGGGTATATTTGTAGCAATAGCCAAAAATACATTGTATGGGTCAAAATTATCGATTTTTCTTTTTGCCAAAAATCTTTAGAATAGTAGGTGAAGATCATGTTCCATGAAGGTATTTAAACGCTGTCGCCATTATCTCGTGTCAGTATATACTGTCTAGATACCATTCAGTACACAACAATATGCCATAGCGAACGCTACTGGTCTGCTACTAACCTGCAATTCCTCACAGCCTCGTTTTTGAATTAAAAAGGTGGTGGGCCGAATAAGGCGTGTACAGTACTCTTCTGGATTTAAATGTGTTATTTATCATGGACTTTTTGATCATGTTCAGTGCTTTGCCACAATCTGTATTGTTAAAAGTGCTATATAAATAAAAGTGACTTGACTTGAGTTTTTTATGTCCAAATTTTGTGAATTTAATTGCTACGATTAAATCAAATATAAAAGCCATAGGAAACAACACAAAACACTCACTCACTCCATTTTTAAGTGTACTCTGTTTCTGCCTTGCTATGCAAAAATACGAAAAGGCATGCAAAAGACGAGACAAGTAGACACCTACCAGTCTGGGCTTCCACCTGAGTTGTCATGCGATATGTCAATGCTCTGGAGTTCTCCAAGAGAGAAGGGCATACTGAGCAGGAACACATCCACCCCTCCTCTCTCAAACACTGGCTTCTCAGGGTCAGTCAAACTGTAATGTTCACTTTGCCCCTCTTTGAACTGAAGGGTCATCTTAACCTGAAAATAAAGACTTCAATTAAGCACCATCTAAACATACCAAAGTTGAGAAACATAGGCAAGTGAAAACAAGCATACACTCTTAAAAATAAAGGTGCTTCAAAATTTTCTTCACAGCGATGTCATAGAACCGTTTTGCCAAAAAGAACCTTTTGTGAAACAGAAAGGTTCTTCCGATGTTAAAGGAAACATTTAGACAAAAAGGTTCTTCTATGGCATCGTTAAGCTCCTTTATTTTTAAGAGTGAATAGACACATCGTGTACCACCTTCGCAGTGGTGCCAGCCCTTCTTCTGTGGCCTGTTTGCACATTCACAAGGTAGTTGTACATGGCACATGGATGGTTGTCCTCCAAAAGAGTCATCTTGCGCTGTAAACATATATTTTACCCCATTACAGGAATATTTATCAAGGATCTTGGTGTATCAATGGTAATGGATGAAGTGGAATCAGTTCAGCATTGAAATTCTGTTATGTGTTGACATGTTTAGATAAAATCATGCTCTGGTGAAATTACATTTATTTAAAAGTGGTGTCTTGTTTCCTAGATATTGAAACTGATTGATGGCATTAGGACACAGTAAACAAACATCTGTAACTGCACAAACCAAACCTATTAAATAACATATTTCTTAACGTCCTATATGTAGCACTCCAGAGCTCTTTGTGGTTCTATTAAACTGAAACCAGTTTAAGACTAGGTGTTATGGTGACTGTAGACTTTGCTTCACAATATCAAAAGACCATTAGATTTTACTAGGAAATGCACTGCGGTGGCTGTTTTAAATAAAAGTATAATGTGGTTTTACTTGTTAGCTCAATTAGGAAAAGGAAATATCTTCATATTCTAGGGCCAGATTCAAAACATTCTTAAGAATAGTATTCTGAACTGCCATTTTCAGATAATTATCTTTTAAAACAAAACCTAATGCTCCCTTTTTTTTAAAGCAAACTTACCAATTTGTAAATAAGGGCTCTGAACGTCTTTATCTTAAAGACTTTTTTACCATTTAAGAAGCAATGTTTATGTCCAAAAATGGCTTCATCAATCTTAGAATTAAGTTGGGATTTTGTCAGCTGTTTTTTTATCCATTGGTTGAAAACTGTAAGTTTAGTCATATCACTTATTTCTTTAACAAGCCGCATGAGTGTGTTAAGTATGAGAGTAAATGTTAGTATACTGTACCGTTCTGAGAGCTTTGCGGTCTGCATACCAGGCCCACATTACAACCACCAGGAAGAGAGCAAAGAAGCAGCTGAGTAAAACCACCACTATGTAGTTCTCATTTACTGTGGCAAACAAAGCTGCCGTCTGAGACAAATCAACTTGGTTGGGCATCACGAAGAAGGAGCTTCCAAAGAATGTTGTGTGGTTGCACAAACAGTGAGTTAGGTTCGGCATTGTATTGCGACCAACCTTTAGACAGACAAATGATATTACAAACATCATGAAAAGACTGTATATTCAATGAGCATGATTCATTTTGCAACTATTATGTAGACTCACCATGCAACCCTCTCTACTCCAGGATTCGTGCTCTGTGTCCCAAAACAGGCACTTGGTTACAAAAACTGAGATTTTAAAGGTCAGAGTCTCACTTTTGGAGTAACTAGTTGGTGATATTGACACCTTCCAGGCCCCCTCAATTCCCATTGTCATTTCAGGGGTGATCAGCCAGCGATAATTGTCTGTTGTAAAAAATAATAATAATAATAATCAAATTTCAATAAATTCAGGGGAATGGTTAATCTCATGATTATAACATTTATATCTTAATAACAGTAGTAAGAGTCCTTGAACTTTTCATTTTATGTATTTATTTTTCAAACTTTACCTTTGTAGGTTAGAATAGTGCTTTGATTCAAATAGGTGGTGTTTGCCTCCTCTGGTGGATGTAAAGTAACACTGAGAGTTACGTTTTGATTTGGCATTGCTGTAACAATCACAGTCACGTTCACGTCTGAAATGTTGAATGTTGAGGTGACAGCAAACCCAGATTTCCAGTTTATATTTACAACATCAGGCTCAGAGGCTTCAGGCCGAGGCAGATATATCTGTACAGACAGAATCAGCAGTAGCTACTTAATTCAGATTTTCACACTTATCACACTGCTTATTGTTTCAAAGAAACTTTACAGAGAATAGTGCCTTACAAATCTCTTCAATTCTTCTGTGTTCAGAAATCGCATATTTGAAACTGATGAAGTGAGCTCAGTAGGGCTCTCTAACTAATGTGTAGCAAAATGACCTCACCTCAATGTTCTCTGAAAGATGTGAAAATTTGAGTGGGGAGCTTCCGTTTTGCAAAGAAAAGCTGAGAGTTGCTCCAGTGATGCTTTCGTTGGACTTAGTTTCCACTGGATTCTCTTTAAACTGGAAGAGCTGTAATGATAAAGTTATCATCTTAAACGTGTGACCATGACTGTGAAATGATAGTGTGTCAACAAAATATATATATATATATATATATATATATATTTTTTTTTTTGGAATAATGGGCACGGATGAATTAAGCACACAAAGACCAGAAATAAAAACCATAGTAAGAAAGTAAATGGAATTAACTTAGTTTTTAGACTACTGTAAAAAATCATATTTACATTCTAAAAATAAATATGTAGCTGATTTTATGACTTGGCTTTAAAATCAGGAATTTTGATGTAAGCAAACCTGGACATTGACATTCCCAGGTGGCAGCTGACCAGTCATTGAAGTAAGAGATGGGAGTTGGCAAAATCCTCCATCCACTGAGCCAACAGTTTTTCCACCCAGGGTGCTTGAATCTTGACTATGGAGACACAGCTGTACATTACATACGAACAATTGCATATAATATTATAGGTCAATCATCACACAACTAATAATGACCTTGTGACATATAAAGTGCCTGTTGGAAGTTCCTTGACAACGTCACCGCCACTAACCAGAGCCTTTCCATATATATGGCCGGCAAGAGTGATGAGTTCTTCAAGCTGAAAAAGCAAAGCAAGCAAAAAGTATTCATGGTTGAAAAGCATTTGTCTAGAGAAACATAATCAGCCTTGAAATAATTTGATCTATTTATAACTTGACAGGTTGACTTACATCATCCATGTTGTCAGGTTCACACTCTTGCGAGAACAAAAGCATGGCTGAAGTGATGTTCAAAATTTCATCAATCTGGTCTTGACTCATAGCAGCACCCGTTTGGAGGTGATCATATATGTTTTTCAGGTATTTGACCTATTCAATAAAGAAATAAAAGAGAACAATTTACATGGACACATCAATGTGTTATGCTGTAAAAAATTTAATTATAAAGGAATGATGATGGTTTAAAGATTATGAAGCAATGAGAATTTTATTACTGGTGTTATGCAGGGATCAACAATAAGGATGGTGGGTTTGCCAGTATTAGAGAGGACAGTTTCAGGCTAGCTAAAAATTACTTCAGCCTGATAATTAACTGCAATAATACATACAATAATGTAATGTATAAATAATTAATTTTGTATTATATAATGCATCAATCACCTTATCATCCTTTGATAGTTTTTCTGTTGTTGTCTCCAAATCCTTCAACATTGCTTTGGCATTCTGCAAAATAGACAAGAATGGTTCTTGAATTGTTGTTGAGATTATAATTTTCTCTGTATGTCAACTCTTTTTTATTTAATGATATTATTTACACAGTGTTTGATTATGCTCCAGTCCATTATAGCAATAGTCATCAACCAGTTCAAATGAAAGACATTCATCATGGTATATAACAAGCCATTTTAAGCAGTCTCACAGATGCCAAGGGGACTTGTATGTCACTAATTTCTACAATGAAAATGATATTTGTTCTTTAAGTTTTTTTAATACTCTTATTCCAAACTCAATTTCCCCCTTTATTTTCTGAGGCCTGCTTTCATAAAACAGTTCTGAAGAGGCCACTTCACCAAAATAAAACATTGGTGCACCAACCTGCAAAAGCCCAGCAATATTTCCTATATTGCTTCCCAGTAATGCCACTGTTTCAGTAAGACTTCTGCGGGTCCTTTTGTGTGCTTCACTTGATTTCAGATGTGTATTTAAAACTGTAATGGCACAACATTGACATTACATTCTGTTCCCTATTTAAAAGAAAATTAGTAGGAAGCAATCTCATTTCTGTGCTCTCCAGCTATTCTGATTCACATCATAAAACAATGTTGTTTTATGCCATGTTTGTGCTGAGGAGAGGTGATTTGTTTCTGTACCTCGCGTGCAGAGGGAGCTAAATCTCATGCTGCAGTCGGGTGTGGTCACCAGCTGAAATGGATCCTTGACCATGTAGGCGCAAGCAAAGTGATCTTTGCTGACCTTGCCATCATTTTTAACAGGTGAATATGAGACAGCTTCAAATCCTGTAAACACACCCAAACATATATAAAAATCTCCACAAACTATAGTGTGATTTGTTTCATTTCTATAAACTCTTAAGGTAAAAACAAAGGTTTTTAGTCGCTCTTTACACCTCCTTAGGATCAGCAAAGAATATCTGTATAGCGATCTTGAGTTGTACTACGACATGGTTCTTTGAAGATTAAAGATATTTTTTGAAATTACATAATAGGTATTCAAGTAAACACATTGGCTTCTATATTTTCATAAAGCATCAGATCTCATTGGGTACTAATTGAACCTTTTTTAGGTAAAGGCGTATGTTTTTAACACTATGATACCTGCTAAAGTACTGTGCGAACATCAGCTTGTCCTGCCTAATGAAATTAATTCACAGACTCCAGGAAGTCATTGGAATACCAAACCTGGTCACACTTTAGTTTGGAGATCAACTCTCATTATTAATTTAACTATTAAATACTACTTTTGTCTCAATACACTCATCATTTGCTGCATATTAATATTTATTAATGTAGCTGTTGTGGGGTAGAGATGTAAAATATGGCCATGCAGAACTTTTTTTATAAGTAATAAACTACCAATATGCTACAGTAGTAACAGCCCCCAACACATCCTTAAACCTATCCATACCCTCAAACCTGTCCCTAACCTTTCTCATATCCCACCTCGGTAGCAGCAAGTGTTTTACACTACAATATGAACACAATAAGTACATTGTACTTATTTTGATGTAAATACACAGTAGTTTTCCACCTAATATAAAGTGTGACCCTAAAATGTAACCCAAAAATGTTCATAGTAGTCCTAGCTTGTTACATTTAACTTACATCATCTATCAGCACTTATTTTAGGGACAGGTTTGACTTTCCTCGAAACAAATACTAAGCGCAATGCAGTTTAGATGATCTACAGGTAGCAAAACTGTGAACTTTACTCACGACTGATGGTATTTTTATACATCAACTCCTGACTGACCCACCACGGTCCAGTTTCTGTGGCCTGGGTTTGTACAAGCTCCTTAATCTCAACATTTAACTCCCTCAGAAGATGTCCCCCTTGTTTTTCACAGCTCTCGTGAGCTTCAGCCCATTGCATGGATTCCTGAACAAACTCATATGCTCTTCCCCCATGAATTTCCAGAATTCTCTTGCCATAATCTTCCTCGTGTTCACTTTCTTCTGATTCATCCTTACAAGCCGTAAGCGGTATCAAAACAATTGAAATCCACCAACAAACAAGCACTTGCTTTGAGAAAGCCATGACTGATAATAGCTGAAAGCAACCTTCAGTCTAGGAAAGACTGTGAGGACTAAAAAACAGGGAGCCTACGTGCATCTTAGGCAAATCTGAAATCTCACTTTGTGAAAACAGTGAATGTGAACTAACTTCATTAGGGAAATGGGAGCAGGCACTCAAATACATGCAAAATCTGACTTTAAACCAAGACTCTCCATTCCAAACGCCTCTAATACATTGTTATCCACAAATTTGTGAAATAAAGACATTTTGATTTTAAGTCACACTGTCCCGTGCAGTGATAATGGTAAAGTGTTCTGTGTCATCCTTTGTATTACTATAGGCTACTGTACAATAGACAAATAAGGCGAAGTACAGTCTAAAACATACTTTGGCACGTTCTGTAGAACAATATGAAAAAGTTCTACAGAATATATATACGCTTTTAATTGTCAAAATTAACAGTGTCGATATATGTCTACAGTATGTCCACTCAATTAACTGTTCAATTTTTTTTAGCTGTGTTATGTAACAAATATCTCATTTTTTTCTCTTATAGGGGCTCGCCCTTTTCTCGCGAGATTTGGTTCAGGAAGTGAGCGGTGAAGCGCACGCACGTTGTTTGGATGTGTCTCAGAACACTCATGGCGGGACGACTGAAGGTGAATAAGCGATGTTTCGCTGTTCTTAGAAAAGTGTTGTGTTTTTTTTGAAGTGTCGCCACATCAAGCAGAGCATGCATTTACAGATAAATGAGTGGCAGTCTTTGCGTTTTACGTTAAATCAGCTCCTGATTTTTCACAGTAAACCCTCTGTAATTCCCTGAAAACTGATACTTTTCTCCTAAATATTTGCTATTGTAACTTTAAATGCGTTACACACACAATATATATAAATAAAAGAAATCCTAGATAATGCCGTGGCTATTTGTAAAATCGAAATATTTCAAAATATACAAATATGTAAAATTCAGTACTATTGTATACCGTTATATTAGCACTGATACAGAGGACTGTTTGTAAAGGTTTTATGGTGTTTTTAAAAATTTGTTTAGAGGATACATTCATAGCCTGTAATATATGCAATTTTCAATAAAGGAAAAATCTTTGATAAGGCCTCATATTCAATTATTCAAGTGCACGTTTGGGGTTGTTTCTTTTTAAAAATGCTTTAAAATCTTTTTTTGATGATGGAAAAAAAATGTGGCCTTTTGTTGCTTAAGTATCCTCTCTTGATCTTTGCAGAAACAAGCGAAAGATGCCTTAAAGATCATAGGATGTGGCAGTACCCTGTTCCTGGGATACCTCACAGCCTCCGGAGACGAGCGTTTCTATGCCAGTGCACTCATGCCTGTGCTGCAGAGGTTTGTGGGAGCAGAGACGGCTCATGTCATGGCTGTTCGGGTGATTGGTCTTGGACTTGTGCCTTACAACAACTACAAGGACCCAGCCTCACTGGTCAGTGTGTTAAATATTTGTGAAACATTGCTATACGAATCCTTTTCACAGATTTTTCACAGAAATGTTTATTTTTTATTTTTGGTGAAATACCTGCTTTGTAAAACCATAATTTTATCATGCAGGGAGAATACTTTTTGTGCGAATCGAAAACAAAAATGTCTTGATTCAGCAATTTCTCTAGTAAAATCATGTCTTCCTTCATCATCAAGAATACCTCTGTTCTTAAGAACATGCGCGTTATGCTGTTGACGAATATGAAGCTTCATCATATTCCAAATAATGGCACCCTAGGGTGACACGAAAGTGAAGAATTGCTGAATAGTTTTTTGTTTTTTTTTCCCCCGCACAAGTATTTTCGCTGCTTTGTAAAATTATAGTTGAACCACTGATGTCACGTGGACTATTTTACCCATTTCCTAACAACATTTCTGGGTCTGGAAACATTTCAGTTCCAATGCTGTCTATGCAGGGTAAGAAAGCTCTTGAATTAAATAAAAAATATCTTCATTTGTGTTTCAAAGATAACAAAGGTTTTAACGGTTGGGAATAGTCTTTTTCTCTTTTGTTCATTTTTTTTCTTCTTAAAATAACCTCCAATTCTAGGCTTTGTACTAGCCGTGTTCTTTAGAATGTCACTGTGTGCTTGGCCATGTAGGGTACGGTATGATCAGTATATTGGCCACTGTAGGTATGGTATAGGTAACTAAAAAGTTGGTCCAGACATTGTTTCAGTGGGGTTTTTTTTTAAATTCAATTTAAAGTAAAATTTATTTTCACATTTATTTCCATCAGGAAGTGCATGTGATGGGTCGAAAGTTCCAGAACCCAGTTGGGTTAGCAGCAGGCTTTGACAAGCACGGTGAGGCAGTGGATGGCCTCTATAGATTGGGCTTTGGTTTTGTGGAGGTGGGAACTGTTACCCCTAAGGCACAGGATGGCAACCCAAAGCCACGGGTATTTAGACTGGAGTCAGACCAAGCTGTCATTAACAGGTATGGCTACATGACTGATACAAAGACAAACCTAGCTGTCAGAATACATTTTTAATGTCTGTTTTTACTTTTTATAATTTAAAAACAGACTTTTCTTTGGGCTCACGTACTCCCTCAGCTTGAAGAATTGCACCCCTCTGAGAATGAATCTTCTTTATTTAGAAGACATAAGGATAATTTGGAGACATAATGTTCAAGCCTGTCTGCTTGATCAATTTCCAAAGAAGCATTTCAGGATTAATCAGTAAAATAAGATTTTCAAATGAAAGTGGTAAAAAGATTGTTTCAAAAATAAGTACACCCACCTAAAACTTGTGTAATAAAACTAATACATTTTATTTTAAATTTGTTTTGAATCATATTATTTCTTTATTTAAACTGGAAAAATATAGTCCACCTTGAAGGCAATTTTTGATCAAGAGAGAAGTAATTTCTTCACAATTAAAGGTGTTACATAGCCCACTAAACTCAGATTTAATGCTGACAACAGTGGAACTAGTTAAGGGAGACTCTCAGAAGACTTATTTCTTTGAACAAAAGACTTGTGATTGGGTTCCTGAAATAATTAGGCCTTTATTTTAAAGTGCCCCTATTATGGGTAATGAAAGATTAATATTTTGGTTTTGAGAGTCCTCAATAACAGGTTGACATAGATGCAAGGTAAAAAAACATTGACTCCCAAACAACTTGCTCAGCGATGAATTTTTCCAAACCATTTGTTTACAAAATATAGTCTTGTGGGGATCTATACTCTGGTCTCATGAATATATAAGAATCTAACAGCATCCGAAATGGCGTTGGCGTTGCTAGGGGAGGAGTGCAGTGAGAAGTGCGGTCAAGAATTCACACAATGTGTGATGTATTGATGGTACTGTCTCCCCATTCCCTGTGTAGTTGGCCTTTTTTTTTTTTTTTTAATTTCAACTTAACAAGGTCTATATACATTGTCCCAACTCTAGCAAACCTGAACAGGGGATTTTATAGAGGCAGGCCATTTAAGGTAGTCATCCTCAAGGAGTTATACAGCACAGATGTGACAGTTTGTCATGAACTAGTACACTCAAGTTAGAAGCGTCAGAAGAGTAGTATACTTTATATGCTCCTATTATGTGCTTTATACTAACATAAAGTTATAGAGGACAGAGTACTAGAATGTATGTTAAATTTAATGGATGCACTAATTACTTTGACATTTTGTTTAAACGAACATTGACAAATCTACTTATTTTTCATACATTAATGATACTTTCTCTTTATTTTGTGAGAAAGGAAACCATTGTCATTATTAAGAAAAAAGTATTTGTTATTTGTTCAGAGGCATGTACATGTAGAGGCACAAACAGTGTTTATTTTCACCATAGAGAATATGCAAATGAGGTGCAGACAAGCCAGTTTGTCCTGAAGAAAGCTTCCAGTTAAGCATTCAGTCATGCACTTGTCTTCAATATAGCTGTTGTCAGTCCATTGAATATAAGTTTATGTTTTTAACTTGTTTTTAAATATTTTTTAAACGTTTACTACACGCTAAAACCGGTGGTTTTTCATTAATGCTAAATTAAAAATGAAAGTTACTAAGTTAATAACAATGAAAAGTGAATTTTCTTCCAAATGTAAAACATTTGATCAAGTATTGTATTGAATATTCTTGAACTTAATGTGAATTTCAGGCTGGACAAGGTTTTCTATTTTTTGAAGACAATAATGTAAAGAAAGCCTTTGGTCTGACGAATTAGCTAATGTTAACAAAACATCTAGTAGTTATCAGTCGCACACTGATATCGTCAGTCAGTGTTTTGTACAGATTCTTCACAGGCATTCAAACAAGGGTGGAGTCCCTCTGGATGGAGTAAATGAGTGGCGTTTGTCCATGTTGCAGGTTTTGAATGCCAAATGCTGTTTGCCATTTGAAAGTTGAAGTTTGAACTTTCTCTTTTAAGCTTGTGATTTGAACAAACCCTAACCTACATATTAAACTGTAGCATCACTGCTGTTTTTGCTAGATGTGAACGATGACTTCAGTTTTGTTATTTTTTTAAAAGCAATTCTAAAAAGACCCATAGACTTGAGCTGATGGAGAGGTTTTTTGACTGTATTTAAAAAGCAACTGCCAAGAAAACTATTCAAGTTTGAGAACCATCCAGGAAAATCTTCTTCTTTTTTTTTTCCCCCTTGTAAACATTTGAATTGGATTTAAAAAACACGTGTGTGTGTGTGTCTATGTATTAGGGTTGGGTATCGTTTAGGGTTTTTTCGATACCGGTGCCAAATCGATACTTTTAAAATGGTTCTGGTGCCGGTACATACCGGTTACTTAGGTAACAGTGCCATAATGGTAATGGGTTTCGGTACCCAACCCTAGTGTGTATATATATGTATGTATATGTGACCCTCGACAACAAAACCGGTCGTTAGTGTTAATTTTCCGAAATTAAGATTTATACATGATCTGAAAGCTGAGTAAATAAGCTTCCCATTGATGTATGATTTTGATGGATAGGGCAATACTGGACCGAGATATAACTACTGTATATGGAAATCTTGGAAATCACCTTTAAAGTTGTCCAAATGAAGATCTTATCATTGCATATTACTAACCAAAAAATAAGTTTTTGGTAAGAAATTGACTAAATACCTTCATGGAACAAGATCTTAAGGTACTATCCTAAGGATTTTTGGCAAAAAAGAAAAATCTATAATTTTGACCAATACGATGTATTTTTGGCTATTGGTACAAATATACCCCAGCGACATAAGACTTGTTTTGTGGTCCAGGGTCACACAAATATACATATAGATATACATATATATTATGTATGTTTGTGTATGTGTATTTATATGTATGTATATGTGTATGTATATATATATATGTTTATGTATATGTATATATATATATATGTATATATGTATGTGTATGTATATGTATGTATGTTTATGTATGTATATATATGTATATGTATGTATGTATATATATATATATATATGTGTGTGTGTGTGTGTGTGTGTGTAGTGTAAATATTTCACCAAAAATTCATGTAATTCAATAATTCCTTGTGTATTTCAGATATGGGTTCAATAGTTGTGGTCTTGCTGGAGTGCAAGAAAGGTTGAAAGCCAGAAAGAATTTCCAATCAGAGCTAACAAAAGGTAAATAATAATCACAATTTCCTAATTTTAGTTGCATTTACTTTGTAACATCATGTTTAAGTGTGGAACTGGGGATAAAGTGCCATATGTTTTTATTTTTCTCAAGACTGTGAACATGTCTTTACATAACATAATTTCCCTTAATGCCTTGAAAATAACAAAGACATTCAGTGCTTTTTCCTACTTATTTGAATACATCTGTTCAGCTGTGCCAGGAAAAGACATGCTGCCTTGTAACAGTATAAATTTCCAATATCAGCAGGTAAACCTCTTGGCATCAATCTGGGCAAGAACAAACTTTCTACAGATGCGGTGTCAGATTATGTGGAGGGAGTGCGGACACTGGGCCCTTTTGCTGACTACCTTGTAGTTAATGTAAGCAGCCCCAACACTCCTGGCCTTAGAGACCTACAGGGCAAGGAAGAACTGCGCCACCTTCTGGTCAAGGTAGTTCATCATTTCAGTAATTAAGGCGTATATGAAGTAGAGAGATACTTTATAATGTATTTCATACATTATACCATAATGATATAGAAAAACATCTGATAATATAATAAAAATGTTGGTGGTTACTCAGGTGCTTAAAGAGCGGGATTCCTTGCGGAGTGAGAACAGACCGCCTGTGCTGGTGAAGATTGCTCCAGATCTTTCGACACAAGACAAGCAAGACATTGCTGAGGTCATCATGGAGGTCAGTATTTGCAGGTTAAACAGGTTACGTAAACATTTTGTGCCCAATTCATTTAGAAGATGGGACATTTTTGTGTGTTTTTCAGGTAGGCATTGATGGTTTAATGGTTTCCAACACCACTGTTTCCAGGCCAGACACTCTAAAAGACCCAAATAAACATGAAATAGGGGGCCTCAGTGGTCAACCTCTCAAAGCGCTGTCCACTCAAACGGTGCGAGAGATGTACACATTGACACAAGGTACCCTTAAATGTTAAAAGGCTTATTTTTGACTTTTACATTTAATTTGTATTTGGAAGTTGGACTGATAGATTGAAATGTACAAACGTGGATTTGGTTAATAAAGGAATAAGCTTTTGTGTGAGTTCGTAGGGAAGGTACCCATTGTTGGAGTTGGTGGAGTAGCCACCGGACAGGATGCCCTTGATAAGATTCGTGCAGGAGCTTGTCTGGTCCAGCTCTACACGGCTCTAGTATACCAGGGTCCTCCTGTAGTCAAAAAGATCAAAAGAGAACTGGATGATCTGCTAAAGTGAGTGTACTCTTGTTTTATTTTCCATTTTCTTCTAGGAATTAAGAAGCATAGAGGTATCAAACACATTTGTTTCCTTTTTTTTTTAGGTTACAAGGTTTTACATGTGTAGCAGAGGCAGTAGGTGCTGATCATAGAGCAACGGAGAAAACTGCAAAACCACAGACCTAAAAGGAAGGCTCACACACCAGATGTGATGTGTTGGCAGAGAGTTTGGCTGCTCATGATTTTTAATATTCTGCATTTACTGTTGCGCATTGGTCTCCATCCACATTTTCTTTAAAGCATTGTTTTGGAGTCATGTATCTACAAGACGAACCTTCTCATGCCTTGTTGGTGTTGTAAATGAGTTCTTGGTGATGTAAAAATTTGAGTGGCTAACATATCTGATGTTTTATGAGTTATATGAATTTGAATAAATGTTGTGCACTGCTTAAGATTTTTATATAAAATGTCACGGGAATAATGTACTTGATTTAATTACATTTCTGAAATCATAATGACCATGAATTTCATGTTTTTTTTCATGTTTATATCTGTAGAACGTGACTAAACCCATGACATGAACTCCCAACCTCACTCAATTTCTCTGACGTACTATTACATTTCTAACATAATATTTTTACCTTTAAATTTGAAACATTTTGTAATGTATTATCAAACATATATATTTATGCACAGAAATAATGTTTTTAGAAACTTTTCACACAGCACAAATATTTAAGGCGTTTTAATATTCTAACTTCACTAGTGACCAACTAGTCACATGACTGTCAGAATACTACCTACTTTATCTCAATCCCTCTTTATTAAAAGCTTTTGTACAATGACAGTGGAACAATGGAAATTCTGCTTCTGCTCACACTTACTTACTGTAGGTGTTTTTTCATGATGACCACCACAGTAAAAAAAAAAAAAGTTTATTGGTAATTCTTCTAATTCCAAATAAAGCAAATGTTGTATGTGCTACACCTGTCGGGCAGACCAAGCTCAATCCTATACTTTGTCGTAGCCCAGTGAAAAGGGCATTATAATTTGCTTTAAGCAAAGTAATAGCAATAAACCCTGGAAGGGCAAGTGACTTTGACCAAATGACATTGTAATAAAAATGGCTATGCTTATAATGGCATACTACTATTTTTATTTACATAAGTGTAGTATAGTAATAAGCACAATATACACATTTTCTTTTTGTGTGCATGACAAAATTTGTCTAAAGGTGCTTTATAGTATACAAGTCAACAAATTTCATGTTATTACAGACAGTTTCCTTGCAGCTGATAGGCTTGACATCTTTTGAATGAAATATGTTTATTTTACAGAAAATCTTTATGTTTTGTACATTAAAAAAGCAATGTCCTCTGTAAAAGACATCTGGACTATTTTGAGAACCTTTTGCTGCAGCATGACCTGAAGGCCTTGAAATGCACAGAGGGAGCTGTATGAGACTCTTCATGACATCTGTCCATTTACTGAAGCTGAAGCACAGTTGGGTTATGCAAGAACATGCAGGCTACATTTTACCACAGTTGTAAGCTTCGGAATGGCCTAATTGGGATCCAGATTTAAATGCTGTGGCAGTTTATACTCAAAAGCTTACAAGTCGCTGAGTTGAAGCAGGTCAGGATTGGAGTGGGTCAGGATTGGAATTTTTCAAACCATTGTGTGTTGGCAGTTGGTTGCAGTTACTGCTGCTAATTAAGGCATAGCAAGTTATTGGCTTTAATAAAGGGGCAAAGGGTGTTATATAACATCAAAGATCAATTAAAATATATCTCTCAGTCTCATTGAATAACTACTTTTAATGGTAAAGTTCTAAATCTTAAGAAGCCGGAGCTAAAGCTTTATGGAAACAAGGACATAAAATTGGCAGTGCTTAAATGTTACACCTTGCAAATACAAGCTGCTACTACATTACATGTGCAGCTAAACAAATCACCATTACCTTTACCTCATGGAAACAAAGACACTGTTTCCATGAGTCAACCAAATCAATTTTTTAATCCTTGGTTGGATAGGTGTGTTCCCTCAGTTTTTTTTTTAACATTTCCAGATCAACCTGGCAAATAATTGTTTGTAACAAAACGTGACTACAATTTAGAAATCCCCATAACCCATCTTCAGAAACACTAAATCCCCATCAAGTGTTAACCATCATATTTTGGACTTAAAATATATAAAAAAAAGATTAAAATATAACTTTAATCCAAATATGGTCGTGTTGCTATTAAGTTCATTGCTCCCACAAAGATTTGCATGTTGTTCCTTACCTCTTTTCAATATTAACCAGACATACAAAAAAATAAATGAATCGGAAGACACCACAAATCCAAAAATTGTGCATTAAATTTATATTGATTATTTCAAGAAATAGCTATACCAAAGTATACAGTTTGTCCATATTTACTCACCCTCCTGTTGCTTAGTCTCTTACTCTCACACACACATACACAAATAAATATGCAAAGCTTGTAAACAAAACATCTTAGCCACTGCTAGCAAAAGAAGTGTGAAAGTTATTAAATATATATATATAAAAGCTATTTACATTTTTTGTATTCACTATTGTTCCCTATTTAGAGTGCTCTTTCAACACTTCTTAGGTGTGATCTTATGTGTCAAACTTAAAAAAAAAAATAAAAGTACTTTTGCTCATATTGGAAAACAGACAGAACCTCTGCTTCATGTCTGTCATCATCTCTCAGAGTTCAGCAGGTACATATTTTCAGAAAATTCTTACTTCTGAAGGTTACTTCTGAACATTTAGGAAGATTCAAAGCATGATGTGCCATGTTGGCTTGCATTGCTTTACTGCCATTCACAACAAGAGTCACACAAGGCATTCTTCTCTTGAATACCATGATTTTGAAAAATTTTGGCACATTTTTTTAGTAGGAGGTGGAGGTATATTCAGATGTAGAGATCTTTAAAAGTGAACAAAGTGGTAAAAAAAAATGACATTAAAGGCAGGGTAAGCAATTTTTTAAATATTAGTCGGTGTCAAGTACCAAAACAAACTTGTAGCCAATCAGCAGTAACATTTTTTTGGTTCTGCTGTGTTTGCACCTGGCGCCGCATCGCGACAGCTAAATTCTGCCTTCACTGGACGCGATGAAGCGACACTTGAAACTATTTTTACATTTTAAGGGTGAATGTGATTTCACCTTGTACAAGATGTTGCCTTTAAATGTTCAGTCAAAAAAAGCAACTAAAAGCTAAAAAAACACTGTAAATTACTCATGTCTTTAGACAAAGATCATTTGTTTACATTTGTATTAATAGATCCACCATGACAAAATACATAACACCTGACATCATAATTCTTCCATGGCCTATGCTTTCAGGTTCTTTGATAAGTGCAATTAAAATTCAGAGAAATAAAAGAGAGTGACCGGACCTGTTACCTAGGTCTGAGTTATTCATTGAGCCTGTACTTTGCCGGAGGCACTGAGCTGGCCTGTTCTCTCATGGGTGAAATGTGTGATGCACATGGACCTGGACCTGCTAGACTATATGACACAAAGCACAGAGTCCACAAACAGGTCTGAGGGGGTCAAAGGGAAGATGGAAGCCTGAGGTTTCAAACAACTCCCCATCATATGATTTATTAAGGCTTTTAAACAAAGTCAATGTCAGCTTCATTCTTTCTGCACAGCTATAGATGCATGAACTGAAACAGAAGGTGACATTAAGATGTACTATATATGCCCATCATGACATACAACTAGCAATCACTTTCATTTGATCCATATGTCTTTTCTGTTAATAGTAGGAAATTTCCACATTGAGGAATTTACATAAGGTCATATTTTATTGCATCCTTAATGAATGTTTGTGCCGTATTTAAATGGCACATTGGCAGCCAACAACTTTTATGGGAATACAGAGCACAGTTCCTGCCTCAGATGGCAGCTGTTGATCATGAAGGTACAACCTTAAGGGCATGACAGTCTTGAATTTAAAAGCCGTCGCAATTCCCATTTCCCTCTGGCATGATCTCACATTGAAGAAAAAGCATAGGACCACAAAAGTTGTCCATATGACGTGCTCTATGTTTTATGTCTTCTGGAGCCGTTTGATATATTGTCATGAACACTAGAAATGTAAGCCATAAGCATGCAAACCTCATCTGGCCTGGTTCATGTCCTAATTCAAAACCCAGCACTAGGCATTACAGTATGTTGTTGCCAGAACTGTTGAAAAATATGCTTTGATCTCACTTCCATGGTGTGGTTGCTACACATTTATGTTCACATTTGTGTCCTAATGGACCACAAAAGCGTAAGTCATACAGTCTAAATAAATGCATACATTTATGTCTAACAACCCAAAATATCTCAAACATTCTAGCATTAGAATTGTGGTGTGTTATTATTTCACAAAGAGAAGTATATCTTCTTAATATTTACAAAGAGAGACAGAGAGAGAGAGAGAGTCAATGGTAATAGTAACCTGGCATTCTGGCTGTTTTTCACTAAGGTCACATGATGGCCCTGAAGTTCTGTAAAGCCGACAGCAACATGGTTTAAGCTCTTATGTGTGTTTACACCCTCCCAACTACAAATATGTAAATCAGTTCATTGGAAAGACTGCTGCTGGCAAGGAGACGGCAAAGGACAGTGTGAGATGCAGCCAGAAGTGCTTTAAAAATAGAGTGTTTTCCCCCTTGCTTTACCTTTTTTGGCCTAGTTTACATGGAGATATATTATGTCAAAATAATTATGTTCAAACTACCTGTGGCCTTGAATTTTTTTCTTTCCATTTTTGGTGACAGTGGTAACGCCATCCACTCACACACACTATTTGTTTTTTTCATTGGAACAAAAATAAACATCTAAAATAAAAAAGCTTGATTCCTTTATTCTGGAAACAGGATTCAAAGTTTGTTACATTTAAATAAAATTTATTTTCAGGGAAAAGGGAGGTATAATGTCTGCTTTGCTGCTGTGTGAAGGATGGATCAAGCTTGATTCAGGTGAATCACACAAAAATAGATTTGACCCAAACATCAAAATCAAAAACATATATTAAAAGATATATATATATATATATATATATATATATAATTACATAGTAAGGATATTAAATTCTGACTTTATAAATTGCGTAATTTTTTTAGGACCAAACCGATAGTTGCGAAGTTTTGTTTTCGCTGTAGCAGACTCTACCAAGTGTTTTCTCTGGTTTGTCTAGTTCATATTCATTGTTCTGTCTTGTTTGCCTTTGGTATAGTCTCGCCTTGTTTTCATTGTCTTGTTTTCATTTGTTACTTTGGATTGCCCTCTTGGATTTTGACCATGGAATATTACCTGTGTTTTAAGAACGCTTCGCTGCCATGCCCTGACCATTACTAGCGTACTGGATTATGATTCTGTCCTGCCCTTTTGATATCCCTGTTTGCTGTTGTTTGGACTTTACCTGTGTTGACCATGCTGTGTAGTGTAAATAAAGCTGCATTTGGATCCTCTAGAAAAACAAGCCAAATTTTTTTTCAATGTTGCTGCAACGTTTAATCAATAGTCAATAGTATGATCAGGGGGCCATAAGGGTTTAGGACGATTCTAGGGGCCAGACAACAGGGCCAGACTATTTACATATAATTGTTTTAATAGTTATTCATATTTTCGTAATTTGTAAATTCATAATAGTTATATTTTTGAACATTTTTATATATAATTGTTTCTACAGTAACATCATATTAATGCTAGAAAGCCTATACATTTGGCAGCTGTGTTTGTTTTAAAGTTTTCCAGTAGTTGTTCATTTTAAGTATTAGACTAATCACACAATTATTAAAAAAAACATTTAAAGCATAATAACAAGCCTGTAATTGCCTACATAGCCTAATAATCACTCAAAACGCACACATAAAGCTTGCAACAGCCCACAATGGGATGTAATGACTACGAATGTGTGAGGGAAAACAAGGTGCAAGACTGCATAATTATTTTAATAGTTTATTGGTAAACTAGTGTTTTTTTTTTTTTTTTTTTTTTTCAGCAAAAAATTTCAGCACAGTGTTTTGTGTAATTAGCA
>JAUCMU010000125.1:26818543-26830494 GCA_032275025.1 Enteromius treurensis
AGTAAGCATTTCTATATATATATATATATATATTTATGTCTGTTAGGAAAATATACACTTCAATTGTTAATAGTAGTATCCCAGCTAACAAAATTATGTAACTGACGAAGGTGTGAGTTGGTAATAAGACGGTAATGGAATTACATGGCAATGCAACCTGATCTCACGGCTGTTCGTACATATTTTAGGAGGTGGCTAATTTGTACGCATTCGTAAGATCTCACTCGTATGAATTCATCTGATTATTGTGAGTGTATTGAGAGTCTTTACAGATTTAATAGATGTATAATTCTGGGTTTGTGGACATACAGCGACGTCAGTAAGTATTTGATCACCCTGTGATTTTGCAAGTTCTCTAACTAAATCATGGAGGGGTCTACAATTTTCAGCATAGGTGCATTTTCACTGTGAGAGACAGAATCTAAAAAGAAAAATGTCGCTGAGCAACACAGAGTTTTTTTAATTGGATTTAGATCTGGAGACTGGTTAGGCCACTCCAGAATCTTGATACTGTATGCTTCTTATGGATCCACTCTTTGGTTTTCCTGGCTGTGTGCTTTGGGTCAGGTTGGGTCAAGCTGGATTTAGTGTGGATGGATTCACTGGGAGAGTAGTTCTGATGTTCCGCCCCATCAGTAGTTGAGCAAGGTGAAGCTCCTAAAGCTAATGGTGTAGCTCTATAAGCCACAAGTGCTTTGTGAGGATCCTAACCTTTCCTCAATACAGTTTTAACCATTCTGACAGCTCTTTCAGCTTCTCTGTTACTTTGAGGATAATGCGACTGGTGGCCACATGATGGAAATCATAATACTTAGCAAAGTCAGCGAAGTCAGATGCTGCAAACTGTGATCCGTTGTCCATAACTAAAACCTCTGGCACCCCCTGAAGAGCAAACATCGCTTTAAGTTTCCTATCACAGGTTTTGATGCTGTTGAAGTAAGAGAAGCAATTTCTATGCAGCACGAGTAGTAGTTTTTTCTGTTTTTGACGCAAGTTTCGCATTGGCTCACTTTGTCTTTGATTTGCTTAGTTATACTCGGCCACCATACTGACATTTGTTCACTTGCCAAGCATTTATTGATGCCTTGATGTCCCTGATGTATCTTCTTTATCACTTCTCCTTGTATAATGTCAGGTATCACAAGTCTCTTTCCTTTCATTAGCAAGTCGTCCACAATGAGCAGGTCATATCTGTGTTCCCAATGCTAGGGAATAGTCTTTTTTCCCTCCCACCCTTTGCGCACAAGAGAACTGCCTGCACACTTGCACATCCTCTTCCTGTGCATCTTTATCTGAAAAAGCTTGGTAGGTGTTGCTGGCAACTGTTGAATGACATGGTCAATGTACACTCTTACCTCTTCCTCTCTTTTTAGGTCTGCTTCTGTTGGGTGTTTTTTGAGTGGAGCTCAAGATCAAGTTTTTTCCGGCGACGTGCACAATTTTGTAGGAGAACCGTAGTTGTAGACGAAATTTCAGTATGCGTGGAGGCAGGTCATCCAGTGGTCTCGAGCCTAGTAGACTAACTAGTGGCTTGTGATCAGTCCTGACCACAAAATATAGTCCAAGGAGGTAGGTTTGGAATCTTGCACAGGCCCAAGTGATTGCTAGTGCCTCCTTCTCAATTTGTGCATAACTTTTCTCTGCAGGTGTCATACTCCTTGAGATGAAAGCAACAGGTCTCCATTTGATGGTAGCCTGTAGCTGAGACAGTACACCTCCTAGTCCAAAAAAAATAAACTCTAGTCTGTCT
Source organism: Enteromius treurensis (assembly GCA_032275025.1). Lineage (NCBI taxonomy): Eukaryota > Metazoa > Chordata > Actinopteri > Cypriniformes > Cyprinidae > Enteromius > Enteromius treurensis. The sequence goes on from JAUCMU010000125.1 coordinate 26,820,294, forward strand.
GTCTGGGCAGTATTGTGCTAAGACTGCTGAAGAACTCAGTTCTTGTTTCACATTTTCGAAAGCTTGTTGTTGTGGGCTCCCCCACGCCCAATCATTTTCGGACTTGAGCAGGTCTCTGATCAGTCCAGTCAGCTCTACGATGTTGGGTGAAAATTTTCCCATGTAATTCACCATCCTGAGGAAGCCGTATTTTTAGGCTCTGGCATCTCTTTTATAGCTGTAATTTTGTCTGGGTCAGCTCGTATGCCCTCTGCACTGACGATATGTCCTAAGAACCTGACTTTAGGCACTGCAAATTGTCATTTTTCGTTCAGTGTCAAACCTTTTTGTTGTAGGCAGTTAAGTACTTTGACATCGTGTTCTTTGCGAGTAGTGCCGAACACCAGAATGTCATCTGCATGGCACAATGTACCTTCAAGGGCCTAAAGCATCTGTGTCAATTGTTTCCGAAAGTGTTCCGGCACAGATGCCAAATGGAAGGCAGTGAAAACAGTATCTTCCATAAGGTGTAATGAAAGTAGTGAGTGGAACCGAATCTTTATGCAGAGGAATCTGCCAGAATCTGGCAGTAGCATCTTGCTTAGAGAAAACTGTTTAGCCTGACAGTTTAGCCAGTGTTTCATCCACTGCTGGAAGGATGAAAGATATTATTTGCAGATATTGTCATTCAAATTAGTTTAATCAATGCTGATTCGGATCTTGCCCTTTGGTTTTGGTACAATAACCATACCAGAGCACCACTCTGTCGCTTCTTCGATGGGAGCAATGACACCCATGTCTTCCATTCTTTTCAGTTCCTATTTGACTTTGTTTGTCATGGGCAAGGGCACTCAACGAGGGACAGACAAAGCAAATGCAGTAGTTGACTCTTTCAGTTTGATTTTGTAAGCCTCGTCTAATTTCCAGAGACCTGTGAAGACTGTTGGAAAGAGCACTTTGTAATTTTGCCCTGTTGTCTAAATTATGTTTACTGTGTACAGCAAATTCAACTCTTTTATGGCTGTTAGTCCAAATAGAGGTGTCACGAGTTGTGGTATCACAAACACTGGGTTTTTTATCATTTTTCCCTGATGATGAAGTGATGCTTCAAACTGCCCTTTCACCTGTATTGGTATGTTGCTTGGTCCACACAACTTTTTCATTGGCGGGCTGAGAACCCCAAGGCTCCTCTTTGGGTACAAGCTCTCTGGAAAGGCTGTTATCGCAGTTCCAGTGTCTAGCTTGAAAATAATTTGTTGACCATTGATTTTGATGGGCTTTTGCCAGACATTAGTTGAATTCTCTGACTTTACAACTCCCAAGAACGCAGTCTCTATGCTTTCTGACAGATCACGCTGATATGTTTCATACATCCTTTTCTTTGTTTTACAGACTGCTGCAAAGTGACCTTTTCTCTTGCACTTTCTGCACTCAGCCTCCCTTGCTGGACAGTTGTTTAGTGAGTGTGTTTGTGGCTTTCCACATCTGCCGCATCCCTGACTTGCCTTTTTGGTCCTTTTTGTGTATGTCTTGTTTTGACTTTATATTCAACATGTCCAGGTTACCTCATTTGAGTCCCCACTTGCTTGTCTTAAAACTGTCTGCTGCTTTTTAATTTCTTCACTTTGTCTTATTTTTGTGATGGCTTTACTAAGTGTCAGTCCAGGATCCAACTGTAATCTCTCTGACAGTCCGTGATCTCTAGTTCCATTTACCAGTCTATCCCTTATAATTTCCTCTTGAAGTACTTCATACTGGCAACTTTCTGCTAGTTTATGAACTGCAGTCATGAACATTTCAGCGGACTCTCCCGGTTCTTGGCACCTCTTGTTAAATTTAGCCCTCTCATAGATAACATTGTGCTCGAATAGCGCATGCGCACATTACACATCCAAACATGCTACTGCGACGGATTTTAATTCTGGAACTAAAGCGGTGAAAAAGGCCCTAGTGAATTTTTAATAAACGTACTAATGGTGATCTCAAATTAACACTAAACTCTTCCCCACCTCCGAGTAACTGAACTTTTTATATTTATAATGTTTTAATTTTGCCATGTACACAAGATACAAGACTTTTAAAATTATTTTAAGTGATTTGTGAACAGATCCTTGGTGACAGAACATAAATCTTTTAAAATGCTTTACTGGTTTGATTATTTTTTTACTTTTTAACTTTTATTATCTGTGGATTTAAAAGATTATATTTTAAAAATATAAAAAGTATTTAAAAAATCCTGTCCTGGACTACTGGCCACTGTTATGACGTGCTACTTTGTTTTATCAAGTAGAGATTGACCTGTTTGTGACTCAAGAGAACGTGCAATGCCCCCTCTGGTTCTCTCTATTTCATCCAGCTCCACTGACGCTGGATGCCATGGTACAGACGTGACAGAGGATTCGTTTGTACGCCTTTCCCCCAATCGCTCTGCTCCCAGGAAATCTGGAGAGAGTACACCAGGACGCGGTCAGTCTACTACTTGTAGCGTCGTTCTGGCCGGGCCGAGTATAGTTCTCAGACCTTACAGTCCTTCTAGAAGGCTCTCTGTGGGAGTTTCCAATCAGGATGGACCTCCTCTCACAGGCAAGGGGCACCACCATGGCACAACTCATAGCCTGGCACAACTCATAGCCTCAGGTCTCTCAACAGAGGTTGTCAAGATCATCCTCCAGTCCAGAACTCCATCCATGAGGAAACTTTATGCTCTGAAGTGGAAACATTTTACTTTTTGGTGTAAAGAATGCCAGCAGGACCCAGTTAACTGCCCAGTTGGTACAGTGCTGGAGTTCCTGCAGGCCAGATTCTCCACTGGGGTCACCCACTCCACCCTGAAGGTTATGTGGCAGCAATATCGGCTTACCACACCTCTCTCGTGGATACAGAGTTGGTAAAGACCCCCTGGTTACATGTTTCCTCCGCAGTGAGCAGAGATTGAGGTCGCCAGTACGATCCTGGGTTCCAACATAAGAGCGGGTAACAGTCCTAAGGTACCTATGGTCACACGACAGCCGGTCGTACTCTAGGCAGAAGCTGGATTGCATGTGTCCAGTGCGAGGCTAGGAGTAGAGCGCACTCAACACGAAGTCTGGCGGCCTCCAAGGCCTTGCTAGCCGGGTCTCTATGGCCGACATTTGAAACGCTGCGGGTTGGCCTACCCCCCACACGTTTGTCCGGTTTGTCCGGCAAGTCTGGGGGTGTGGGCATGTCGTTCCCCATGGCGTCTCGTCGACGCGGCTCGAGTTCCTGAAGAGGAACGTATCAAGGTTATGTATGTAACCCCAGTTCCTCGAAGGAACGAGACACCGCGTCTCTTAACCATACTTTCGGCATCCCTGCCTGCGCTTCCTTCATGACAGAAGCTAAAGAGAGAGAGAGGGAGAGGGAGAGAGGGAAAGAAAACAATCTGCACCAACAACAGAATCATACGGCTCTGGGCCTAACAAAAAAACAAAGATGCATTTTAAAGCAATGCTTATAATTTATTAATCCTCAAACATGAAAGATTTATGAAATGTGTGTTTATTTCTTTGTGCATACAGCATATGAAAAGTACAATTTACTAAAGATAACTAAATAAATAAATGAAAATATATTTATACATTAATATTTTTATATTCAATATTTTCACATTAATATCAACTTTCTAAACTTTCAGAGGTCCCTATGTGTAACTGATGACACTTTAAATGTGGTATTTGTATTTTTATTTAAGTTATAAAAAGTACTCTGTACCAACAAAATTTGCAAAACTGTGAATTTTACTACCAAATTATGTTATATTGGCCAAGCCAAAGGGTGTTATACACAGGAAGAAAAGTGGGTTAAACAAGGTTAAAATGGGGTAAATGGGGGTAAAACAAGTGTTAGTGCACAACAAGACAGTCCCAGGTCTTAAAACTGGCAAAGCAAATCCACACTCTCTAAGATAACTAATCTAATCTAAAAAAACTTTAGAGTAAGGGAAATGTTAATGATAATTAGATATTGCACATAATGCATAATTGGTTGTAAATTAATAAAGTTAAAAATTAATGTGCAAAATTAATTTTGCACATATTTTTGGCGTTTTTAGAGCTGCAACTGCTTTTTATCGCTTAGTTAGAAATACAAATGAAATTAATAAATTTTGTCATCTGTTATAGAGACTACTGAACAGACATTCAGAAATGTCTTTTAAAATATAAGTAGACAAGTGGTCAAGTGCAAAGACCACAAGTGTGAGTATTTGAATGTGCCCTTTAAGTACTAAGTAAATTGCATTTGATGAAAATATGTTTTCAGTAGTGTTTCTCTCTTGTAGAATCAGCCCATAGTGTTGTGTATTTAATTATTACTATTTTTTTAATAGCCTTTGAACATGAGGGACAAGTTACAGCCTGAGGCAGTCAGTGTGTACTCTGAGTAGCTTTATGTGATTCTGCTGCTGAAGCTGTGAATATTTAAACAGAAGACTGACAGACTTTTAGCCCTGTCACCAAATATTACTCACACTCAGTGAACACAGGGGATACATTTGCTTCAAAATGTTTATTAAAAATTCTGAAGTCTCTTTCTATCAATAATATAGCACTGATTATGTACTTCACAGTGTTAAGGGCATCAGCTAGTTGTTAAAAAGGTTATCTACTTACATATTGTATTTTTTCTGCTTAATAATTACTATTTATGTAGTTATTTGTCTAATCATTTAATCACACAAAAGAAAATCTAAAAAGGGAACAAAGAATTTATAGTAGTGGGTTTAATTTTGATAAACAAAGGGTACTTTAGCTGTGTCATTCAAGTCAATCCATTAAAAAAAAATCCCACACACATATTCATATGTGATCACATGTTTTTCACACATTCACAAAATGGAAACATTCCAAAACCACATTTCACATGTGATTTTAACAATGGGAAGATCATGTGGTTTGTTCATGGGGACTTACCTAATTGCTCATATATCTTTTTTTTTAAAGTACAAATAGAACTCTTTCAAAATGTAATTTGTTTTTATAAATCGCATTCAAAAGTCTTGCATACATTACTGATTTATTCTGAATATGCAATACAATAATCAATAAGGCATGTGTCTGCATTTCACATATATTCATACATCTCAATAAAAAATAATTAACTGCAGAGATAAGCTAATAAAGACTGTGATTTTCTGTAAAACAACTGCCACAATCCCTGGAATGACGTTTATTGTTGTCCCTGATCCATTTGTGAAAGAAATCCTGAAAAGCAAATTCTTAATCTCTCAAGGCGAAAGTGTTGAGAGGTAAGTCAGTGCCAGCCTTTGCCCAGCTCCTGTCCAAAAAAATCTCATTTTTTCTCTGGGTGAGGTTGTGCTCTGTCCCGCTGAAAAAGCAGAGCCAGCCCTTTCCTAAAACGGTGGTCCCGCACACTGTAAATAATCACATTGCAGCAGCTATTGCTCGTCAGGATCCAAAATGCAAAAAAGGAGAAATTGCACCAGGTGTATCCCACTACGTTCCCCAGCACAAAACCTGCAATAGGAGAGAAAGAGGCTGTGAAGGCAAAGGTGAGGATTCCAATGGTTTTAGCTGCTTTGATATCAGAAAAAGAGGGCCTGTGGGGACACCCGCCTGCTCCTGCATCTGTACCAAGACTTCCCTCAGAGAGCAGCTTCCGTTTGCGGGAGTATCGGCGGATACTGGTGAAGGACAGGATATTGACGGCTAATGTCCCACCCAGTAAACTGAAGTCAAAGGCTGGAAAAAGCAGAAGGATGTTTGCATCTGGAGGCAACTGATGTCCGATTAGTAAGGGGGCATAATTACACATGCGGCTGCATTCATTGTACTCCAGCGTGAAGCTGTTACTTAGCATGAGTGGAGCCATTGCCAGTAAGAAGCTGCCAGCCCAGGAAAAGAGAATTAGGAACAGGGTGCGATGCCTCGTCACAAGAGTGTCTTTATGCAGCGGACGCAGAATTGCCACACTGCGCTCCACTGTCATCAGAAAGATGGTACTGATTGAAACAAAAGTGCATCCAGCAAAAACTGGACCTATCAGCATGCAGGGTTGCCATGGTCCTGATCCACCCTCCAGTGAGGCAGTTGAAATGCCTTGGTACCACAGCGGTGGAGTGCTGGTCACCATCAGAAAGATTTCAGTGTATACAGAAAATGGCACCACCAAGACTCCAACCATCATGTCGGCAAAGGCCAGGGACACTGTAAGACAAAATTAAAAATGCAGCAAATTGCTCAGAATTCACCAAACATTTTCTTTGCGTTAGAGATCTGTATTCTTGTCTGAACTGACCTAACTGAGTGTGGCAGAGGATACATTTGGAAAAGTGTGAATGTGAGAGAAGATAAGTACATAAACAGAGCTGATTGCATTAATTATGTTTTGAGGAAAGCACGCACATGCGTTGTCTACTCTTCAAAACGGTGGAAGATGGTAATTAGGGAGAATGATTGCTAAATAAATTACTATTTTTGTGTTCTTCACAATTTTAATTTATTTATTACTGATGCCACGGGATGAATAAAAAAATATCTTAATTTGTGATTAACGTGATTAATTTGAAGATTAACAGAGGTATTATTGTTTTGGAATGACATGAGGGCGAGAATTTTTGTTTGTTTGTTTGTTTCGGGTGAACTATCCCTTTAGTATGTCTAGTGAAATTTCTGAAAAAGAAAAAAAAAGAACAGTGAGCACACCACAGTGTGGGATACATTTGCATACCATCCTTATTATATTCTCTATTTAAATAATCGTTGTTACCTTTGAGGTAGCCCTGTGGTGTTCGTGAAAGCCGGGTCTGCATGAAAACAGTAAGCGTCACCACGTTTCCCACGACTATGGCAAAGGCCAGGCTAACCATGAACATGACTGCCAGTGTTCGGTTTAGTAGTCCACAGCAGCAGACTGTGCAAAGAGGTGCCAACGTTTGTCCTGCACCTTGAGATTCACTTGCTGTTTGATTAATAATCTCCATTATCCCAATTTCAGGTCCTGGTTATCTGAGAACACTAAAGATGGCCGGTAGTGTTGTCTTGAAACAGTCTTCATGCCTTCAAGTCCGTATTTTGGATGGTTCTTTTGTTAGCCTTGGGTAACAACCCTGTGAAACAGTAGAGAAAACAATCTGCATGGTTTGTATAATTCGGCATAATCAAGGAAACATTAACACACTGTAATCAAAGCTTGTATTACACTTCAGTTACAAATCAGTCTCCAATATTATGTAGAAATGGTAAGGGGCAAATAAAAAGAGGAAGTATATTTAGAGGGTGGATTGCCAAATATCAAGCAATTAAAGTTAATAACATCTTAATAGTCTCATTAATACATACTTCTTTTAAATTAAGTATGGTATCTTTGACCCAATATTTATTAAAGATGTTTGCCAATTCATGCGTATTCGTATGAGGTGCCAAATTTGTGCTAATTCGTACTAATTATATGAATATGTATGAATATTTACGAAACTCTCAAATTAGTAATTTCAGAAATACATTGTAAATTTGAATAAGTAGAATTACAAAGAATAGAACAAACATTGAATATTTGGCTTGTTTGAAAAAAACTATGCAAAGGCAAGGACCATTCATATTGTCTTCTATTTTTAGGTAATGTGACTTTGGCTAGATTATTTCTTAGAAATTAATGGTGCTGCAGAAAAACAACCCAAATAAAAACCTATGAATATATTACATTTAGAAAGGTGTTTGTGGCCACGATGGCAGTCATGCCATCTGTTCAGTCTTATAATTCTTGCAGCATCTCTTCAAATAGAACCCTGACATTAGCCACGACTGCTTTCAGTGCTTTTAAACAAGCAGAACCCTACTGAGAGTCAGACTCCAGCTCTCAGTGTACTAAAGGAAATTTAGCTCGATAAATATTATGTGAACATTAAAATAGAAAGCTCTGCTGGGGCTTTTTGGCAGTTGTGACAGCGTCTCAGCTGGACACCAACACACACAGCCAAACTCAAACACACTCGCTCTCTTTTTCTCAGTATCTGTCAAAAAGTTTTACATCTTTTACCACAAATGCATTTAGTAGGAAGTAGGCAAGGGTTTCTTCTAATGAATCCAGCCAGGGCATTGCATTTGCAGTGTCTAATTTATTATGAATTAGACCTGTGAGATCAGAATCAAAGTTTAAACTTCAATTGTGGTTTGTTTCACATTGCATTTGGTGAAAACTGAATCTGCTGAATCTCTACATAACCAAAAGGTAATGCTCAAAGTGTGAATATGTCTATACTTTTATATAGAAAATAAAATGAAAATGTATTATTATAAGTTATTTCACACATGAACATACATGCAAAAGTGTCAAAGATCTAATAAGCTTGTATCAAGAATAAGACGTAAAGTGCCAAACTGATATTTAATGAGACTGCTTGGTATTAGCGAAACCAGTGGGTGTAAAGTAAACTACAACCTATTTGCTTGTGCTGGCATCTACTATACGCTATAACATACTAAACAAATACTGTACATAACACAGAGAGACTCAGTATGGTTCTATAGCAACTGTAATAAGTACAGTAAATTAACTATAAGCATATTTCTCATTATAAACATTTAGTTTTTGTTGTTGTTTTTCTGAGAGATTGCCTTCACCACAAAGAAATGCATGTAATTCTGATTTTCTAATGTGTTTTATAAAAAATCTTATGAAGCAAAATAGCTGCTCTCCTTTTGCATCTGCCTTCAGGGTGGAACCATGCTTGCGGTGCTTTATATTTCTGCCTTTGTAGACAGCTTACTAGGTTTTGGAATAGTCTGTGTTAAATGTGACTCTGAATTGTGAAGGTAAAAATGTATTCAGCCTAGATTAAGTGGACATCTTCATTTCACTGCATGATCTGCATCATTTATTTAGTGAGTCAGCATGGATAGTGCTTACAAATAAATTCTGTTTTCCAGCAGGTGCAATTCATTTATCCTTCTGTTCCAATTCATTTATTTTCTAATTCATGTCAGTATTTCCTTCTCCAAGTGAACACTTAACCTAATAAGAGTTTTGTATCGCTCTCCATCCACTCATTATTTGGCCATAAAAAGGCTGAAAGCTAAAACATAATTAGCTTTAAGCACTAACAACTGCCAATCATATTGTGCCCTAAATATGCAATTATGCATACATTTGCTATAGCCCAAGCAACATTGCTTTGACAAAAATGCAAAACAACATCACATGAATATTTTATAGAGAATAGTCCCATGAATTGCAACAAGTGAAAATTTATTCTAAACATACTTTTCATTCAAAAATATAAAAGTTTACTGATTCTAATTAAAAAAAATTAAGTATTTAACCTAATATTTGTGAATATGTATTATGCTTATTAGACTATTGTGCTGTTAGCTTAGCAACATGCTAATATCAAACTCGTCATACTAAGATGTTAAAATCTAGTTAAAATTCCTTTTAGGTAGACAGACAACAAAGCAGCTAACTAGGTTCTGGAACAAGGCCGCTCTTACAGCAATACACATTAAATATTGTGCATAATTTTAAGTGATGGTGGAAGTGAACTGAAAATTTGTTAGTATGTCGTGTGCAGCTAATTGCTTTATTTGGAAACCCCTATAGTTCCAGCCAGACTAGGTCCAGCTTCTGTGTCAGGGGCTAGAGTACACAGTCAACTGGAATAATAGAGTGACCAGTGCTAGACCCTGAAGCCCCGGGGGTCCTGTAATTCTCATGAACTGTGTGTGTGTGAGTTTGTGTGTTTGTGTCTGTCTGTCTTAATCTTTCTGTCTAGCCTTTAATCTTCCAGCTCAATTCAACATCTTTCTCAAATTTATTTCTTTGAATCCACCTCACTTTTCAAATTTTCTACTGATAAATGTGTAATCCCTGTTTTCAAGAGTTTGTTTCTGAGAAGGAATTTCATATACTATCTTAAATTGTTTAAATCAAAGTTGACCCTAATTATGATTGGTCCATTGCAACTGATTAATTTTAATCAACTACTCAGTATTTCTTGAAAGAATAGAAAAGGTCACACTGAATATTGTAATAGCTTATAAATTGTTAATGAATAGAGGAAAGTGAGTACGGAATATGGAAAGTATTCAGACCCCCTTACATTTTTCACTCTTTGTTATATTGCAGCCATTTTCCTTATTAATGTACACACAGCACCCCATGTTGACAGAAAAAACACAGAATTGTTGACATTTTTGCAGATTTATTAAAAAAGAAAAACTGAAATATCACATGGTTCTAAGTATTC
>JAUCMU010000125.1:26844402-26860460 GCA_032275025.1 Enteromius treurensis
CTCATCATTGGCTGATTCTACACACGATTCAAAGCCGTCACGCTGAGGGCGTTCCCAATGCGTCTCATCGACGCAGCGTCTCGTTCCTTCAAGGAACAGGGTTATATACATATCCCGAGACGTTTCTTTTCAAATTGCTCATTTATTGCAAAAATAGTGCTATATATAAAATTATGTGGAAAAAGCTGCATTGTGTCATAAGCAGGTCAGTTTTGCCAAAAATGATGTACAACTCACATGCGGAAAGATTTAGCAACACATACTATTAGCTTTAATGATAAGATGCTAGCTCAGTTAGTTTCAGAAAAAAAAGAATATAATTATGTTTAAAATTCAAGATTGTGGCACCCTGTTCCATAAACATTACTCCTTGGCTTTATAAGAGCTGTTCATTGCAAGTAAAAACTTTGAGGTGCAGTATCAGGGAATATACAGTCTAGGAATAAAAAAAATAAAGAAAAGAGGGTCTCTTATAGCCTTTTCCAATAAGTATGAATAGATTTCTCTAAGCAGAAATGTGTTATTTAATGACTTTTTGGGATGCTGGCTTTAAAAGAAGGGTTGCTGATTCTATCGTCACAGAAGCAAGCAATGAGTCATTACTCTTGTGGCCTTGACTAAGTTGCTCTGGATAAAAGTGTCTGACCACATGATTATTACTGACATTGTGTCATACAGTAAAGCTTCTTCAATTCAAAAGCTTAAAGGTGAAGTGGTAATTTTTGCAGCACTAACACTGTAACAAAAGAAATGCAACACCAATAGCAGCGACCTGCGACCTATACACTCATTCAATTGAGTGAGCTAATTCAGACACAAAAACTGTGAGTTATTTATTTATAAATTGCTTTTCAATTGGTTTAGAGCCTACCATCAGCCAAAGTAATACTTCTGAAGACTTAGGTCCAGAAAGTACACACAGCCCTCACATGGACTTTAAACAGCACAAGGTAAAATTTACTGTACTTTTACACAATCACCTTATGTCTATCATTAAAAATAAAGATGTGGCTTTTATGGGACAACTATCCAGTTTACGGGGCAGTTTTACGACCCAGAAATACACATTAACTTATATTCAGCATCATTATGATGCAAATGTAATCCCTAACACTGGTCATTTAACCCTAGAGTATTTCTACACATAATCACAGAGAAGAAGAAGATAAGCATCTGTGGATATAAGTAGTAAGCTGAAAACAAGAAAAGCTGAGATAGGTAGAGTTATTTGAGGAGCAATTCATAATTAAAGGATACAGAGTGGGTAAAGAGTGTGGTGATGATGGATTGGGTCAAGACTGTGTGTTTAGTGCTCTGGGCTTTCACATTCAACTCATTAGCAGATGATTTCAAAGAGCAAGCCCTGAAACTGATGGCTGACACTCCACTTATAGATGGGTAAGTCCAACTTTTTACCTACACTGTAAAAAAGTACGATCTACTATCTAGAAGGGAACATGAAACACTTATAAGAACAAGTCCCTGAAAGCAAGTATATATTTCATAGTGACATTTCTACATATATATATATATATAAGATTATAATCAAATCTTAAGTAGAAATGTATACATTTTAATGGAATATTGTAGACTATTATAGATGATTTATCTGTGCATTTCATGTATTGTTTTTTACGTTATGTGACCTCATAATCTTTAAATAAAAATAATGTAGTTTTTTTTACATAATAAACAGTACTTTCAGAATCTGAGATCAGATTGGATTCCTTCCCATAAATGAAAATTTGAGCTGTATACAACTGTAGACCTTTTTTCAAAGGGTACTCCACATTTTTTTCTGTAATTGTAAAAGAATGAAAGAAATAGAAAATAAAAAGTGTAATTCACAGATGCTTCAGTTTTCAAGGAAACTTTCAATGTTTTTTTCCCCCTCTAATTATCTTTTATTCTATTTGAAAGTGATTTAAAGTATTTTATAAAACAGGCACAATGACCTTCCCTGGCAGATGAGGAGCTTGTTTAATAATCAGCTCAATACTGTGGACTTGTACAAACTAAACACCACACACACCAATATCCCAAACATCATAAGAGGGCGCCTCTCAGCTCAGGTAAAAACAACACAAATAAACAGGCCTATATACACAACATACAAACATTCTCCATAACAGACAGACTGAAAGTGTGGTAATATTTGTTTTGCTGTTGCAGTTTTGGGCAGCTTATGTACCATGTGATACCCAGTACAAAGACGCAGTCAGACAGACCTTGGAGCAGATTGATGTAATCCACAGGATGTGCCATGAATACCCAGAAGTGTTCAAATTTGCTGCCAGCAGTCAAGGTAAGACAGTGAAGCGGTGGTAAATAATGTAGAAATCCTTGTAATAACTTGAAGTGTTTTGGATACAATTACATGTTTGCAGTACAACCAGGGCTACTACTTTTGCTGCAACGTGAATTATACTTCAAATTATGTGGCTACAATGAAAGAAAAATCTTGTATAAAGAAGCTCAGAAGTGACCACAACATAACCACAAACACTGTAACAACCCTCCATCAACAACATATTCCTAAAGCACCCTGGAATTATTGTGGTAGAGATAAAGTGTATGTGTATTTGTAATTGTTTATAGTTTTTACTATCAACTAAAATAAAAATGTTGTTGCAGATATATTGGACGCCTTTGAACAGAATAAGACAGCGAGTCTGATTGGGGTTGAAGGTGGACATTCGATTGACAGCAGTTTGGGTACTCTGCGCACTATGTACCAACTGGGTGCGCGCTATCTCACTATCACACATAGCTGCAACACACCATGGTTAGTGGTTATTCCCCTGAATAGTACTTTCCGTATTTCAAAGCCCTTTAAAAACAGGTTGATCCAGCGAGGTGAGGAAAAAACACGATGTAAACAGTTTGGAATGAAGTGTGTCCAAAAAACTGTGCCAGAGGCATTCTATAACATTTTTGTAACACACCTGCATAAAACTGGTAATAGTAATGTGGGAACTTAGAGTGAAACGAGTAATGTTCAACTCTTCCCAGCAGCTATTCCACAGAATTCCTATTTTGCATTTAACTGGGTTTCAAAAGAACTGACTACTCCGAAAAGGCCACATAATTCATGCACCCATCTGATTAGAGAAGGGGAAGAATTTCAGCTGAAAGCTCTATTGTTTTCTTTAACATGTTTTGCTCTCACTTCCTTCAAGGGCAGACAATTGGCTGGTAGACACAGGATCTGAGCCGGAAGAGCATAACGGTTTGTCTGAGTTTGGCAAGGTTAGACACAGAGATGCTTTAATATCAGATTTCTACAATCAATTAACAAATCAGTCAATATATGTTTATCTGTCTAAAAAAATAATGGTTCAAAAATTATTTATTTCACCCCAAATAAAAGCATTCATGCAAAGCAAAATTATTATGTATTTAAAAGACTATACAGTAGGCCATACTTATTTACTTTAAATATTACATTTAATTTTTCCAATAATATCATAGACTTGATTGCATGGATACTATTTAAACTAAATGGAGCTGGACCATGACACCACTGAATTTAATAATGAATTGCCTCTAACTGACAATTGAGTGTTTCATCTTGTCATCTTACATTGTTAAGACAATATTTTCCTATTCGATACTGTAAAGTGCTGTTAAAGGATATAAATATGAATAAAAGGTTATTATTGACTATAAGCCAAAATGTTGCATGTATGCATGTAAAATGTAAGTCAGTATATATTGCTTTAAATTTAAACATGAAATTAGAATTTTCAATTGAAATATATATGTTTCCTAATAAAATGCTTTTAAAGACAACATACAGACTTCAAAGAATGTGGTCAAACAAAAATACTGGAAATGGATCTTTATTTTCTATTGCGTTAGAAAAAAAAAACAGTTTGTTAGACCTTTTTTCTTTAACAATATAGAGAACAAAAGCATATTTTACTGTGGTACATTAATTACTGGACAGTTATTAACATAATGCATTGAGTGGACTCTAAAATGTTGGTGGTGGGGATTTAAGGCCACCCGGACTTGCTGTCGTCTCTTTTAGAAAGCTTTTTTACTTATTGACCTCTGTAGTGACCAGTTTGATTTGTCCTTTCAGCAAGTGATCTGGGAAATGAATCGCATTGGAATGCTTATCGACCTGTCTCATGTGTCTGAGAAAGTCATGAATCAGGTGCTGGACATCTCTAAAGCTCCTGTTATCTTCAGCCACTCTTCTGCCTACAGCATCTGTAACCACAAGAGAAATGTTCCAGATGATGTTCTCATGAAAGTGGTAAGTGCACCGTCAATTTACAACTTCAAAACATTACACAACAGAGTTTATTGGCCACAAAAAAAAAGAACAGACTATGACGCACTTACTCTTCTATCCTCCTAAAAAGTTTGTAATATGTCACTTATTTACTGATATAAAGAGATGTTATAAAAGATAAACCCAGATGCTTTGATTAAGCAAAATCACATGGATAATCACGACTGTGATAGCACAAGTCTACAGGTAATCACTGTTATTCTACAGTGTGTGTGTTTGCATGTTTATGTGGTTTATGAGGATACAAATTTGTATAATGACATGTGTATGACATTTTCGGTGTCCCTGTAATTCAAAAGGCTTAAAAAAACATATTAAATGGTGTTTTTTTGTAAATCTAAAAATGCACACAGTTTCCTGTAATGGGTAGGTTTAGGTGAAGGGTGAGTGTAGGGCAATAGCACATATAGCCTGTACAGTATGAAAACCATTACGCCTATGGAGAGTCCCCATAAGAAACAGAAAAAAACAAAGAAGTAAACTAGAAATCCTTGAAAACGAAAATGAAACTTTAGACCATAACTGAACGTGACATGCACAGACTGAGTTCTTTTACAGCCTTTCCTCTTTAACTTTCCATTGCCTTGTTGACTTATGGTTGCACATCGTTAAGCTGTCAGTTGTTGTGGATAGGTGTGTGTCTGGAAAAGTCCCGTTCACAAAGCAACTTACAATAGCTTTTTGAATACTGTATATGAACGTGCAACGTCAAGCATTTAATCCTTCCCATCGACAGTGACCAAAGTGATATTATATAAAGAAAGTCTCATGACTTTCTTGAATGACAAGGGTACAATCAAGCCGTGAGTTTTGGAAACATCATATCGTTATTTACTGACAGCAGATTTTATATTTGGGTGGAAAACAAAAAATTAATGGGAACTGGATCTAAATTTCAGATAACACACAACTCATTTTCAATAATGTTTAGCCTAAACAAATAGCCTAAACCCCTACTCTCAGTATCTCGATCTAAGCATCCCTCCTCCTCCCCTGCTCCTCCTTCTATTGTTTCTGCAGGGGGAGCACGCAGGGTTAGGACGGGGCCGTCTTTATCTTTCCTCTCTTGATAGGGTTGTAAACCCTAGGGCTTGGCAGCCCGCCGAACCCTGAGTTTTCTCCTCGGACAGCACGCCAAACTAGCCTCGCTTATTATTACTATTTCATTACCGGCAAGTTCGAACTCGTTTGTATAAAACCCACCCTCTTAAGGCAAGTCGTTTTGACTTTTATTTAAAGTAATTTTTTAGATCAACAGCATAATTGTTATAGTTAGATATCAATAACAACAATAGCTATTTTAAATATCAGCAATTACACTAGTAAAAATATTACTATCAACAATGTTGTCATCACTCAGAACTCAAATTCTTGCTTTAAACAATTAAATTTCAACTATAATAAAAAATATTTTCTTGATGGAATGGCAAGAGGCAAGCTGTTTTGACTTCATTTGGTAGATGTGAACTGATAATAAGCAATTAAATTTTCACTAGTTACAATGCTAATGCATCTATCATTGACTTCTTACTACTTGAAAATCCAATTTCACATGTAAGAAATACAGTTCTTACTAGTAAAAGCCTTCATTTTTGATCAGCAATCATGTAAAAATTTTTAATTTTGTTTACGGAAAGGACTGTAAACTGACTTACACTGGTATCTCTTCCGTGAGCCCATCACAGACTTTTCAGCGATTCCGTGACATTAACATGGAATTTTAAGTTAAGAGTCTGTGGTCATTACATGGAATTTTGTGAGATCAGGTTGCTCTTTAAACATTTAAACACATGTAGGATATGAATTGAATTGTTGATATCAGAAACGCTGGTTGTTGATATAAAGAACTATACATTAAATTTAAAAGCTGAGACCTTGTTTCATAGCGTAAGTAACCTGCTCTGTCTTTTCTGTTTCACATGGCATAGTGTGAGAGCTTATATGCCATGATCACGATTACACATCTTCGTAGAATACATTCTAATTGGTCAGTCTTTTTTAACTAATAGTCATCAACTAGTCAGAATGGGGAGGTTAACCACTGATGCCCAGCATCGCAAATCCCCTGAAGGCTTCTAAATGGTTTAAAAAGAGAAGTGAGATCTATATGGCTTAGAGTACACCACATTTTTCCAGTACTTTTTATGGCAATTGCTGATGCCAGAATGCCCAGTTATTAAACCTTGGTTCATAACTCTCAAATTGGGTTCAATTAACATTCAAAATTAGCATTCACAAAAGGGGTGAATTAACGTCACAAAGACTTAAGGTTTGGGTTGACATTGGCCACCCAGCAACAATATAGCAACGCAAAAAAAAAAACTTTAATAAGTAGCTTTAGCAACTAAACAGTTAAACCCCAAAATAAAGCTGTTCCATACCTGTATGAGATATTTTCTTATTTTAAACATATTTTATTCTGTGGAAAACTTTTAAAGATTTTGATTTGATTTGATTTGATTTGATTTGTTGAAGGTACAGTCGTTGATTTACAGTTTTTTTAAATCTATACTTTAAGTCTGTAATTACCATTAAAATATGTACTTGTGTTTTCCACAGAAGAAAGAAACTCTTATAAGTTTGTAACAACTTGAAGATGAGAAAAGGATGCCAGTGTTTTCATTTATAAATTAACTATCCTTTTAACCAATAAGCACATTTCTAAGGCATCTAAACTATCAACATGATTTCTGAAAACGTCTCAGGGTTATGTATATAACCCCTGTTCCTTGAAGGAACGAGAACTGCGTCCGAAAACGCTATGGAGGCGTTCCCATAGCGTTTTCGGACGCAGTTCAAGTTCCTGAAAAGGAAATAATAGTATACACAATCTATTTCACTACTCATGATCTCTGATTGATATTTTATACATTATTAGCAAATAAAGTATCATTCTAAAACATCATCTCTTCTTTTACTGAATTGAAGTAAAACAGAATGATCCTTTTAAATTGTGAGAATCAAATATGATAATAAACTTTCAAGATACGCTTTTTTCACGCCATTTTATTCCGCATTTAAATATAAGCAATTGCACCAAATATTATATTTTTTGCTCATTTTGGGCCCTTCTTTCTTCTCGAGTATGAGCTCTACATTCCCCAATATTTGACTATTTTTCTGAGTGTCATTTAATATGTTAACTTAAGTTAAATAGCACTTACTTAAGAAAATGTACAAAGACTGTATGTAATTTGTGTGTGTGTAAAAGGAAAAGTGTAAAGTAAAAAAATATTCATTTTCCAAAATGTTTCTATTTCAGAAAGAAAGGAAAGGGATTGTCATGGTTAATTTTTATAATGACTATGTTACCTGCAGTTCAATTGCTAACATCTCAGATGTTGCTGGTGAGTCCTTTTTGAAAGCAACCTCAGATATTTTAGATACTATATATGTATACAGATATATAGATATAGATATACAGTATACCCTGCTACCCTGCATAGCATTTTCTTCATTAAGCACTTTATGATATTAGGCAAGATCTTAATATGTGACTCCATTTCTCTGTTTGATAATCAGATCACTTTGACCATATCAAGAAAGTGGCTGGTCCTAGTGTCATTGGATTTGGAGGAGATTATGATGGTGTGCCAAGGTAAGCATCCTAATTTATGAATAGACCACCTGTATTTCAATCAAATGATAATACCACTCAATGGCATTTCGCATTTATAACGTGTATTGTATACAATAAGAATTGCCTTTAATTGTTTAAGAAATATGACTATACATGCCTAACCATTAATAAATAATGCTATGGTTTAAACAGGGTGCCATCTGGTCTAGAGGATGTATCAAAGTACCCAGACTTGGTGGCTGAACTTCTTAGGCGCAAATGGTCAGAGGATGAGATCAGAGATGCACTGGGAAGAAACCTATTGAGGGTGTTCAGAGAAGTGGAGGAAGTAAGAGCAATACACACAGTCATGAATACATTAGTTTCAAACTCAATATAATACCAAATCTACTGCTCTGTTTGCTCACTGAACATTTTTCTAAAAGTTTTAAAAAGTAACTTTTATTTTTTAATAGGTAAGAGATCACCTAAAAGGTACCAAACCAGATGATACACCCATCCCTCTTAAAGAAGTTCAAAATCCCTGCAGGACAGACTTTGGTTATAAAGAGACCTCCAATTCAGCATGCATAAAATCTTTGTATCCACTAGTCTTGGTTCTGACCCTATTGAGCAAGTTATTATAACCTGCCCCTCAGTGGACAGTCTACTACTGTTGTAGTGCTGTTCTTGGAGGATCTTTGATAAAGAGTTGGCTTGTAGAGAAATTCTGCAAGGAAGTTTAGAGTTTTTTAAGAAATGTAGACCGAAGATGAAAAGAAATTAGACATAATTATTTGAAAATTGTCACTTTTATGTTCAGTGTAATACAAGTCAAATGTGTCTTCTTTATTATTACTATTTACCATATTTTACAACAGTAGCAAGTCATCAAAACTATGAAATAACACAAAGGGAAGTATCTGCATTATGCAATGACTAAAAAAAGCATGTTTCTATATTTGTAATGTTAGATTTAATGGGTTTCTGATGATTCATTAGAGGTGAAAAGCTGCAAATTTTAGGCAGCTTTATTTAAATGATGATGATAATGACCAGAGGTATGACTTGAACTGAAAAAAAAAAGTAAAAGAGATCCATATTAGGCTAATATTCATGAGCCTAATAAGTTAACTAAGTTTAGGCCTGTACATCTCTTAAACTTGAAAAACTGACTTCAAATGACTTTGGCTCTTGTTGTGTTGACAACATCCAGAGTGTGTCGGGTGCTGACTATAAAAAATAATAATAATAATCCAAAAGCTCCGCCTAGTGGACACACCGTTGAATATTCTGATATATTAAAGACTCCTTTCACACAACTCTCTGTATGATCTCCTTAAGGGTCAGATCAGGTACAGTAGAAACACCTTAGGCCAACATCTGCATTTTTAAGGTGTAGGTTATGAGTTTCGGTATGTTTTTACATTTATTTTGACAACACTAATAAAATGTTTGAGAATTATCTGAAGTTGCATCTTTCACTCTATTTTTCAATCAACATAAGTGTCTGTTTATACCAGTACAATAGTTGTGGATGTAACAAGAGCTGCATACAGTATTTCCATAAAATAATTCCGACCAGATTTTAGAAACCAAGGCCAAAACAGTCAAGGTTAAAAAGGTTAAAAGTCATTTCAGGGAATATTCTTTTTAATTTTCCCTCTGCATATCAGTACTTTAATTATCATTTGCATGTTCAGACCCTTAATTAATGCTTCCATTGGACTAAAATACAGATTTATACACTAATGTTTAATTAAATGTTATCTTTTGTATTTGTTCTTTTAATTTAAAAGAATAAACTATTTATTACACTTTATTTTAGGGTACCCTTGTTACAGTTTAATTATACATTTAAATACTAAGCAATATTAATTAATGCAATGACCTATGGGTTTAGGTTTTGTCTTAGGGTTACTTGTATGTAATTATGCATTATTTATTGTTATTATGAAAGCACGTACATGTAACATGTCTTACAAGGGCACCTTAATAGAAAGTGTAATAATAATAATAAAAGTAAATAAATATGATTTTGCTTACCTGTTAGCATAACATATTAGTATTGCAAATAAGAATAAATGTTCCAAACAACTAGAACTAAACAAAATAAGAGTGTTCATGGTCAGTTTCCAATAATAAATACGAAAGTTCCTATCCTCCATAAAGAGAACAACCTCTTTATTATGAGTGCATGAGATCTGATATTCAAAGTACTTGCTGGCTAGATAGATGTTACCTTTAAAAAAAAAAACAAAAAAAAAACCAGGATACTGGAAACTGAATAATAGTCTTAGGCAGTGAAATGCTGTCTTTTCTTTGGTTTTATATGTCAGCTGCTTTGTCCCTACCTTTATGGGTATTCCTCTTCAGAGTAGCACCAAATCAAATTTCCTTTCTGAGAAGTAACATGATACATGTGTAGCCACAGAGCTGGGAATTAAAAACAGGCTTTATGCCCATACACTGAACGATCTGAGTTAAATGGAACTGGTGAAAAAACTGAATAATGCTGTATAATGTTTCAGAGAGGTTTATAGTTTTGTTAGTGGTGCATAATAGGCCATATGGACAATTTTGTACCTAAAATCATTCAGCTTATTGACGAAAGGTTTGAAACTGTCTTTCTATGCAATCAGACACAAACACTAATAGTTTAAATTGCATGCAATTAGTTGACCAACTTCAGTAGTACATAAATGTATCTGTGTAATTTTATGATTCTAGCTGAAACTCTAAAAACACTTGCAAATACAGTAAACTCGTAAATACACTGTCATTTCTACTGAAACATGTATGTAATGTATTCATAATTGCACTTTTGTAATTTGAAGTTGCAGTTTAGTTAATTTCTTCAGATGCAATGTTGAATTACACACTAAAATGCAAATAATAATCAAAGACTTTACATGTTCATGTTAGTCCAAACACTAATATAAGTGTACTGTAAACCACAAATTTTAAAATACAATTTAAAGTGTACCTGAAATCACTTTTTTAAAGCGCGCACACAAAAGCTTGTTAAGAAAATCATTAAAGTGAACTTTTTTATGTACACTTAAAAGGGGCTTTTATTCCATTAATATAATATTCTTTCCAGCTTTTTAAAATATACATTTAAGTTCACATTTATTACAATTAGGCACACTAACTTTTCACAAGAGAACCCTGCATTCAAAGGACTGAATAATTAACCATCCAAAACTTCCCCTGACATGTAGGACGCTGTTACACAGAATAACAAATCAACCAAACAGAAACACATTTTGTGCAGAGAAACATCTTTGCAGACGCCTAGCATTGCCAACAAGTTTTACAATGCCATGTATTTTATATACAGGGTTAAAATCTTCTTAATAAATATGATTACTCGCTGCGGTTTTTGGGGAAACACGAAAACCTAGATGCTAAATGTAAGGAGACCCTGATGTCAAAGCACTCTTGATAAGGTTCTCCGATTTCTTTTGCAGGCCCAGTTCATCCAATTAAAAGTAACCTGAGAGCTAGTTAAGGAACAGCTTGAACATGACAAACAAACTTGATTACAGAAGAGTAAAGACGTCCTTTAAAAACCAACTGTTCAAAAAATCTCTATATAACAACAAGTTATTGTTTATCCTAGGTGGTAAGTATGGGTCGTCACTGGTTCAACTGTCCCAGCATGCTCACCATCATCTGTCTACAGGAGATTACAGCTAAACCCTGATATTCATTAGTCTGTGGATCAAGGGCATCAGAGTTCAGAATACCAATCTACATATTTCACTAAAGCAATAAGTCATGTAAGGTTTGCATAACAGTGATTTTACCATACCTATAAGTTTTAGTAATTCTGCATCATGCTGTGCCTATAACACCTGTTAAAAAAGTTCTGCTGTGCCTTATCACTTTTATAAAATAGCAGCAAAATCAATAATCTTTTTTGTAATTTACTATTAATAACCATAATTATTCTCCTTTTGAAGTTGTATAGCCTATCTTATGCTGGCAAGCAAACCAGAAATTAAACAGAGTTAAAACTACTGTATATGGTGCATTGATATAGGGGTAACTAGTTGTGCATTTTACGCAGCCCTACTGTATACACGTGGTGCATTTAATCAGAATTTATCGTTGAATCTATGTCCTAATACAATACTCTCGCAATAGACCTTATTTAGCCGTTTTGTTGAAATCTTTATACATGCATACACACCACATTATCAACCATACGCATGTTGTAAATAAAAAGTGAGGACGCATTTAATCTGTAGTTGTGCGCGGGTGCGCGCACAGCCGCTGGTGTTTAATATCTGAAAACCAGAGAGATAAACAGCAGTGGGCTTTCGGAGGACACTGGTGTTAGATAATCGGTTTTATTCCAGAGAGTTTTTTTTCTTTTTTCACTCTTTTACTCAGGCGCTTGCGTCACGTATTCAGGGGGATCTTTATGAGACAGGCAGATTATTCCTGTCCATCTGACTAGACGTTTTTAGTAAGAGACACACACGAAGAGCTCATGGCAACATTCTACAGCAATAACTTACTTGCAAGATGGGACGACGAACTTATCACTTTTTTAAACTTGGCTCATACACCTTCCTAAATTAAAATGTTTTAAAAATCTTATAACAGATGAGTGAAAACGTTTACATTGTTCCATTATGATGACAGAAACCTTAATTTAAACAGGTAAGTGGTGATACAATTTTATTGTATGAAATGCTTGTGAACAACAGACAGTGAATATTGTGGCAAATGCTATTTAATGTTATAGCGACTGTGTTAAGGTACAATATGTATTAATTTTGGAAGTACAGTATTCTAACAACAAACAACAAACAAAGTATCATTGTACACTGCAAAAATGTTTTATTTGGTAAATGTGCATGATGTTTTTTTATTTTAAAGGTTGTACAATTGAGTTTAAGATTAAGAGGTGGGCCACCTATTCATATGAATGTGTGAAATAGCCTAATAACACATAATATGGCGGCTGTAGTCCAACCTACAAATAGAGCCAATCACATTTTTCATATAGAGGAAGTCCCAATGTACTGTTAAAAAGAACCTAGCACTGTTTGGTATCTCTTAAATGGAAAAATACCACTGAGTGATCCCAATTTACAATGTCATTGTCCCATTTTACCCTTATTTAAAAATGTTTTTAACCTTAACATTATTATGTGTCAGTTCAATAAACTGACTAAAGTCATTTCCAATGGTCACATCACATCTCTCACTATTTAAAAACACAGGTAGAAATACTGTAGCTCCTTCTTAAGGTAACAACTGTCTGTTTTACTTTTTATCTACAATGTTTCACTTTCCTTTAATAACTAGTAAAAATAAAATGTAGATCACATGTATCTAAAACAAAGTGTATTTACTTTAAATTGTAAACAATTAATAGAAATAACATTCAATTTCACATAGACATAATAAGCTGGTCTCAAAGATAAAACAAATACAATTACAGTTTACAATAAGTTAAGTACAAGTACAGTGTTGATATTGGTGATGCTGATATTTCAGTTAAAATAATACTCTTTTCTCAACAGTTCTCAGACAGCTCCAGTGCTTTGTTTCCTGCCTAAACTACAACATTCAAATCAGTCACATCCCCAAATGCCACCATGCCCATCATCAGCAATGCTAACCATGATTTTAGCAATCTCTCAGTCAGCACAGACGACAGCAGCCTTGACTTTTTTTTCACAGAAATTCCAGAGACCGAAACCATCAAAGGTGTGTACTTTCAACGGGCCCAGCATCTACACAACATCCCGACCTTGAAAGATGTTGACCACAGTAAACTAGCCCTTATCAATGTGGGAGGAGATTGCTACACTTTTCCTTGGAGCACACTGGAGGAATTCCCACTCACTCGTTTGGGACAGCTGTGTCACTGCAGCAGCCCAGATGATATCGCCCAGCTTTGTGATGATTACGATGAGGCCCGACGAGAGTTCTTTTTTGACCGCAGCTCAGCGGCCTTCCGGGTCATCTTAAACTTTCTGGCTGCAGGTAAACTGAGGCTGCTGCGGCAGGTGTGTGCTGTCTCACTGTCTGACGAACTAAACTATTGGGGCATCGACCCTGTTCACATGGAACGCTGCTGTCGGCGCAAGTTGTTGTCCCGCGTGGAGGAAATAGGAGAGAAGAAAAAGAAGGAGGAAGAGAGGAGGCAGAAAAGGCTGGCCCTACAGAAGCCTCTAGTGCAAGAGAAGGGTTACATCTGGTTCATGAGTCAGCTCCAAGAAATAGTGGAAAACCCTCATTCTGGCTGGCTTGGGAAAGTCTTTGCATGTTTCTCAGTGGTCATGATTGCTGTGACAGTTATCAGCTTGTGTATCAGCACCATGCCTGATCGTGATAACAGGGTTAGTGCACAAAATCACTATTTTTATTTATACTGTCTTCTGAGGGCGCTCTGTAAGTATACTATGATAGGTTTTCTACACCCTTTAAAAATTTAGGTTGACAAGAACATAAAAGAAGCATCTTTTATGTTCTTGTCTACCACATTTTATAAACAGTTCTAACAAGAACAGTTCTAAAAAGAACAATTTATTCATAGTGTGAGGAACACAAGTTAAAGAACCTCTTTCCACTATAAAGAACTTTTTGTGCAGTAGAAAGGTTTCATGGATGTTAAAAGGGTCTGCATAGATCCCAAATGCCAGAAGAGTGCAAACATATTAAGAAATTATTTTTTATTTCTTCTCACCACAATTCAGCTTTACGTGACCATTACATTTAATGCTCTTTTAATATTTATTATAGTTATTTGTGTGTGATATGTCATGGTTACAGTTTATCCATCTTTTTGAAGAACAGTAAAGATAATAAAGGTAATTTAAGAATTAAAGGCACAATATTTCCACCACTAGAGGTCGCATTTTCAAAACAATAACTGAGGTGAAGCTCGATGACGCAATGCCAGAGCATGAAATGTTGGGAAATAGCATTTTCACAAATCATGAGGTAGTAATGTAATCTTTTTTCATTGACTTACATGTACATTAATAACAGTATTTCATGCTGTAGTATCTGCAAATAACATGAAATTTGATGCAATATTAGCCTTTTACTGACATGATGAAACACGCGACGGCAGAGTCTCTGTCCAGTCCGAGGTTTTTGCGAAGCTCTCTCCATTTCGCAAATGCCACACCGATATTTATTCTACTTTTATTTCGTTGTTTGTTCCAATACCTATATAACACTGCAAATGTTTAATAACAAAAATCTTACATATTGTGCCTTTAACCATTTTTTGCAGTAGTTTCAACGAAAGGTTTGAAATAGGAGGTGGCAAGAACTTGCCAGTCCTGTCTGGACTCCTGGCTAGCGGTTAGATAAGAGTTCTGAGGAGGAGCCAGATGGATGGAACAGAAAGAAAAGGGGAGCAGAAGTACGGGGCAGTAAGAGACTGGACAGTGGTAAAGATAGTATCTCCTACCAAACCTCCTGATGTCCAGCAGCCTATCTAGTAAAACAGGATCGGAAGAGGGAAGGAAGGAGCAAACACAGGTTCTAAGGGGAAGAAATTACAAGTTTGACACAAAAATACATGTAGGCAGACACATGAGAGATGCACTTTCCATTGAACCATAGGCATTGGTAATGTGGTATGACCAGAAATACCTGGGCTCCAGCTTGCATTCCAGCACCTTGAGGGACAGGTCCTTAGTGGAAAGCCACAGAAATACAGTACTTGGGATAAGGAGTCAGACGACCTTGGCATTTTTCTTGGCTCTTTTTGTTTTGAGTCTGCACCACTGGACAAAAGCCTGGGAGCATGTGCCTCAGGTTCCTGTGAAGCAAAAAGATGTGGCTAAAGGGCCAAATACGCCCAGCTGGCGTACCCCTGCACATTAAGTTCCTCAACCAATCCGTGTATGATGTCCTCCCATGTCCAAGCAACCTGCATCACTGGGGCTTAGCAGACACTCCAGCGTGCCAGCTGTGCCAGAAAAGAGGCACCTTGGAACACATCCTCAGTTGGTGTCCGAAGGCATTGGGAGATGGGCGGTATCGCTGGCGTCATGACCAGGTTCTTAGGGTCCTGGCGGACACAGTTAGCACAGCGATAACCAACAGCAAGTACCAGTATACCCCCAAACATTCCATCACCTTCGTCAGAGCTGGGGAGAAGGCACAACAGCAGCCAAATTCCTCCAGAGGGCTTCTCACCACTGCACAGGACTG
>JAUCMU010000125.1:26892226-26906575 GCA_032275025.1 Enteromius treurensis
TGTTACGTAACAGTCTGTGTTGTGTTGGAATTTGACCATTTTTCAGTCGTCTTTTGCAAACACTTGATTTATATAAGTAGGAAACAATTATGTCCATGTACTGAACTGTTATTATTCAACCATGCCAAGGAAATTTCATTTTTCCATTCTATGGCACCTATAATACATTTTGGCCTGGTTTTAACAAACGGGGCTTAGCTTAAGCCAGGACTAGGCATTAGTTAAATTAAGATATTTAAGCAACTTTTACAAAAATGTCTAGTAAGAAAACATTACAGGAGTGCATCTAAACACAGAACAATGAAACTGACATGTTTTAAGGTATGTCAGAGTAAGATATGAGAGAGCTCAAACATGCAATTTAGTCTGGTACTAGCTTAAGCCTTGTCTGTGAAACTTGGGGTATATGTGTGAAATACAAAAAAAATATATATTTTAATATTTCTATTCATTAAATTGACAAATCTGTTACTAAAAGTAATTCATAATACGAATATATTTCTTTCACAATCATTTACAGCTGATTATCACTAATAACTCGCACTGAAAATGATGGGGAAAAACGTGAGACGGATTAAAAACAGTTTCATTTAATATATCTTATTTTCAATAAATTGCAGTAAAGCCTCCATACCTGACAATACTATAGTTTATAATCTGAGCTCATATCAGCAGGGCAAGTCATTGAACAACACAATCTTCCAGTACATAACGTAACCAGGATCGGGAGGCCCCATCAGTCATCAACAGCCTGAGAATCATGGGGAAAGAGCAGGCATTCTTTCCCAGTCATAATATCATAGCTTAATTCAGTGTTGTTCCGAAAAATGAAATGCAGAATGTCCAACTCAAAGGGGGGGGAGATGGGAGAGTAACACCAGTTTGGTATCTAGATAAACGATGGCAAGCAGCACTAATACAAAGTGAATGTAGGAGAGGGACTACAGCCCGTTGTGTTCATTCTGTACAAGTCTTGTGTTGCTTAATAACTTCTTGCTCCAGTAAACTGAAGCTTCACACCTGAAAGGCAGCATGTCTCTGCACGACACGTTGAGGTAAAAAGGTTTTCCTAGAGGAAAGATTCAAAAGAACAAATAAATGTATTAACAAAAAAGTTTTTTAGACGAGTCAAAAATACAGCTTTGTGACATCCTGTACCTGCTTTTAGCCCATCATGTTGTGGTTGAGCTGCTTATTGCACCCTCTGAGTTTGACAGAGGCTGACCCTTCAGCACAGGATCTGCAGAGGAAAGTCAGATGGCGTGTCATGATTTCACTTAGACGGAATGCAAAAACTTGGAATAATTAAGATTATTTTGTAACACACAGCTCAATGCATTATAATAAAAGTAGTTGATTGCATGAATTATTTCTTGTAATGCTCTTTATAATGCATTTTACATGAATAATTATAATCACCACAGTTAATATAATTATTATAATTATTAACGAAAACATATTTTATTATATTGCACATCATGAATAATTATAATGCATTATACCCTTTAAAAACTTTTTTGAAATAAGTTTCTTATGCTCAACAACCCTTTTTATTTATTTGGCCAAAACACAGTAAAAACATTAATATGAAGTATTATTGCAATTTAAATACATTTTCAAATGCCATTTATTTTTGTGATGCCAAAGCTGAAATTTCAAAGGAATTTCAAAAGAATTTCAAAAGGATCATGTGACATTCTATTACACCAGTCTTCAGTGTCATATGATCCCTCAGAAATCATTCTAATTTGCTAATAATTATTAAGAATTATTATAAAAAGTGTTGGTAACAAAAGATTTTGAAAATATTAATGATTTTAAAAAGTAAAATACATATACATATACATATATGCACCACACCAGCATTTTACTGGATTATTTAATGTTGTTTAAATTTTGATCAGTACTAAAAATACTTTTTAAAAAAATCTATTAATTAATTATTCCAAACTTTGGACTGGAAGTGAATGTAATAATAATAATAATAATAACTTGCGAAATCAACTAATCAAAGCATGGCTCACAAAAGTAGGGGTGTTCCATGGCCTCTTGGGCGGTCAGTCTCTGTTGATGATCATAACGCAGAAGTTTATCCAGCAAATCCAGAGCTTCGGGGCTCACCAAGTGCTGATTCTCTGGCTGAACAAAGTTCTCCCAGCGCTTACGAGTCTGCCTGATGATATTTGCAATTTCAAAATGAAAACGCAATGTCAATATGAAATCATTTAAAATCAGAACGAAGAATTCACTAAAACATTGTACAAAGATCCTTAAAAATGTGTTAACGTGAAAATCACTGTCAATAATTCTCTCACTGGCCAAGCAGATCTTTGAAACGTGTGTCCAGCTCAATGTGATACTTGTTCAGGTAGCTGAATAGCTCTTCTGTTCCAAGAACCTTGGCAATTCTGACCAACTGCGGGAAAGATTCAGCTGTTAGCATACTGAATATTTATGACTACA
The DNA here is from genome assembly GCA_032275025.1 of Enteromius treurensis. Classification (NCBI taxonomy): domain Eukaryota; kingdom Metazoa; phylum Chordata; class Actinopteri; order Cypriniformes; family Cyprinidae; genus Enteromius; species Enteromius treurensis. The sequence goes on from JAUCMU010000125.1 coordinate 26,894,690, forward strand.
TATTGTAATAATTTCTCACAGAAGAATAAAAAGTCAAACCTGGTCATAGTTGTCTTGACCATGGAAAAATGGCTCTTTCTGGAAGATCATACTGGCTAACATGCAGCCTAAGCTCCACATGTCCAAACTGTAGTCATACATCTGCAAATCATTTGGGAGACTTAACCGCAATGTCTGATGGCAATGTGGGAATAAGTTAACTCCATATATATCCTGGCTGTTTCATTGTATATATATTACACTAAAGATTTATTTACATTTAATTCATAATATGGACAATCGGTAGTTTAAATGGTTTGTGCTGCTAATAACAACATTCTGCATTTAGATGAAAATAAAACCCCTAGCCTTTGTAAAATTACCTTAAATTTCAATGAGAAACAGTTACTGTTTAAATACGGCTAAACGCATGACACTATAAAATGCATAATGATTACAAAAGGAACTATTCATGTAGAAAAAAAATCACATAAACCTGAAGCGTTTTTCTCCCCAAAACTCTATGGACAGACAACGAATATAAGACCCAACATACCTGATAGTCAACAAGCAATTCTGGTCCCTTATATGATCTTGAGGCGACCCTTACATTGTATTCCTGCGCAGGATGGTAGAACTCAGCAAGACCCCAATCTATTAGCCGCAACTACACCAAGTTCAAATAAAAAGGAAAGCAAAAAAAAAAAAACATAAATCAGGTCACCAACACTGATCTTAAAACAAATCCACAGTACTGTTATCTGACTTCACCTTTCTCATTTGGTGGTCTATCATGACATTATGAGGTTTGACATCCCGATGCATGATGCCCATGCTATGGGAGTAGTCCAGTGCCTGCATAGAGACAAAGCAGATACGCATAACGCACTCTCCTGTTCAAAATAAATGACAGTGTAATCTTATTTCAGCTACATCACAGCGTTCTTACCTTCAGAAGTTCATACAAGTAGAACCGGATATCAAAGTCTGTTAGTCTCTGATACAGATCCTACAAATCGGAACATCATGAGAGATATTAAATGTTGTATATTTCAGTTTATCTCCTTTTACTGATTATATCCAAATATACTCTGGCAAATATATATATTATAAGTATTATTATGTATATTAGAAGTGGTACCTTGAAGTCTGTGTTATTGATGAACTCAAACACAAGGGCTGGCGTTCTAGACTGTGGAATACCAAAAGAAAAAAAAAAAAGAATAAAGAAAAACAGCGTAAAAATATAACCTATACAAACATGGAATGCATACATACAGCAGACATTGTTTGTTGGTTTACCTATTTTGACACAAATTAACCCTAAATTAACACTAAATAAGCAGTAATAACACTAGATACTGGATGACAAATCTGCCAGTTCCCGATTGATTTTAATATGATATGATGTGTTAAATAGAACTGAAAGGTACTACACTGTTAATGGTAGATAAAAGCATTATAAAAATTAGGATTTTTGTTTTTTCTGAGACATTTTGCTAATGTCACAAAATCAGATTAAATACAAATTTGCAGACACAGTTTGTGGTGGGTCTGCTAAAAACATAATGCATAATGTTTTATTTAATCTGTTACGACTAACTTGGCAAAAACAGATGCATGTATTACTATAGCTAAATTTACCACAGGATCCTTCACTGTGTCAACAAGACGAATGATGTTGGTTCCTCCTCTTAAGTTCTCCAGAATTTTGATCTCACGCTTAATCTTCTTCTTTTTAACAGGCTGCATAAGTGAAGCAAAAACGAAAAGGTTAGCTCAGGCAAATGACACACTCACACTTCCATCTTTGTTCGTTCTATCTTTCTTTTTATCTCAATCTTTGAAACACAATTCATTTTTTTTCAATCACTGGAAGTAAAAGTAGTCAGTGTGAACCGAGCAGCTTCATCAAAGTCTTCCACTTCATAAGACAAAAATCATTTATTTGAATCCTTTATTCACATATGCACATTGACAAACGTACATTCATAAAGCACGTTAAATATGGTAAACTCAACCGTGCATCCTTTCCAAACAAGAACAAACATCATCGGCACCTGCACTTCAAGCAAGCATGTTTAAGCCTCTATTTACCACATTTAATGTGTCATGACAGACCTTTATTCATGATAGACCAGGCATTCTTACCTTCAGGATTTTAACAACTACTCTGTCGTTGCTGTTGATGTTGATGGCCTCAAACACTTCACTGTATTTGCCTCTTCCAAGCTTTCGTACAAGCTGGTAGTCATCCTGGTTGCTGAATAAGACACAGGAAGCCATAAATAAATTAAATTTCGTTGTTGTTGTTTTTCTTTTAGGTCAATATACTACTACCATGCTTTTTTTAATCAAGTACTATTCTATTTCCATTGAAACATATTGTAGCATTGTTCGACCATAGAACTTTTAAATTACGTTTTGTTTTGTTTTTGTAAATAAATCATGCTAAAACATCTGTACCTCCAGCTAGGCACATGTGCTTCATAGTCCCAGTATTCCTTGCTCTTCACAGTGTTGGCATCAGCATACACCCGTGCTTTGCTGCTCACCGGACCGGGCATGGCGGGGTTGGCCAGTCGATCCGCCTTCCCTCCACCTACTACTACGAGACGCTCCAAGCGATAGCGACAAGTCGACCGTCTCTGCTGTGAAATACTGCAGAAAGTATTGTGGTAGCGTAACACACTGTAACAAGCCGCTTCAATGCGATCTCTCGCGAGCAATTGTGATTGACAGCTGCTCAGCAGCGGCGCGCATGACCTCGCGCCACTAAAAACCAAAGCAAAAAGCAAAGGGCGTCCAAAACGCTGCAGAAACCAGTTTATTTTCTTATGGACCGCCAGCTTATTTAACAATTAAATTTCATGATGCCCATCGGACAGCTCGATAAGATGTGTCTGTTTGTATACCAATTTTAAAAAACAAATAGATCGTAATGTACGCGTATACGATTGCCTGTCGCAGCCCTAGTATTTTGCATGTAAATAAACAGTGATGCAAGGGGAGGGGAATGAAAAATATTTCATTGAAACACAGACCCGTCAAGCCCGCTGAATGTCGCTACGCGGTACAGCGGAACATAAACAACGTGAAGCGGCCGAAATGTCGAGTGGATCGATTGTCTCTGGATTTGAACAGCGTTTGATCATCACTGTTTATTATAATATTCATTACAGCGGTTCAGCAGTCTCACTTTAATAGCGTTCCCTCCGGATAACAGCGCTAACTAAGCTAGCGATAGCGATGGGTGGGTTTAATTGGCTTCTACCCACACTGCTCCAGATTTCCAATTAATCTTTAAATGGACTGTCCCAATTCCTCCCATTGATCCACCAATTAGGTTCAGTAAGCGATCGAGGGATCCGCTGACAGGTAGGCGGATATCACCCCTAGAATAGCACTCCTGCCGATTTTTGCGATAGCGTAGATGGAGTCGCCGGAAACACTGCATATATTTCCGGTACTTTTTTCTTCTTCCTTTTTTTTCAAAATAAAAGGCCCCCTAGTTGATTCGCAAGAATTCGAACTGCAACTGAATGTTTAAAGCGTGGGATTTAGATAAAATAGTACATTTACTGCTTTGACAATTCTATTTTAGTTTTTATAATTTATTTGTAGTTATTGTAAGATGTACAAGTGTATACCATAAACATGTATTGTTGTCTTCTTTAATATTTCACTATACTAAATAGTCTACACTTTTTGGGTAAAAAAAAAAAACTTCTACATGGTCTGTAGTCATTTTACCATCAATTCACAAATAATACAACGGTTAGCTATATTTACAAACATTTAATTTGTAAATGCCTTGTAGTTATGACATGCCACACTTTTATGATAATGGGGGAAAAAACAACACATTATGGCATATTTACAAATTGAGTATCTTCACTGCCTTATCTAGAAACACAAATATTTAAAGGAATGGCTTGTTAAAGGAATGTTTGCAATGTTTACATTCAAGCTGTTAGGATAATACAATGTATCATGAATATGGATTCAATTAATATGCTTAGACATTTAGACACTGCATTGTAAGAGCATTGTAAAAAACACTCTACTACTACTTAATACTGCGTTCTTAGATTCTTTTAAACATATTACATGTAGTTTTACTCTTGAATTAATTTTAAAATTATTTCTTTATTTTTATCATTACAAAAGCTGTGTCCAAATCTATCTGTGGTTTGATATTTTAACCCAAATCTAAGGTTCTACTGTGAACTGACCCAGTCTGGAAAGCACAAAATGAAATGCCAAGCAAAGAAATAATTTGTGGCAGAGAAACTGAACAAGTTTTCTGTGGCAAAATAATAATAATCCACCGAAACAAAACCAACATATCCTCACAAGAGGAAACAATCACATGCACAGTCTACAGTATGATGATACACAAACAGATACTAAATCCTAGCACTGTACTCATGTCAAAGCGATACAAAACATCCATGTACAGATAACTTTACAAATTCTACAGCATTGTTTAGCTAACGCAACACCATCTGTTTGCAATTTGCAAACAAAAATACTTCATTGTTGTTCTCTGTTGCCCGGCAGTTAAAAAGTAACTGTTAATCTTTGTACTACTGTAAGTTTACTCTCAGAACTGCTTGCAAACTATTGCGTCATTGTTAGAGATGAGTCAAAATGCACTAGAGAAAAAGAATGGCTAATTGTGTGTTTGTGTGTGTAGTCCTTTGCCTACAAGTTAACATAGCAGTTTGCACTAATGACAGATTACAACAAACTGTATAAATTATTTAGGCTATTCATGCATACATATACCCTGTTACATCATGGGTTAGGTGATGGGAGTTATACATTACGAATACATACAATCACTACTGTATATTGTCCAGAAGAGCCATACAGTGTTCCATAGCTAACATGGAAGCATGAGATGGAGACACTGGAAGAAAGGCAGTTAATTTAAAAGTTACAAGGCCAAATAATTAGAAGGAAAATAAACAAAACCAATGCAATGAATCATCTAGTTGTGGTCAATTGCATGAAGACCAAAAAGCAGATCCAGGTTGTTACCACCCTGCGTACCAATTTTTATGTCATTCTGGAAAAGCTTAAAAGCTTTCCCTGATAGATGCTTTACTGCATTCTCTTCTTCTTTTAGACATAATAAACGTTAGTTACAAAACAGAAATAAACCTAAATATTCAGTTCCTTGTAAAACAGATCAGCTTTTTCTTTGTCTAAAACACCAGTCTTAAGCACATGGTGTATGTATAATGAGTTGCACATGAGACAAAATTGTTCATTTTTTTTTACAAGCTTATTTTTGTGGCAACCATTTTTGTGTGCGGTTCTGTACGTCAATGTAGTTGGTAAAGAAATTAGGCAAGTTTCTGTCAGTGGAGTAGACGCAATGTTGCCAAAATCTACCCAGCGGTTCATCAAGACTTTTACTTTATGTAGTTCCTTACCAGTCCAACGAGTACTGCAATGCCTGTGGGATATGTAAAACGGACGATTTCACTAAATATAAATCGCAATGTTGCTATTGCGTGCAAAGTGTGTTTTCACTTGGTAAGGAGCAACAACAGACACTAGCTACTCTATGCACGAGGACGCAGGATAGCCCCCTCCTTCTGCAGTATGTTGAACTGTATGTTCTTGAAGGGCCCCGAGCTCTCCAAAACATTCTCCGCACCAGACACACTTAAACTGGGCTTCACGGGAGTGGACGATGCCATGTTTGGCCAAGTGTTCACGCTGTTTGAATCCCTTGTCACAGGTGGGACACTTGAAGGGTTTCTCTCCTGTATGGACTCTTCGATGTCTCTGCAACTCGGATGAATATTTAAAGCGTCTCTCGCAGTCTGTGCATTTCATTGGCTTCTCCCGAGCAGGGTCGCATCGGTGCTGCACAAAATCAGACGAGGACTGGAAGCGGCGGCCGCAGAGCGAGCACTTCAACGGCTTTTCTGTGCAATGGGAGTTCTGGTGCCTCTGTAACGTTGATGACTTTTTGTAACCTTTCCCACACACGTCGCACTTGTACGGCTTCTCCGCAGCGTTCGATCCAGAGTTTGATTCGGTACACTTGTGCCTTAGAAGTTCCCCGGATTGTCTGAAGCCCTTTTGGCAAGCGGCACATTTGAACAGGCTCTCGATACCGTGCACATGCTGGTGGTACAGCAGGTGGGAAGGCTGCAGGAAGCCTTTGTCACACTGATTGCACTTGAAAGGGCGATCCGCTGGGTTTTTGTGCGTACGGCGGTGGCGAACAAGTGCATACTGCTGCTTGAAGCTCATCTGACACTCCTCACACTGGAAAGGCCGCTCTTCGGAGTGGGTGCGCTCGTGCTGCCTCAAGTCCGAGGGCCGTTTGAAGCTTTTCCCGCATGCTGCGCAACGGAAGGGACGCTCTCCAGCTGGCTGACACTGGTGGTGCAGCAGTTCAGAAGACTCCTTGAAATGTAGCTCGCATAGGTTGCACTTGAAAAGGTGCTCGCCAGAGTGAGCGTACATGTGCCGTACCAGGTGCTGTCTGTGCTTGAAGGTCTTCTCGCAAACGGCGCATTTGTACGGGCGATCGGCGCTGTGAGTGCGCTGGTGGTGCGCCAGATGAGAAGCTTGACTAAAGCTCTTCTCGCAGGTGTCGCACTTGTAGGGTTTCTCACCCGTGTGCACTCGTTCATGACGTGAGAGTTCAGAAAGGTGGCGAAATGCCTTATTGCACACGGAGCACTTATATGGACGGTCGGAGCCCTGGAAAGCTGTGGTGGAAGAGGAACCCATGGCTGCACCATCACTGGACGTCTCAGCAGTAGAGGGCTGCTGAGGGTTAGAGGAAGAGGAGTCTGGGCGGTACGTTTTTTCACAAATAGAGCACTTCATTGGATTGTTCCCATTGGTGTGCTCATTATGATGTTGCGCCAGAGATGTGAGAAGGGAGAATCCCATTTTACACACACCACACACAAATGGCTTCTGCTCTACCTGAACACACTGATGCTCTAGAAGATCCGTAGCTTGGTTGAAGATCTTCATGCACTGAGTGCACTGGAACGAGCGGTCCTGGTTAACCATGCACTGGTGCTCATGAGGATTGGCCAAGTGCGAAATATCATGGCCACACGCACCACATTTGTGGCCACCTTCACTTCCCACCTGCAGCTGAGGCTGTTGAGCTGGCAGTGGGTGCTGCTGTGCATGTTGGCCATGCTGAGACTGCTGTAACGCAGGGTCTGCCTGCAGGACAATACCATATGCAGCGCTGCCCAAAGCATTCTCTGCCCCTTGTAGAAGGGGGTGCCCAACGGGGGGAGGGGCCACTGCATGTTGTTGTTGCCATGCTTCTGTCATTCTTCCACTGTACATGTATAAATTCAGCTTTCAGGGATCAGCACTTTGGGACCTGATTGCACAAAAATGTTCCGACAAGTGACACTCAGTTCATTAGAAAGGTAACAAATGATACTAAAACAGCCTTGAGGAGAAGTTCAAGAATTTTGGGTAAGCTTGCTCATGGTATGAGTGAATTTTTATGTTAAATACCAATCCAGGGGGGGCGTCTGAAATGTTCTCCAGTAAACAACAACGAATGGTCTCCAAATGCATACCTGCAATAAAAAAAAAACAGTGGGTTATTACGCAAGGCAAATCATTTACGCAAGATTTACTAAGGGCTCCCATATCTTTTGGCGGGGATCATGCATTTTTCCAATTACTAATTTTATAAATTATAATACAAGTACATTGCATCAATGGTTCTCAACCAGGGGGCCTCAGCTCTGCCTTATCTTTTAGGACGACTTTTAACACAAAATCAATTATAAATAAATTATTTTACAAAAATATTAATAAAATCTGATTTAAATTAACATCACCGAAGATGTACAGATAAACCCACCTCAAATTTATTTTGTTTTCCTTAACTTAGTTACTGAAAGAATAGAAACTGAAATTTCTCAAAACTAAATTATTTGCACAAAAGAGAGGTCTAGAAAGAATATTTTAATGGCTTTTTTCAATCTAAATAATTTCTCTGATATCTTGTGGGAGCCCTGAGTTCTGTTAATTATGATTATGGAATAAACTCATAAGGTAAGACACCATAGTGATACACAACATGCATTTCACTGTTATGGTCCAATGTGTAATTGAATCCACATCAAAATTCCCATTACAACATGCTCACACACTTGACAAGAATAGCTTATAGACTTTATGAAACACACTATTAATACAACACAAATGTTCGTGCCATGCAAAGCACACACTAAGAAATTAACGTGAAGTTGCAAAACGAACTGTAAAGCCGACTGCTTGCTAGCCGGGAAAAAAAGGGAGAAATCTGGAATTTCCTTTGATGCTCTTAATTATTTTACTGGTGCAGAAAATAAGCCATGCTTCGTGTATCAGAAATCCATATGCAAATCCATAGCGTAAGGCCTGCAGTAAAACGGTTTCCTCGCTTTTTATTCGCAGTTTGTGTGCAAGAAAACTTCAGCTAGCTTTTGACCGATGCACACTTGCAGCCGGGGCTAGCCAGCGCTGCTAATGCTCTTCTCTACATGAATCTGCCTGGTTGCAATCGCTACATTTTATATGACACACAAAACAAACATGCAATAAAAACATTATCAGCAAAATGCATAACGCGTCTGCAGAACTGCATGCAAATGATACGCAAAGCCCCATGCAAGTGTGTTTACCAGTACGCTAAACTGTAGCTATTACGTTAAAAGAGGCAGTAGCGGCCACCTCGCTGGCTTTAACCTACTTTGCATCGCGTTTTTCCTTCGATACCTTGTTTTCCCGAAGATCCACGTTTGGAATAAATTTACACAGGACGTTTTAAGGCAGGGAGGGAAAAATCGGGCGCTTCCCTGCCAGTGGGTGCAGAAGGCCCAAATAAACGTGACGCATCGGACCTCTACGACCAGCCCCTCGAACAAGGCGTACACCCCGATGATATGGGCGGAATCAAGGCGATGGAAAATCACTGATTTTCTTTTATATAAGCGAATCGTTCAAATCGCTCGTTCTGTCTTACGATAACATGTAACGTGTAGTTATGTTAAAAAAAACAACTAATGAAACCAGTCTGCCCTCACAATGGCGTTGCAATGTTTATGGTTTCAGAGTAGCATGTGCGATTTAACGTTAGATATTCCAATCCCTCACCAAAATTAACCATGGTTTAACTACAAATTAAAACACTTACCATAGTTTAACCGTGGTATTTGTTGTGAAACTGTGCATACAAATGGTAACCAATACGCCAAATACATAGTTACTAGACTTTTACTACGGTAAAATCATGGTTAATTCCTTAAGGATGTTTGTTTACAGTTTTTTTAGACTCCAGTAATACTTGCATGTAGATATTATATATATATAAACATCATGTATGTATTATTATAAAATATAATTTATTATTGTTAAATCCGTTTTATTCTGTGTATAGCTATTATTAGGACATTGATCAGTGAATCCCATACACTTTGATGTATGGTGAAATACAAATCAGTCCATAAAGTTTACAGAAAGACAACGTAGAACCAAATGGTTTAGAGGTATTTTTAGGGATATGTTATATAAATAATAATAAAATGAAATATCAAAATAGTTATGGCCTGAATACTTTGAGTCCTTTTAAGTTAATTTTCCCTGGGATGTTTTCAGTCATGCATATACACAGCTGCTTGAACGAATCTGTAAACAGTGGAATCATAAACACCCAGTAAAAAGTGACAAAATGTACAATTTAGGCCAGTTCAGCTAATTTACGCACTAGAATAAACAAACATAAGACAGACTTTTAACTATAATGTGAGACTTTCAGTCCTACAGCCACTATTCAGGGTGTCGTCATCATACTACTTTCAAAAATAATTTTGGTAAGGTGGAACTACTAATTCCATATTTAGCATTACAGTTTCTTCCATTCGTGTATGTACAGGTTCTAATCTCCTTGGGCTCGTTTATCTGCTGATTTTAGCAAACCTTATAATTGATATAAAAATGCAACGCTGCAGGTTTTTTTTTGTTTGTTTGTTTGTTTTTGACAACCATAAGTCACAACATAACCTCAAACATTTTATTAATTTTCCACATAACTTGGAAACAATCTCATAAATCATTGCGTAAGAAAGGGCATGCTTAGGCATGCAATGATCTCACAACATGATATCACTGGATGAGTAGTATAAAATATACAATAGCAGTTTATCATTCATTAATTTAGATAATGTCAGTCAGGTCCCACTGAGAAACATAAGCTGGTATTTTTACACTGCTTTCAGTCCCAATTGTTATCTAAGTTGCTGGACAGAGAGACAGGCAGAAAATCACACAGTAACAGCAGAAGAAAACAGGCTAACAAACATGCTGTAAAAATCTCCACAGGCTTAGGCTCAGTTCTTAAGCCAACTTGATTTGTTCAAAGGTGGGGTGGAAGAGAGACAAACCATTTCACATGACCACTGTATGAGCGGTCATAAGTACATAACCTGCTCGCTGGGATGGTTTCTCAATTAAAAAAGGCACTCAGCATATCAATGATATCTTGCAAACTTGTTAAAATATGTTAACTGTTCAGTAATATAGAATTATATATATTGAAAGCAGTGGTCATAAGGTACTGTAACAGTCTCAAACTTTATCGAGTATGAGCTGGAATACTCAGCCACTGCTGCACCTCTGTTGTACTTTTATGTCCCATAGCGGATGTGACATCATGTGGTGTACAAGAAAACACAGAAGGTTCTTTAGTAGTGAGTTTGGCATAGCAGTGTTTCAGTGGCGAATGTGTTTTCGGTGAGACAAAACGAACTACACGACAGGATTGTGCTGAAATTCAGTGAGGCATGTGAAGAATTCTGCAGGCTTATCTGATTCAAATGGCATGAGTTTAATGGAAATGCACTATGATGAAGCCCTTTAAGATAGCTGTTACCACAGACTTATAGGTGTGTCAGATTGATGACAGGGTTGATTTCTATAGATGACGTAATGAGCGTCTGCAATGATCATATAGGGCTGAACCCTGGAATACAGTGGGAGGGGGGGAGGGTGTGTAGTCTTGGTTATATATAAGAGTGAATCGCATCTTACATCAACTATATCATAGTACATAAAACCACAAGACCGTCTTTGCACATTAATCTCGATACTCAATAATGGCCTTATGTGCATTTGAAAGAAAAACAAATAACTGTGAAATAATCTTTTGTAACTGTTAAATATGTGGTAAAACATATCAGACGAGCTGCATATCAAAAAACCTAAACGTGTGTAATACTTCATTTCTACAGAATATTGTAAATGGACCTTTATTATGAATGGAAGAAAAAGTAAGCAAAGTTAACTAATGGATTATAATGGAATTATATAATAAATTGAACCATAAAAGATGTTTACAATTTACATGGACTTGCCCAACTTACACAGACATTTACTACTGTGATTTTTGGGTTCCTTATATTAAGAAGTGGTGCTAAGTGTGCATTGTCTGCATATCTTACTCTCGATGATGATGAATGCTGTTATTGACATTCTATAGGCCATATGATTAAATAAAGAAATGAATGAACAAAATGGCTACACCAATGTTGAGTAATATCACCATGACCACCAGGACAGAGCTGGAGCCCTGCAGAAAGAGAGTAAAATATCTTATTAGAAACATTGTATTGCACCTTTAAAACATATTTAAACCATTAAAAAGTATTATATTAATATGTCTTTGTTCCACTAAATGTAACATTTAGTAAGATCAGTTTACAGGTTCATATTAGAAACTGCGTGCTCCTTCCTAATATTTCCAAGTGCAATATACTTCAAGAGTTCGCGCTCCCTTATAATCAAGAAGGATAAAGTTTAGCATATGTGGCGTACTGTCCGGGGGGCGAGCCGGGAGGACGGCGGACACCGAAC
>JAUCMU010000125.1:26906675-26918015 GCA_032275025.1 Enteromius treurensis
TCAGATGATGAGGTGCCAGCTGTGATTAATCAACCGCGCTCCTACTCGAAATAGTTTATTTGCAAAAACTTCACATAATGTAGCATTTTGAACTGCATGAAATACACATACCATGAAGCACTGCAAATGAGAATAGTCAGAAAGAATACAGAATTTAACATTATAACATTAAATTATTGTTAAAAAACTCCATTAATACCTCAATAGTCAGATTAATTGAGTCATTTGCAATTTTTAATGGAAATGAATGGTCACTTTTTAGTGTATTTGTAGGATAGCTTCTCTGATTGGTGGAGCACTCTTCTGAATTGTGGGTAGTGTAGTTCTACACCCAGAACTGTGCTGCTGTATAAAACACAATTTTAAATCCCTTGCAGCATCTAAGCATATATCATAATTTAAGGACCTCTGAGCTCATGGTACAGTAGGTTTTTCTATAAAGTTTTAAACTCTGTTGTTAGAAATAAGTTTGTCTATGTGCAATGTGATTTTACTACCAGAACCAAAATATGATGCTCCATTAAATGACAGCATAAGATATACAGAACATTGTCATCTTTCATTACCAAAGGCCATCACGCTATTTACTTACTGAGTTTGTTTTCATCAGGTTCAGATGCTCTCCTTCTTGTTCCAGTAGTTCCGGAAAAGACGTTAAAGGGGGTGAAAGAGTAATGTCCCTCTGCAAAGGCCATTCCTCCACGTCAACCCCAACATTCAAGGTGTCAAGCATCTGCACAGAGTCCATGGACCCCTCCCTGGCTGCAAGACCCCATTCTTTCCCTTCATGGTTTCGCTGACGTAGTCTCTGCAAATTGTGCCCTTGGAGACCCGAGCATTTCATGCCAGAGCCAAAGTTCTGATGGGAAACAGAGTCTAGGGGCTGGAACCTCATTTCAACCCGATAATCATTTTCCACTTCTTTCTCCTGCAGATGTGAATGGGAAGAGATCCTCTGGGAATTGTTTTCAACAGTCCATTCCAGAGTGGAGTTGTTGGCTCCACGGTCTGACAGCTGGTGTGCATTCAAGCTAGACTCACCAATCGTATGATTGGTTAAGGACTTTCTTGGCTTGTGGTTGGAGTGGACATGCTCATGTTGTTTGTGATAGGAGGAAACATGCTCTTGGGGGTTATAATGGTAAGAAACGTGTGGTTTTTCATGTGCAGAAATAATCTCCTTTGGTTTGTGATTGGAGGAAGCATGCTCATTGGTCTTGTGATTGGACAAATTATGACCTGCTGACTTGTGATTGGAATATATGTGCACCTGTGGTTTGAACTTGGAAGAGTCGCAATCAACAGATTTGTGATTGGATGGTTTATGCTCCCGTTCCCTGGAAATTGTGTGTTCCCTGGATTTTGGATTTAAGGAAACATGCTTCCAGGGCTTTTGATTGGAGGACATTTGATCCCACACCTTCTCAGGGGCCATATGTTCAATGGGCTTGTGATTAGAGGAGCCGTTCTCCCATGGGTGATGAGTTGAGGAATTCTCATGTCCATTAACGTGGCCGATCTCCTCTTCCAGCAAGGATGGAGTTGTGGAGCGACTGCTCTCCCCTTTGCTTCCTCTTCTGTGAGGATACATCTCAGCTGTCCAACTGTTGGCCCCACTTCTCATGTTGTCCATGCCTCTACCTTCTACTAGAACCTGAATCTCGGCCCCTCCTTGTTCATCCACAGCGCTCTGCCGCATGAAACAAGCATTCCTTGTGCGATGAGTAGGTGGGCTGCAGGGAGGTGAGGAGGGGCTGCTTAGAACTGGGCTCAGGTCAGGCGTCTGGGCTGGGGGTGTTGTGTCTGGTGTGCAGAGCTCAGGGCTGTCTGTACACGTCGAGACCACCTCCAGGTCTTTCTCTTTCCTGTCCTGATGCTTTGATCTCTGGCACTCTAGTCCTAGTAAACAGAAATATAAAGACACGGTCAAGTTAAGTGACGGATTATAAAATAACATCATAATCAGCAAAGATGGAAGAAGACTCGGTCGTTGCTGATGTTGGGCAAATATACAGTTTAGCAAACGACAGTTCCATTCTTATACACCTTATTCATGATGTAAAAATGGGCGCATTTGTAAACTCAGTCTCATCTGCATCCAGCTATTATTAGCTGCACAAAACAGTCCATTTTGCTGCTTGATATTGAAAATAGATGTGTCTTAGTGTATTATTTTAATGTATTATCTTAAAGGAATAATTCACCCAAAAATTAATATTTTGCCAGCATTTACTCACCCTCAAGCAGTCTATATTTTTATGAATATATTTGTTCTGCCGAACAAAAAGGAAGATATTTTTTTAAAAGTCTGTAACCAGGCTGTTTTGGGTTACCATTGACTTCCATAGTTGGAAAAAAATTTGGTCAATGGTGACCCAAAACAGCCTGGTTACAAACTTTCTTTGAAATATTTTTTTGTAAAACAAAGAAATTCTACTACTCAAGGGTGAGTAAACAATGACAGAATTTGCATTTTTGGGTGAACCGAAGAACCAAAAAAAACGTTGAGGAAAAAGGTGGATATGATTTACAGATACAGAATAGTGCTATCTGGGGAAGTATGCTACATACAATAGTTTCGTCTAATTTTGATTACGGGTTTTCTTTCTGTTTTATTTAGGTCTTTTTTTTATTCACTGACCATTCCCATAGTGATGGAAAGAGGGGGAAAGTTCTTTGGCTATAGCCCTGGCCAGACGACACTCCTCCAGGGCTCTCTGTGCGACTCCTTCTGCAGCCTCTGCTTTTCCTCTAGAATGGCTCATCCTGAAGAAAGTAAGTAAGATTTTTCCTCCATTTTTTACACATACGTATGTAAGAAAATATTGGGTTTTATTCAATTGTATCTTACCTGGACAATGCAATCTCAGCCTTCTGCTTGGCTATGTCTGCGGCTTTCTCCGCAGCTTCTACAGCACGATCCACCTTTTCACGGATTTTGCTGGTACGGAGTGGTATTAGGTTTTTCCGCTTTCCACTCACCAGATTATTCTGCTTGTATTTTCCCTCTTCCTTGGTTCCATCTGGAAAAGTGGTGCAGCCATAGCCGTGCCGCTTGTTTCCAAACCACTCACCTTCATAGTGAAGTCCATCAGAGCGATGACTTACACCCCACCCCGATCGCATGTCATTCCTCCATTCGCCAGCATATGTTTCGGTGACAGTGGCATCCACACTGCCCCCTGCCTCCGCTTCACCTAAGCTGACATTGGAGTTGATGTCTGAGGCAGCTGAGCTGACTGTGCTCATACCTGCTTCGCTGCAGAAGGAACTCTGCTTGCTTAACTGGCTGGCCAGAGAGCTCTTGGACTCAGACCTCCGCAGCTTCAAACCACTCAGTATGGAGTGTCGGAAGCGGCCTTTCCTCTTTCTGTGCCTGTCTGTTTCACTGTGAGCACAAAGTACAAAGCCACTACGCCCCACTGGGCTGCCAGATACCCCACTGACACCAGAGCCATCTTCTGGAGTGGGGGCCCCTTCGCTGTGATCTGAGCGTAGGGAGTTTATGGAGGTGCACATAGGAGAGAAGATGATGGCTGCCATGCCATAAGGCACACTCTGTCGCACTCCATAGCCATGACGCATACCGCTCAACCACTGGCCCTGGTATGTGCCTGGAAGAGGAAAAGTGATAGAACAAAGTTCATATCATTATTCAGATGAATTACACAATAGGGGCAAATGGCCCTTTAGATTTAATTTCTTTCCAATACACTAAATGACAACAAACACCCCTACGTTTGTCTAAACACCTATTTGCATCTCAAAATATACCTGATTTGTGAGGTCATTGTGAACAATTACAAAAAGCGAATACAAGGTCATTGAAAAATAAAGTAAATTCTTACACTTATTAAATTTATAAAAAAACTGATCAATAAAGCTTTATTGTTTTCAATAGCCTTTAAGAAGTACTGCAGTAAAAACACCAACCAATAGAACCACAGAAGGAATGGATAATGGGAATTAATTTTTTGTGTCTGTATTAGGCCTATAGCTCAAAGTTATACACTGTGCATTTACTAAAATCAATATAAAAATGAACAGGAAATAGGATCCAATTTGTAGTATTTACTTATTGTAACATATATATTGCGATCTTAATTGCTGCTAAATTTGCACATTTTAGCTATTCATATTTGTTCATTTTCTTAAGGGAGGCTTAACCTTGTTGTATCATATACAAAATAAAGCCATTACAGAGCTCACTGTTGGTCTTTTTAGTGAAATAAAGGGGTGCAGTAATTAGTAATTAATTAAGTAATTATTCTTTTTTATTTCAAAATGCATATGATTTTTGACTTCATTTTAAGTTTTTATTCTGCTTAACAATTGTTATTAATTCTAAAGTCGCCGCTTTTGAAACACATTAAACAATAAAAATAACAAGTAGCAAGTAAATACACGTCCACTTAGAGTGGTTTACATTTTCTACAGTTTGACTTTTAGACATAACATGATGATTTGATAAACTAATTTGGAACGTTCGAGAACAAGTGAGATCAGTTTTCGAATAAATGTGAAGCTTAATGTTGTTACAGTGACAGTTTGAAATGTGACATGCTGCGTAGCGATAGTAACTGTCCAGGGTGCTGAAATGTTTGACATAAGTTATCTCGCTATTTTTGGGCGTTTTATGCAAAATATTAAAGTTCTGTTTAGTCAACGAGCGAAATGGTTAACTGCTAAATACGTGTCCATCGAATTCTGCTTTGGGTATAATTCTAACCCGATCTAAAAGAGGACGAGTGTCGTGTGATGAACATTGTTTCCCAAATAATCCGTTCTAGTGTACAAGGACATGAATCATGCCCAAATCACACTGTTTCCCGCATTAATCTCCGTAACACGTCAGGAAGCGGATTACACAAGAAAGTGAAACAGCCAATCAGCGAGCACAGCGAAGAGTCTCTAGTGACTTAAATGACCTGCTGTCGGTCGGTTTCCATGGCAATTTACTGTACAGAGGCGTCTGTTCTTCAGATACGCGTGGTAAATTAGTTCATATGGTGAATTTTTGCTTTAAAGCACATGCTGTCGAGCATGTTTTAATTATTATTTTGCTATAATGTTCTGTAAGCCTAGAAAATGTTTCATAACTTCTCTGAAGCGAAGTAGTCTCCCTTTTAGACTACAACGTGTGTTTTAAAACACTTTCTATTTTCCATTTCTGCTATTTAATAGACTAATTTCTGTCTGTTTTCTCCAACCACTATGCAAGTGCTGTTTCTTGTCAACTTACAGATCATTTAAGTTGTAACTTGCAAAGATTAGTGGTGTTCAACTAGCTTCTACCAAATGACAGATGAATGTGTGCCAAACTACTGTAGGCTTGTTTGAAAGCACAGGCTTTGACATCAATGGAACAACTTCCCAAAGATACAGGAAGCATTTTAAAAGCAAATAGGCCTATTCATCTAACGTGGTTAGTTAGTGATTTAGATGCTACTAGTACACAGCAAATACTATTAGAATCTGACCTCCGTCCGAATAGGTCTCTGAGCCGTATCCATCCTGTAAGCCATTGCTCCAGGTGCCTTCATAACGGGAACCGCTGCTAGTGCTTTCCAACTTCCCGTACCTGCCTTTGAACCCTTGTGTCCATTCCCCCTTGTACTCCCACCTCCCTTTGCTCTCCACACCAATGCCATGCCTCTTCCCCTGCGCCCAGGTTCCTTTGTAACTGTTCCCGCTGGGCCAAGTGTAAACTCCGAGAACTTCGAATCCATGGCTCCAGGCCCCCGCATACTCCCCCTGTCCCTGTGGACCTGTGCAGACCCCTCGGCCATGCGCCTTGCCCTGTTCCCACCCTCCACAGTACGACCCCCCATCATCAAAGTCAAACCTGCCTCCAGTGGACATGCATGAAACAGGTTTTGGCAAATCTTTAGAATGTCAAGTGGAAAAATTGCAATTGGCGAGCAAAAAAGGAAGACTGCGATCAACTAGACAGGAAGTGTTACAGCAATATTCCTCCCGTCCTTCAAGTAGATTTTGAACGTATAGAAGAAGAAAAAATCAGTGCTTTTAAGTCCAGACGATTTAAAGGGGTGCAGAAGAGTCTACCAGGCTACCGTCCTGGTGTTATAGCTCCTGCCTGTTTGTGTACGGCCTTTGGTAATGGATGTCTTTATTGTGCATGCTACTTCCAACGGGCATGCAGATGGTGAGCTTCTCCCTTCCTCTCTGCACGGTCCCAACAGGCTGAGGCACACAGCCGCGTTCCGCGTTCCCTGCGTGGAGATCAGCAGGCAAACAAGGCCTAGTTTTTTTCCACAGCCAAAGAGATCCACACAGCAGCAGCATTGATACACTCAATCAGACATTACACGGCCCCCAAAAGTACCGCTCCGGCTCACAAAAATGCAGAAACGCAGGAGAGCATCCATAGCCTCAAAGCATGGATGGTGTTTAGGCCTCCCTCTAGATCATGTTTTCCAAATAAAATGACAGTATTTCCTCGCTTATGTGTTAAATGAGATCAATCTGGCACAGCATTTTTCCTAATGCTGCTCCCTCTCGCTCTCTCTTTTCCCTTCTGCGCTCCTGCTGTGGTGTAGAGGTGAAGCTTCTTTCCTGGAAGACTGGTTAAAAGCGTCAAAAATCGGATTAGTCCTGCTCTTTGGTTCTCTCCTCCTTCATGTTTACGTGCATATTTAAAGGTGGGTATCCATGATGGTCTGTAGCCATATGATGCTGAGTGTCTCTAGAATATGCTCATTACAGGACTGTTCCACCCCAACCCATTCCCCTCCCCCACTCATGCTCTCCTTGTTGTTCTTAAAGGGATAGAGGCTAAGAAAGTCATATGCATACAATGGCTTCCTAATTACCCATTTCCCTTATGATACCCTCTAATTATATTTGCATAACAGCATAATGTTATTTGACAAAAATATTAGATTAGAAAGGCAAATATATTATAGATTCTGATGGCATTTAATAGGCATAAATAGATAGTTTTTTAAACATGCTCAACACACATAATCAAGTTAAAGTGAACCTAAAGATTATTCTGATATATACCTATTAAAATTTTTATTTATATTTATGTCTTACATTTAACATAACTGAACATAACTGATTTTTTTTTTTTTAAATGACTTACATTAATGCATTCTGCAATGCATGAAAGATAAATGATTTTGTACATTTTTTCTGTTTTCAAAAAAACATTCACCTTCATCAGAGAGTATCAGAGATGTATTCTTAAGTCAGTTTTTACATTTATGCTTATGGAAACAAGGTAAAGGTTTTAAAAAGTTATACAATATGCATATTCCTAAAAAGCACTAAAAATCAGAGACTGAGCTAAGATCAATATTCATTAAACAGCTTTGTGTAACCAAAAATGGTTCTTCTAACCTATCACTGTTATGATACATTCACCATTTGGAAGTATGTTTGTTATGCCTACTGCTTTTGGAGCAACATTGCTAATGATATAATTATACAAGTACACATTTTCGCCACTGGCAAGTAACATCTGTGTTTTGTCTGCTTAAAAAAATGAAAACAATCCTATTCATTGATTGTATTCCAATGGCATCTAGTTGCAGGCAACTGATGTAAAATGGCCACTGAAAGATATAGAATTATTTAAGTTAATTGAAACACTGACCATCCAGCTTATTATGACTAAAATCTTTACATAAATAAATAATTTAAAGTAAGCGTCTTTGTACTAGTTTGTTTGCCTAAAATGAATAGTTTACCCAAACTGAAATTTGTCATCATGTATTCACCTTCATGCTGTTCTAAACCTGCACGACTTTTAAAGAATTTTATTAATCTAACAAATAGTTTTGTTCAAATGGCCATTGACATTGAGGATATGAGGGTAAATAAATAATTTGTAATGTTCCATTTTTAAGTGAACTATTCCTTTAAGGAATGAAACTCTGCAGTTGCTCCATCTGGTGTTGTAAACGGGGACTTACAGATTTCACTTGCAAACCCAATACACCAAAACAGGTTTCTTATCAAACTATAGACACAGCTTTTGATGCTGCCATCAACTTTACCTCAGCCATGCTGTAGACCTATGGTAATACAATACTGAAAACCTTCACTAAAGCTATTTGTTCTCTGCTCTCAGTATGTTTTGTGGTTTTGAGGCTGCTAATGGGGGTTGGGGAAAATAATCAAATATTTATTACAGTTCTCTCAATAATGATAACACAGACAGAAAATAATTTTTAAAAATAATATAAAAAATAAGTAATATAATGTCCTATTACTTCTAAGGTTGAAAAGGCATAGCCTATTATACATTTCAAGGATTATCTTTTTGGACAATTTATATATACTGCACTAAATGCATAAAAATAATTTACAAAAAATGTATTTATTGTAATTCACAAGATGTTGTTTTTAGTCGATGTAACAAATCTTTGCACTAACAATCAATTCTGCAAGTCATTAGCTTGAAGTTATCATTCTCCAGTCTCTCATATACAGTAACTATATTTACTACACACAAGAAGTAAATATCTGGCATGACGTCATTTTTTAAAATGAGTGCATTTGTTTTTTATTGGAAAAAAAAAGAAAAATAAGAATGCTCAACACATTTTTTTATTTTCCATTAATTATTAATATGTTAAATGACATACATTCTAAATGAAAATGCTAATTCGCTGCATTAAAGAAAGACATTTTATTTTAGTTTTATAAAAAAAAAAAAGGTTTACAGCGGCAAGAGAGCTAGTTAAACATACTTTCTCTGCTGTTTACTACCATTTAGCAAAATAGTTTGTTTTTGTAAGTGGCACCAATAGTAGTTTTATGTAACAGCAGAGGCTCTGGGCATGTGGCCAAAAGTGCAGTTCTTAATGGTTGGCCAGTTTTCTTTGCAGTGCAATGAAAAACAGATTACAACAAATGCCCTTTTAAAAATGTTGCATGTACTACATGCTTATGTTCATGTTGGTCTAAATAGACACAATAAGTGCCTTCAAATTAAAATGTTTATCACACTGAACTGTCTTTGTGTGAACAGATCTACTCCTACTGTTGTACAGATTCCAACATTGGGTACATTTGAATTTCACACAGTGTGTTTGGAACTGAAGCCTGAAGGTTGGACACTGTGTCAATGGTTTTCTACATAAGCCAATAGGCTGTGTGATTGTCTAAACCTCCTCGCACATGAAAGGCAGTGGCACGGCTTCTCTCTAGTGTGCACTCTTTCATGTTTTACCAGGTTTCTAGACTCAGTAAAACTTTTTTTAAAGGTTTTTCTCCAGTATGTTTTTTTTTTTTTTTTTTGTGCCGCTCCAAATCTCTGGCTCTCATAAAGGAATTTCCACATTCACAGCAAACATGAGACTTCACGCCACTATGTATTTTATGCTGCTGTTTTAAATTAATAAAGCACAAAAAAGGCTGCTCGTTTGAACGCATCCTCGGGTGTCTTCTCAGCAATGACTCCAAACCGACTTGACCACACTCACCACAGCCAAATGGCTTTTCTCTAGAGTGAAACTTCAGGTGAAATTTTAGGCTTTGCGTCTGAGTGAAAGCTTTACCACACAAATGGCATGAGAAAGGTCTCCCACCTGTGTGAATTCTTATGTGATGCTTCAAATGTCTTCGCTGAGTGAAGCTCTTCCCACATCGAGGACATGTGAATGGCTCCTCTCCAGTGTGAATTCTTATGTGACTATCAAGATGTCCTTAAGTTGGGAAACCCTTTCGCAGAGAGCATGTGTAAGGACTCTCTAGTGTGACCTTTTATGTGAATATTAAGACTTCCTTTACGTTTGAAACAATGTCCACATCAAGGACATGCACAAGATCTCTCACCAGTGTGGGATCCTATGTGTTCCTTAAGGTGTCCTTTCCACGTGTAAGTCTTTCCACACTTTCACCAGTATGAGTTATTATATGATCCCTAATGTGGCCTTTTTGAGTAAACGTATTATCACACTCAGGGCATCACACTTGTAAGGTCTTTCATCAATATGAATTCTTATGTCATACTTTACACAATGCTGGCACGCAAAATCATTTTTGGCTTCTGTAGTTTCATGAGAGAAACCCGCTCAATTTTGTCAACCAGTTACGGAATTTGGAGCTCCCTGATTCTCCTCCTTTTCATTCTGTGCTTGACATTCCTTATTCGATTCCATCAGTTCGGAAATAAACATAGAAACATATCATAGTAACATATCAAAATCAATATTTGCCTGAAAGTAATTGCTAAACAATCATAAATGAACACCAACCTCTTTGTTCCTCAGCCTCTTCATCATTCAGCATCACTGATGTCTCTCTTCAACAAAATCCATCTTTATTACAGCGTAATGTGGAAATTGTTATTACACCACACTTGATTCCTGCTGGCTTGAACCACCTTCTTTGATGGCAACCCTTTCAGCATTTATTGGTGATTTGCTGTGGGAGTGACTTTAATGAAAACTGTCGTATGATTTTCTATGTGGTATGATGGACCAAACCTGTGAAAATAAACAACCAAATTATTTTTATATTGCCAGAGTCCAGTTCTACTCCTGAAGGGTCACCAACCTCTGCAGGAAACTAACACTACAGTAGTAGGACATGACACCTTTTAGAGTTTAAAAGAAATTTTAATGTGTTCTCTAAACTGTTTCTAGCCCAGAAATATGGTGATGGATTTATAATATAGTTCAGCATTTTTCTACAAATCATTGTTGGCAAGGTATATTATGCTCAAAAATGTTATTATGACTACTGTGTCATGGGATGTGTACTTTCTGAAAAGCCAAAAGAAAAACTGGACTAACTGATCTTTCACTATAATGTACACACTCCAGTGTTTGGACACAGTATCACAGCATCACCCAACTGATGCATTTATTTCATATGTTCTTTCTCTGATTTTGCAACACCACAGTAAAAGAAAAAAAAATCTTGTCCACTATGTGAACAAAAATTTAACCTGACCATTTTATTATGAATACCAATATACATTGTATAAATGGTATTATATTTTAATTTGTTATCCACTAACAAACACATGCGGGTCACTCCAGCTGGAATCATCAAAAGTTCCCCTTAGATTTGTCTGAAAATAATCTATGTGATGGGTAATATGATGGGTAATATTTTGTATCATGTACAAAATTTCAGATCTCACAAAAAATCTGTAAAAAAAAAAATGTTTGGCATCACTGTCTGAGTGACCATGTTCAGACTGAAATATCTCCAGAACTAGTTGTGCCAGGTCCATGAAATTTTCTGGCCTAAGAGTCTTAGTCCAGAACTGCATGAATTACATCTCACAGCATTGTTACTGAATTTACACCTGAATGCTGGCCCTCTACTTTTCTTTGAAACTATTACTTTAAGGGTTTT
>JAUCMU010000125.1:26918115-26949724 GCA_032275025.1 Enteromius treurensis
ACAAACCATTATAATTGTGACAAGAAATAAAACTCATATTTAGCACAACTTTTTAAAACTGAATCTGTTACATGGATCAAAATACACATCACTTAGATGGAAAAAGTAATAGGTTGACTTGCAGAAGCTTCTTCATATATTATTTAGTCAAACAGTGCACAGACTGTAACATACCAATACCAATAAATAGACTAAAATCATCAATTAAAACACAAACCTCGTCTTTCGTCGATGTGAGCCATCGATGACCTCCAAACTCCTGCAAAGAAAAAAAATAAGAATAAAAATAAAAAGTAAATTAAAAAAGTAAAATAAAGCAATATACAACGACAAACTTTAAATAATACAAGAACAAAACTGTCTGCAGAAATAAGTTTAGTTCGTGGATAAATAAGAGTTAAAAATCTCCGCTGATCTCCGTCTGAAACAGAAGTCTTCTTGTCGGGAATCCTCCGATGAGCTTCAGAAAGCACAAGATCTGGTCAGAAAATACTCTCAAAAGTCTCCTCGTCTCTTAATCAACAGATAGCGACGGGTTCCAGTGTTTATATTTTCAGTCAGAACTCGTGAGACTGTCGCTATAGCGACGAAGACCTGAATCACGCCGCAGGTTACGTCAGTTCCGCATCACGAGCGCATCTCAGCACTTAAATATTTATGCACTCATTTATTTATTTTCATTAATTTAACATTTATTATATCGCTTTCATCTAAACAGTTTAATTATTGAACAATTTCAAAAATAGTTTTTAATGGTCGTTAAGGAGTTTGCATGATTTCATGACAGTTCAATAAAAAAGACGCTGATAATTAAGACTGTCTATGTCTGACTGCAAAATTTTTTCTGAATTTCATGTTTCGTCAACGAAAATAGTTATAATTAAGATAATATGTTTAATATGTTAAGTAGATCATTTTGCATGACATCCGAAGAGGCAACCGCTTGAACATTAAAGGGATAGTTCACCTCAAAATAAAAAATGATCCTCTCTTTTACCCACATTAGAAGCATTCTAGGTGTATGTGACTTTCTTCTTTCAGACGAATCCAATCGGAGTTATAAAAAATTGTCCAGTCCCCTACAAGCCTTTGAATGGGTTTAAATGGGTGATAGTCTTAACTTACAGTTCGGAAGACGTAAAATAACGTGCGCGTACTCGTATTAAAACGTCCCCACACGGCTCCGTTGGTGAATAAAGTCCTCCTGTAGCGCATCCATGCGATTTTGTATGACAAATATCCATATTTCAAACTTAATAGTCACCTTTCTCTCAAGCCTGCTGTCTATTGTAACCGGATGTCCTCCCGGCGGATGTATGCATCGCGCGCGCCTCTGAGAAATGTAGTTTTAAAGAAAACAACATTTTCTTACTTAAACAAAGGAAACCCAGTCTCCTATTGGCTATATCATAACCCTCCTACATTTTTATTACAAATCCTCAATTAGTGCTTCTGATTCATGACTGGTGTTTTGTTTAATTTGCTCTCTCATCACTAGTCACGTGACACGAATTTCGCAGACAGCAGAACATAAAAATGTAATTAATATATTAATTGTTGCACATTTTCGTTTTAGATTCTCCCGAAATGTTTCTGCAAAGTCAGAGATGTTGTGTTGAGCAGTTCCTGTCGCTGTTGGTTTCTTAGAAACCCCATTTGGAACACTTGTTATTCCAGTCTACAGATACACAGCAAAAGAAATCATATTCAACTTCTGAAACTTATATTTAGTAGGGAAGGAGACACAAAAACATTTACAAGGACCCCGCAACTTTATTAAAATATATACAGAACCAAAATCCCTATGACTGTACATGAAATGTTATAAAACATTTTGCATAAAAGCATGAAAAATTGTGTATGAGTAACCATACAGGTGAAGATAAACAAAAAAACAAACAAATAAAGAAGTGACAGTAACAAGAAATCATTGGGCTAAAAGTGACTTAAAAGTGCAAAACTGAACAGGAATGTGTCTCAGATATCGTCCTCTGTGACCAGGCAGTAAAAGTCAGTGCGTGCGGCGTAGTTCCTGGAGCCGAGGTCAGACACGTCTATTTCTGGAGGATTGGGTTCATCCGTCACACCTGGACCTGCAGGAAGCACCGGAGCCCTGGAGGGAAGGGTCTTGTAGATGGGCAAACGCAAACCTGTGAAGAAAAAACATTTTATATTTACAATGAAATATTAGAAATTATAGGTACACTTAAAAATTATGCAATTTACGCGGCCCCAAAATGAGATCAAATTCGGAAAGCTTGTAATGTAAATCCTCGTCATGGCACTCTTGTACACTGAAAAAAAAAATCTTTGAATTTGCCAATTTTTTTTTACTAAGGTAAGTGGTTGCAATTTATTTGAGCTACATTTAAATAAACAAATTGAGTTGATTAACTTTCTATTTTTTTGTTTAACAAATGGCAACTTAACATCTTATGACATTACTGGATCACTGCAAATGTTTTAAGTTTGGGGCAGGGCCTAATAGGTTAAAAGTTAATACTTATGCACCATAGGTTCTCTTATTATGAACTGAACTAAATGTAACTGATATGTTCCCGAAGACCTGATTGCAGATTTATTTATTTAATTTTACTGGACTGTTTCTTAAATTAATAATATGACTCATATGACTTTTATAGGAAATAATGTTTCTTTCGATCTTGACACCCTGCTGTTGAAAGCTGATATTCTACATAAAATGAGTTGAAATAACTTTTAAAAACACATGGGAATAAATTATAGACATCAAGGTTTTAGAAAATGCGATGCAAAGTAAATACGTCAGCTTCTAATGTGTCAATGTCCTTTAATATTATATAATTGTTTGAGCTACTTAAACAAATATTAGAACTGCACATAAATCAATACAATATTTCTGACACGTTCATTTAACATTACTAAAACAAGTAAAATTGTTATGCTGCTAAAACACATTTGTTAAAAAATAGAAATATAATTAAACCACGTGGAAATATTTTGTATTTATTTATTAACGTAAAATCACAAAACATACCTCATCTACTTCCAGTTCGCGGCGCATCTGTAGTGACGTCACTGCACGATACAGAAAAGCAAAATTAAAGTCAGGCTTTTACTACGCTAATAGAAAAAATAAAAAAGGGGTATATTTTGTTAAAATACAAATATTTAACTATGAGAATACGGAATCTATCTCAGATAAGTTATCTCAAAGACTGAAAGGGACTTTGTTAACGTTACATCTGAGTTGACCTACAAGCTTTAGCTTACAAATCTATTTGCATACACACTGCACATCGAAGACAGTGAAAAATTAAAGGCTTTTAACTTATATTTTTTACTTATTACTGACTGTTTATGTAGTTAAATGTTTGTACGTATAAATGTTTTTATTCAACAAGAATGAACAAGCTGTCACCATAAACGCTTCATTCGCGACATCCAATCGTAAGTACTGTAGTAATTACGCATAAAAAGCTTGAACTAAAATCATTTATCTTTAAAAATTATTTAAAAGCCTGTAATAACCATAATATAGTCATGTTGTATGGATACAATCTATCTTAGTGCATAAATAAGTGAGAATTAATGCGTTTTTCGCCTGTCACATATTTTGATGGAAACTCCATATGTCTGTTACGGTAATAAATGCGTCACTGGTCTGCCTCTGGTTGTTCCTGCATGTTTTTATTTACTACTGCGAATTCTCTGAAATAATGTATGCCTTTTGACACAGTAGGAGTCTAGCCAGAGTCCATTATGCTGTACTTAAAAACGGGTCTAAATGTGTGCAGATGCTGTTTTACAGAGACATTCTTATGGAGAAGAGGACTGTCTACAACTCAAAGTATTTTCTTATAATTGAAATATTTATTACATTTCTGCTGTAGCTACTTCATGTTACGAATGCCAGTGTCATTGGTACACTTATTTTTACACTGATACACTAATGATGAATTGCTATTTCTGCGATGAAAATATTATTTGTCTGAGTGTAGTTTTCGATTTTAAAATATAAAAACATCCTTAAAACAATAATAACCCACATTTACCAGAGAAGCAATGCGTCTTAAAAAAAGCATGATATTTTTACGTTTGCAAAGTAGCTTATTTTTTGGTGATTAGTCTGTAATGCTGGTCTTTTTGGCTCGTTTTAGGAGAGAATCTTACAATGATGTTTTTCCTCAGATCTGTCAAGGACAAATCTTGCCCATCATAAGATAATGTCACTTGTCCCTCATGCACAGAAGGTTGCTGTATTTCTTTCACAATTCCTATATTGTCCGTAAGTATTTTTTTCTTTTTCTTTTTTTCCGGTTAGGACCCAGAAATTTCCCAGTGATTTGAACATTAATCAAACATTTTGACCTGATAGAGCTGCCGTCATAAGATATGGTGGCAAAAGAGGTCTGTTCGGAGGAGGCCGTGGCACCGTTCGCCAGCAGACTCTGGAGGACATTGCAGAAAATATCAGAGGACGCAAGTTCAAAAGAATTGTGGTGATGGCAGGGGCGGGTATCAGCACACCCAGTGGAATCCCAGACTTCAGGTAAAGAAGGATTCAAAGGACAGCTGTCCCTAATCCACCTTTGAGATGGTTGCAACTTCTCTCAAATCATATTCCTCCCACAGATCTCCTGGCAGCGGTCTTTATGACAACCTTCAACAGTACAATTTGCCCTATGCTGAAGCCATTTTTGAAATAAATTACTTTCATCACAATCCAAACCCTTTTTTTGCTCTTGCCAAAGAGCTATATCCTGGTAATTACCAACCCAATCTGACACACTACTTCATTCGCCTGCTTCATGATAAGGGACAGCTGCTCAGGATGTACACGCAAAACATTGATGGACTAGAGCGAAGTAAGTGGAGTTCTTTTGTCTGACTGATGTTCAAAATACATTTATATATAGCTGCATTTTTAATTAATACGCATAAATACTGATGATACAAAGTGGAACACAAAAACATGCATTAATTTATTTTTTATTATTTCACTTGACATGCACAACATGGACTGATGCTCGGAGAGGCATGGTATTAAGGTCATGTTTGTGTTGAAAAGCTGCTAACAAAGTGATTAATTGACATATTGTTGAATGAGTGTAAATATCAACCTTACCGTCTTTCAGGTAAAACAAGAGCCTACTGAAACAATTTGATCAATCTGGTATTTTAATCTCCTGGTCGGAGGCTTCCATTAATATTTAGTTCATACACAGAGTTATGTTTCAACAAGTTCAAGCTCAGCTAAAAACATATAATACACAACACAGTATCCCTATGACTAAATTGTAACTACACAGAACTGGTGCAACTCCAGATTCATACAACAATTAGGCTATTTTAATGAAATATGCTATTTATTATTATTATTAAAAATGTTAACAGAGTCAACGATTGTGTAAATCATTAATGTCATTGATCTTTCATTGATTTCAGTGGCTGGCATTCCCCCAAAGATGTTGGTGGAGGCACATGGAACATTCGCCACAGCTACATGCACAGTTTGCCGAAGGAATTACAAGGGAGAGGAACTGAGGGTATGTATGTGTCGTTGAACTTGTACCCCTGGAAATGCTCTTCAAATAAACTAATACTCATTTATAAACAAGCATTTCACAATTTCCAATATACTTTTTCTGCCATTTGTTTATGGTATGGCTGTGTCCCATTAGAATGATATTATGGAAGGAGCAATACCCAAATGCCCTACTTGTAAAGGAATCATCAAGCCTGACATTGTGTTTTTTGGTGAGGAGCTCCCTCAGCAGTTCTTCACCTACCTTACAGACTTCCCGGTTGCAGATTTACTCATTGTCATGGGAACATCACTGGAGGTGAGGAAAAGCTGCTGGATTTGTTAATGAGCTTTTTGTAAAGCTTGGCTCTGGATTTGTACCCACTGAACAAATGCAGTGTGAGACCAAGCCCCTTTAATACATTTAAAGCCATTAGTTGCCATATTTTATGTGTCTGTGGGCCATGTCTGGTTGCTCTACACTTACGCTGCACAGAATGAGCACTACAGTATGCGTGACAATTAAAGATATAATCAACAAATAAATTGTTTATCAAAATTATCTATTAGTTTTCAGCTATTATTATTAGTTGCAGCCCTAATTTAAAAATGTATTAATTAGGTGCTGCAGCTGGCCAACAATTAATATGAAGACATTATACAAAAGGAAATAAGTAAACAATAATTTGAAGATAGATTGTATAATCTTCAGATCATTTATATAAATAAAAATATCTTTGTTTTGTGGAACTATATCCCCAGCAGATGTCACTGTTAACTAGTGTCTGCTTTTAAAAAGGTCTGTTTTCTGAATTTGTTAGGTGGAGCCCTTTGCCAGCTTGTCTGGTGCCGTGCGTGGCTCAGTTTCAAGGCTTTTGATAAATCGAGATCTTGTGGGGCCCTTTGCTTGGGGGTCCCAACGTCACAATGACGTGGCTGAGCTGGGTGACGTAGTTAGTGGGGTAAAAAAGCTGGTGGAGCTCCTTGGATGGAAGCAGGAATTAGAAGCCCTAATGAATGTTGGCGGAGACAAGGTAACTTTTAATCAATCTCTGTTCTTACATATATAAATCAAACGAGTAGATGCTTGTAGATTAGTCTGCTGTAATCAGCTGAACATTCATACATTTTTTTATTTTACAAGAGTTATGGAGAAATACATTTTTTATGCTCCTTTTCCACCATTATCTGTCATATTTCATATACCTCATTTGCCTGAATATTCTTCATGACTTTAACTTTAAAGAGTGGTCCAATTTAATAACATTAATAACATTGACAAAACAGCTTCTAGCTGCTTTACTTATCTTTAACTGTGTTTAATGTTTCCTTCTTTGCTAGGAAATATCGAATTGTATTCTTATTTTAAAACTCCAAAAACAAGAGGTATCTAATTTTTCTGTCCTTTATATAGACTTCAGTGAACAAGGAGGAGTGAGCAACCAAATTTCACCCTGACACTGAATCTGGAGATCCAGAATGGGACTGAATGTTGGTTGGCTGAGTTCTGAGTTCTGTCTCAGTAGTGAGCATGCACTAGAACTAAATAACTAGGTCACCTCTACATACTGCAGGTAATGTGGTAAAATACTGAATACAGTAATGTAGCTGACAATTAAAGATGCAAAACAAGAATTTAATCTCAGTTTGTTTAGCTGGCTGCTATCCATCATCTCAAACAAACTTTATGACTGTGGTGATATGATTAATTTATTTTGTAACTAATGGTGGTTCTAAGATAAAATGAGTGGCATTCAGCTGGTTAGTTCATCTCAATGAGGAGGCCAGCATAAGGAAAAACCACTCTGATGAATAATAAAAGCTTTTTCTAGAATATGAATGGAGTCTTTATGTGAGTGCGAAGGATCAATTCTTTACCAAGAATAACTGTAAATGCAACATTATTAAAATGCATTGAAAGTGAAGTAGAAATCCAAGTGCCAAATGCCATTATTGTAAAAACTCTTCAGTGAAGATTGAAAAAAGAGATTTAAACATTTTATAGATGGCAATACAATAAAATATGTCTATAATTAATGTGAACTACACTTGTGTGGATACTTTTGGCGGTGAACTCATAGGGAAATCGCTTCCTATCCCATAAATAGTGTATTATTTATTTGAGGGGGACAGTGATTGATGTCTGAAATCATATTGCACATTATTGAGTGCACCCATTCAGATTCATAATGCACTGCATAATACAAGGGTATACAACTGACATGCACTCAGTGGCTGTCCACTAGAAAACGCTCATGCTCTTAGGGTTGCACTGAAAAATTTCCAAGTCTCAGGTAAAGATGGCTTTCAACCTTTTTGCCCACACAGTTTCTGAATTCACTCATTCATTTTTATTCATTACAAGTGTTAGCAGAGTAATTTGCCAGTTCTCAACTACAAAATTGGCTCAGGAAAGTGCATAAGTTTTTACAGAAGCTCTAGTATCATTGGTTTAAAGTTGGTTTAGTATGATCAGTTATCTAATGTTATTCAACTAACCATAAACAAATATTGCACTTGTGGAACAGTTCTTAAAGAAATAGAAAAAAAAAAATACATTTTGTTATCATTTGCTTACCCTCATGCCATTTCGAACCTGTTCTTTTTAAATATTTTTTTAAGAAAGAAACAGTAGTTTGGTTCTATTGACTTTCATAGTAAGGAAGGAAATATCATCGAAGTCGATGATGACCATCAACTGTAATTTACAGAATTCATTAAAATAACTTTGTTCAACAAAAGAAAGAAACTCATACAGTTTTGGATTGACATAAGAGTACATGGGGACAAATTTGTTATTTTTGGATGAACAATCCCTTTAACTTAGTACTGAATATTCATGCTGATTAAGTTTAAATTTACTGTTACATGTGTCTAAACTTATTGCAAACACATAGATGGATCATTTGTCCAGTAATAATAGCTATGCATTTTTTGCATTTGGTTTTGTCAATGCATATAACTTATTTACAGTTTTTTTACTTTGTTGGAGTGAAGAAAAAACAGAAGCTCTGGGCTCATTGCATTCATATACTGCCATAAATTGACACACATTAAGGAAAATAGTTGCATGCTGATAAAGCTCATTGTTCCCCTGTTTTGTCTGTTAAGAAGGTGAACTGCTCAGTTTATTGTGTCACAGAGTCTGAGTATGCCAGACACTACCTCTCTGTCTAATGCCTTGCTCAGTACTATACAGGGTCTGGATGGATAAAGCAAACAATACCCTCAATTATCTGACAATTCCGACAAGAGCAGAATGGTGATGTGACAGAATCTCTGGAGGTTAAACAGAAGTCAAGCAGTCAAGTCAAGCAGCAATATTTTGGATGCTTTCACATGTTGAATATCAGATTAAATGTTGTTGTAGAGAAGGTCACAGTAGTTGAGCTGAGATTGCTGTGGCCTGAACAAGAAGCTTATTAGCTTGGTTGCTGAAGAATGGCTTTATTTTGGCCTTATTAGATGACACTGAGAATGAAGCAGATAGACCTGTGTGACAGTTGTCATATGGTCCAAAACATGATTAGCACACACATGCAAATATTCAAATATAGAATAGTCTGTAGTTCTTTGAAATTAAAGTATAGAGATGGTTTTCTAAAGAACTCGGGGGCTAGAATGGTTCTACAATGGCATCATGACAAGTTAAAAAGGTTTTCATGTTGGATCAGGCTTTATGAAACTTGTGCTGGATGACATCACACAGTTGAACACAATCAACTTTTGATATACTGTAGAATTATTTTTTTTTGATTGAGCTATGAAAGTAATTGGGTATGCATCTAGCTGATTTAAATTTTTCTGTCTACATATAAAATATATAATTGTCTTAATAATTATTAATATATACATGTATTTTTTTTTTTTATAAATAAATATCTGAGAAACAAGGGAACCATAAGTTGGGAAAGTCAGATGTTCACCAAGGCCTTGGTTGTTCTTAATTCTCTAAGAAATGCCAATGCCAGGCTTATGGGAGAGGCTGCACTTGATCAAGCAGACATTTTATTTATAATTCAATAAGAGAGGGGAAAAAAGAGACAAGTGGGAACTCTGCCCAGGTGTCTGATCCTTTCTTTACTGCACACAGATGATGTGCTCAAAGAATAAAGCTAAGTATGGTAAAATCCTCAGGGCTTTCATGAACGTCATTAGAAACTTTCCCATGATGCTTTGGCGGCTTCACAGAGAGCCTTCAACTCACTGTAACATTAGTTTCAAACCACTGTTAGAGAATCTAACAGCTTCCTTACAAACGTCTCTTTCCAGCAATACGCAGATTTCATTTTCAGAAGAATGAAATCAAACTCAAAGCTGTACAAGATCTATGGAATGTTTAAAATACTTTGCCAAAATCAAATATTAAAATATGCAGTGCCATTTTTGAGAGGCTGTGCTGTCACTATATAACAAAGTTTGTACATTGTGGTCTTTTAATTTAAAATATTTCTGCAGACAATAACATCTCATAGAGCTAAAATATGCAATGCATTATGTATTTTGTATCATTAATCTTAACTTGAACTGAGACATATTTTAACAGTGCATGGCATATTTGAAAATGCTGCACAAACGTTCCAGGCACCGCAGAAGATGTTTTGTTACACTGAAAATAATGTCCACTATATGTATGTAACCAATTAATATAATTTGAACAGTATTTTACTGTAATATGGACAGTAAGATACTGTAAAAGTATTTTACTGTAAACGGCAAAGAATTATGGGAAGTATATGGTCACTACTGTATTTATTCACTACTGTACAGTACACTACTGTAAATTTACTTGCTCGCAACTGACCAATGGCAAGGGAGAATTTTCTTTTTTTTTTTTTTGAAGTGGCGGCAGACATAAAAGATGTTGCACCCTTAACTTAGCATAAAGGTTAGTATATTATTTCTGTTTTATGCAAAACTAAGACATTTTAAGATGGTTTCATGTGTCAACAGCAAACTAACATTATTAATTTGTTTCGTTTTTCATGTGGGGACTTGGAGCCTTTTTTCTGACTGACGGCCAGAATGCCACCAAAACACTGACAACGTTGAATGCTGAGTAAGTTAAGGTCACCTATACCATTCGAAATAAACTCTAGGTAAACTGAAAAACATGTCCTCCTGCCCTTTAATGCAAGTTAGCTTGTCTGGGCAGTCGTCATTTAACTTTAACAGCGAACATAACGTAACCTGTTATGTTCAGGTTTCTAGTATTGTAGGTGTATTTTGCAGCCTTGTGAATGCTACTGATGATAACATCAACTGGTAGGTTAATATAATTTTGCGAAGTTAACTAATTTAGAAACATGTGTACCGAACAAATGCTGGAAATGTGAACAAGAGATTGGCACATACATTCATGCTTTACGGGATTGTACAAAGATTAAACTTTTTTGGAAATCTGTGTCAAGACATCTGGATAGGTGCCTCGGATTTAATATTCCATTCTCACCCAGGATATGTCTTTTAGGAGATAAATCTGAGAATCCACACTCTAGTAATAAGGAATTCTCCCACAAAACTGTTGGTTACATCAATATGACACTGAGGTTATGGAAAGATGCTAAATGTCCTACATTTAAATGGAATCGACTATATGATTGAGTATGTATTATTATTTATTTGTTTATATATATATATATTTTTTTTTTTTTTCTTCATTTGAAGAAAACCAATACAAATCTCACTTTCAAAAAGAAACGTGGGTACTGATGAATTATGTAACTTTAGAGAAGGTTCTTAAATTCACTGACAGACGTACGTTAACATGAGTGCAAGCTAACGTAAACTTATTGAGGTAAACTAACTAAAACTATTAAGAACATATTTTGTGTTTTATTTTCAAGTTCGTGGTCATGTCTTCTGCTTAGGAGGTGTATTGAAGTCGTCTCTCGATTGTCGTAATAGCGGTGTTAACAACTGGTGACCTTTGGGGTGACATACTGTATTTTTCCTGGACCTGCCCTGGCCAGAATTTCTTTTTTGCTTAAAATATCTAGGTTTTGGCTTTGTTTGCGTGTGCAGACCTATGACATGGTGTATGACAGATTACTTGTGTTTTCAAAATGCTCTTGAGGTACTTTGAATCAAAGCAATAGAGAAATCCTGGCCAGGACGCGTCCGGGAAAATGGCACAGGTCACCCATAGCTTCCATCAACTTAATAATGTTACTAAATTAGCCAAATAATTCGACTTTAGTTGCCGTTCTCCATTAATTAAAAAAATATTAAATATTTAATTAAAATGTAAACTATTTTACTGCACAGTCTTTGTTTTGATCATAATCTACTGTAACACAAAAGGATGTTATGATACTGTCTGTTACAGGAGATTTCTCCAAGAAAAAACATGATCCTGACTATGAAGAGCAGAATCATCATACAGCCAGCTGTCCATTTTACAGAAATGCAGAATTAAACCATTTTGTTTTACATTGCATTTACATTTATGCATTTGCTATTCTTTTATCCAAAGCAAGTTACATCGTATAGTACACATTTTATTAAGTTATTAATTCCCTGGGAGTCTTGGTGCAGTGCTAGGGGTGGGCTAAGGAGGCTGAAGCCCCAAATGTTTTTACATTATTATGTCTTGTGTGCATCAAGATTCATCAAGAGATTTCATGCAATTTGAGTTTTTAAAATGATTTCTATTAAACCGGCACTTAAACAGCAAAATGCAGCTGCTACAGGTATCTTTAACTTATTGTACCCTATAAATTTATAATACCAAAATTAGATTTGTGGTCTGAGGCAGTCTTCACTAAATGTCAGGGCAACAAAATTTAAGAAACAAGAAGTTAGTTTTATTTATAGTTAATATTAAATAAGTGTTTTAAATCGCTAAGAAAATATTTTCATTTTGCTCCCTTTCACAGAAAAAGTTCTAAACGAACTTCTCTTCACACAGCAGTGTTTCATTACAGAATTAATTTAACTTTTTTGAACAACCAGATTCACTGAAGCATTTATAAAACATAAAAACTGTTTCTTACTTTGTTCCTGAATGAATCAGCAGTTTCTATCATTACATTTAATTGGTAAGTACAGATCATAAATATACTTGTCTCTTAAAAAAAGCCGGTGTATCTTTTCAGCGTAACCTATTTTATTTGAAGTGTATCCCGTGTATTGGATGCGTTAATGTCTCTGGGCTAAGCCCCGGATATCCAATCACTGTAGAACTGCCACTGGAATCAAACACATTTGGTGTGATGTAATATGTAACATTTTTATAAACGTCAAAAGTCCATACTGCACCAACAAGTTTGACAAGTGGGGGTAATTCTGTAAACGCTACTTTGAAATATAATGTTTTTTTTTCTTGTGCTTGCAGGTTCATTGAGACAGTCAAACTTTGTAGCTCCAAATGCATTGAAAGTTACTGATTAGCTGGAATTCTGGAAGGATGGTGCAGCCTCCTGTTTCTCATCGGAGAGCTCATCAACTTTGACTGTCAAAATGACTGAAATGTAACCACACCACAAACTCATATTTACTGTATTTTATTTACACTACCTGTTAATTAGTTTTTTTTAGATTTTTATGTCTTTGAAAAACATCTCTTCTGCTCACCAGACTCGCATTTATTTGATCCAAAGTACATCACAAAATACAATCAAAATACAAGCAAAAAGTACGTTCTTGAAATATTTTTACTATTTAACAAGTTCTTTATTTAAATATAGTGTAATTTATTCTTTTGATGAGGTTAGCATCATTACTCAGTCTTTAGTGGCACATGGTCATTCTAATATGCTGATTTTGCTGCTTTTTTTAAGCTTTCCTGATTAAAAGAAAGTTCAGAAAAACAGTATAAAATTTATGACATTTAAATGCTGTAACATATAATGTTAGGGAAGCATTTATCTGAAATAAAAAGTTGATCTCTGGATCTTTCTATTTATCGAAGAATCCTGTAAAAAAATACTCAACTGTTTTAACTATTTATAATATAAAGAAACATTTATATTAAAATTATTTCTTAAGGATCATGCAACACTGAAGACTGGAGTAATGATGCTGAAAATTTGGCTTTGAACTTACAGGAATAAATTAAATTTGAAAACATATTCAAATGGAAAGCAGTTGTGTTTGAATAGTAAAGATTTATCACAATATTACTGCTTTTGCAGTATTCTGGATCAAACAAATGCAGGCTTAGTTAGCAGATGCATTAAAAAATCTTACTTTTTAAAAACTTTTGGCTGGTATATACTTGCTGATACTTCTGCTTTTCAGTATGTGTATGTTTTGCCATGAAACAACGTCCTGAGGCGACTGTGGTGATACCCTTTTTTCATGTAGTGCATCCGAGAGGTCAAGATTTTATAATGTGTATTTTAAAAAATAAAATGTTTAACAATAAAAAGAAGTATATTATCAGAACTAAAGCTCATGAGTTATTGTGATTTTTTCAGGGGCCATGGTGGTAAAAATAATGATTTACAGTGCTATACCACATTTTGAATGTTTTTTTTTTTCAGGTAAACATGTTTAAATGAAGTGAAAATAAACTCTGTAGTACTAACACCGTAAAATAAAATACAGTAAGTACATTATTATACTGTATATTAAATGACTGTAATTATACCGTAAACATTTTTACAGTAATTTACTGGCATCCAGCTGCCAGTAAGTTACCATAACTTTTGACAGCAACCTTTTTACAGTGTATATTTACATATATATATATATATATATATATATATATATATATATTATGGATTTAATATGGAAGTAGTACATGATATGCACAGACAAATAAAGTATTGGCAGGATTATTACAAAACAAAGTTAAACAGTTGAAGTCCATTTTACAACTACAATTGTCTTTAGCATAAATTATGGCATTGTTATGTTTTATGGACCATCTGGTGTCTGTCAACAGCAGCGTGGAAGAAATCCTCTGAAGAACTTTCTGAATTCGGTGTTGAAGACAGTGTAAATAATTGGGTTGAGAGCACTGTTCACGTAACCCAGCCATGTCACTGTGCTC
Organism: Enteromius treurensis; assembly: GCA_032275025.1. NCBI lineage: Eukaryota > Metazoa > Chordata > Actinopteri > Cypriniformes > Cyprinidae > Enteromius > Enteromius treurensis. Next base: position 26,932,620 of record JAUCMU010000125.1, read on the forward strand.
ATCAAGTCTGGAGAGATGTGACAGGATTCACACAAGGCTCGTGTAGTGTGAACTACAAAAAAAGGAGTCCAGCAGAAGAGGAAGACACCTGTGGGAAGATCAAACATCATGTCTCATATTTGCATATGCATTATCGAATTAAGGCACAATTTGTTGCAATTTCAGAGCATTTTTTGAGAAACTACGAAACAAACCTTACATTAAAAAGGATACAAAAATATGTTTAACACAAAACAATTAATTTTGCTTTGTGAGTTAAGTTTTTTAAATAATCGAAGTCCCTTAGCTTTTAAAAACAAGCAAAACGTTCACTTGCATTAAGGAATAGGTAAATCAAAAAAATTACTTCACTGAAACTGAATTTTAATAAAGCTAGAAATACATCACTTGCATCATTCGTCAGAATCAGAGACCAAACAGCTGATAAAAACATTAGAATAATGCACAAGTAATCCACACGACTTCAGTCCATTCATTTACATTTTGTGAAGTAAAAAGTTGTGTGTTTATAAGAAACAAATCCACTATAAACGCATTTTAACTTTAAACTGTACCTTCAAGACTAAATCTTAGCCCATAATTCATAATAATGCTAACGGCTCCTCCAGTGGAAAAAGTCCATCTCCTGTTGTCCTCACATCAAAATCCACTGACAGGTTTCTTTAGAACTGTTTTGTTTACAACATTGCTTGATCGGTGTTTAATTCTCTCTTAAATCAGGAGAGTTGAGTGCTGCACACTATGAATGTTTTTGACTTATCTAAACCCAAAAAATAACAATATGTTTGTAGATATTTAGGAAATATGTTTACATAGCTGTTTCTTCTAAAAATTTAAAATTTGCATTCCAGGCCGGAATTACACTACTTTACTAGAAAATCAAGAGAACTTTACAGAAGAAAGCAATATTAGAGGATTTGTGTTTTTAGTAGAAGCAATCATTTGAAGTTACAACAGGTCTTAATGTTGGATTCACTGATATAACTTTCTACATATACATATAATTTCACTTTATAATTCATTCATTAATGGACTGTATTTGTGTGGATTGCTGTTATACTTTCACCTGCTGTTTGGACGTCACCCACTCACTACAGAGAATCCATTGGTAAGAAAGTGATGTAAAGCTAAATTCTTAAAATCCCTGTAGAATAAATTGGTGAAGAAACAAAGTCTTCTACAACGTGGATGACCTTATGTTGAGAACATTTTCAGCAAATTACAACTATTACTTTATTAACTTAATTAGTTTATTATCTAATGACTATAGGTTTAAGTTTGTATGGGCCAACACATTGCACTGGAATAAATGTTAACACATAATGTCTTTAACACTTTAAGACCAGTGTGATATGTTTTATTAACGTGCCATGACCCTGTCCATTCTAGAAAACCCATATAAAGACTGTATTCGAAGAAATATTTACAAACTTAAAATATTACCACCCATATTAATTCCAAATAAAACATTATCTACACTACTGAAAGGACAATTTATATCACTTTACTGCTTAAATAACTCACATTTGTGTGTTGGTAATTAGTACATTAATACAAGTTAATAATTAAAATTGTTTTCAACGAACTAAAAGCACCTGGATCTGCTTTACTGTAAATGTGTTTTTTGTTTGTTCTTGCAAATTTGATGGAATTCAAATTATTTTCTGTGATTAATGACAATATGCCATAACAATCCCACATCACCCCAATAATAGGCAGAATGTTGTAGTCAGAGTCCTGCTCATGTTCTGATAAAGCAAAAAAAAAAAAAAAAAAAAGAGCAGCCCATGCTGAAAATATTCATGAATGACTTTAAGAGCTCTGGAAAGCTTTGGATAACCCAGAAACCTGCAAAAACCATGGCCATTGATTCTGCATTACGCAAAGCTGGCATAAGAATGTCTTATGAAAGTGACCAAACTATGTCAAATCAAATGTTATGAATAACATCTGAGACAAAGCTACACATATAAATCAACCTCATGTATATTATAGATATTAATGTGCTCCTCCAGTGGCCTCAGCTCTGCTGAATTATTCAAGTATAGTAATGGTATTTCTATAAATAACCAGTAATGGAGTTAGAATAAGTTTCAGATCATCTGCATAACTGCAATAAGATGTTTCTGTGATGCAAAAAAATATGTTTACATCTTTGGACATGTTACCTCTTTCCCCACCTACAGCTTTAGGGCCTATGAAACCCCATAAGGAGCTCAGCTCCACATTCTGAGAGTGGGGTAAGCTGTGTCAGTTTTCCTTAAAGGGATAGTTTACAAAAAATAAATAAAAATTGTTATTCACTATTTACTTATTCCTATGCTATTTCAAATGTGTTTGCCTTTTTTGTTCTGTGGAACATAAATTAAGATTTAAAAAAAAAATCTATTTTTGTGTTTGTGTATGAAAGCAAATTGAGTCTAATGTTGTATGCACAACATTTTTCAAGATATCTTTAGCGTTCTGCAAAAAAAGAACACAGAGTCATCACAGCATTTCATTTTTTTTTCAAGCAAATAAAAATTATAAGGATACAACTAATGTAAAATGAACAAAGATTACAAGAAAGCGTAATATAATTAATGCTGTCAAATGATTCATCGCGATTAATCACATCCAATATGTGTGTACTGTATATATTATGTATATTTATCATATATATATATATATATATATATATATATATAAATACACATTCATGTATATATTTAAGAAAAAATGTTGTTTATATCTTAAATATATTTTAATATAACATAAAATTTATGAATATAAATATACATATAAATACATGTAAAACTTTGGATATACATTATGTGTGTATGTACATATGCATAATAAATATACACAGTCCACACACATATGTAAACAAAAACTTTTATTTTGGATGCGATTAATCACGATTAATCGTATGACAATTATTATATAATATAATAATATAAGGTCATAAAAACATTAAAGAAACAGAAAAACAGCTATACGTTTCCCTATGGATCAGCTATGATTTAATATAATGAACAGGTTCTCAACAAACACAATAATGCTTTAATAATAATAATGATTATAACAATACTGAAGAACACAAGGCTAATCTTTGCTATTATGTCTCTGTGTTAATAAATGGTGGCCTGGAAATTAGGTTAAGGCACCAGGTGAACCATGACATCATAATTGGATAGAGGGATTTGCCTGTAATTCATTTTATCTGTGTGTTTCAAGGCATTTCAACTTCTGTTGCAATTTCATTCAAAATTTTGAAGCTTATAACTATGTGCGCACAATAATTAAACTGATTTGTTGATAAAGGTTCAGGAGCATTTTTTAAGTATTTTTTTCATTCTACTTTTTGAGGCTCTTAAATGAGTTATATATTACACACTTTCAACTTCAACAAGACTGAAACAGACAAACAAATACACCAACTCTTACCCACAACAACAGGTAAAACCCTCATGGCTTTTCTCTCCCTTCCGTTGATCTTAGCTCTCTTCTTTCTCTGAGCTGGCTGGCCATATTGAATGCCAGGGTAGGCCACGGTTTGAATGGGGCTGTTTTTATACTCAATTGGAAAGGGGCAAACGGGCTGTGTGAAGCCATCAAGCTCCTCAAGACTGGACTGGGCAAGGTCCCTCTCAATGACCCTGGGCAGAGACGCAGGCAGAGCACCCAAGGGTGGTAGGGCGGCAGCCACCGCAGCATGCTGTAAACTGCGGCAGGCCTGGATACTGTTTCTCAGTTTGGCTTTGCGTGATTCTTCCCACTTGCGCAAACCATGGAACATCCCAAAGTACAGTAGAAGCATGATAGGACAAGGGATGAAAAAGGAACAGACAGACGAATAAACTACGTAATTGTTGTCTTCAAGTTTGCATTCTGTGGGGTCTCTTTGAGGAACATTGTTTATTCCAAAGATGACAGGAGACGCCACAGCCAGCGCCAACAGCCATGTAGCAGAAAGTAATAGAATCTGCCGATAGTCGACGTGCTTCCTGTTGTAGTTAAGTGGTATGCACACTGCTATGAACCTGTTAACATAATGCATGTTGAAATTTACCATCAGGACAAACCGAAAAAAAAAGCAAAATGTCAAAGTTTAGCCTCAAATGGGGCCCAGATAAACAAGAGTAAACAAGTGTGTCATTTAAATTAAACAGGAAACACTGCACTGGATAAAAGGATTAACATGAATGCTGAAAGGGATATTTTTACATTGTTTTATAGATGTTTAGTGTTCGGTTTCATGTGCTTAATAGGCAATAATTCACTGCACCAAATATATTATGGTTACCAGAAACCATATTTATTTTCATTGCAACAGAAACCATATTTAAATTAGTCCGGGTCATTTTTCACTTTTTGCATAGTTTTGTTCATGCACTTTGATTACGAGGGCACACGGTCGGTCCATTTTCGACAGTTGCTAAAGTGAACAATGAATTTGTGGTAAAACTGGACACTTTGACATCAACAACTTTACGCCATTTTATAGTTTGCATTTAGCATTGTAATTTTCCTAACTGCTATCAGATCTGTGGCCCATTTTTGGGTGACTGCTCAACAGTTTAGAACCACTAATTCACATAATGTTGCACATCTTAGCTTTCTTTAATAAAACACTCAAAGAATGCTGTGTCCAGCACTGATACTGTATGCTGGAATATAGTCTTACACACAAACTTCCAGACCAGCATGACCTGTTTCTGCAATCCCGATTAGGTCAAAATAATATGCTAAAAACTGATTATGCAGTCTGCATTCTTTCTCAAGAAAATGCCTGAGGGCTCCCAAAGAAACTTTTCTCATTCTTCAGGAAAAGTAATGCTATACAAAACTTCAAGGATATTTGACTGAAATTAAAACACAAACCTGTCCACACTGATTGCGCAAAGGTTGAATATCGATGCTGTACAGAGCATTACATCCATGGTCATTAATCCATCGCAAACAGCCACATCTAAGGACCAGACGCCGCCTTGAAACTGGAAAGAGAGATTTATAGAGTCATGAAAGAGCTTTAATGAGCACACTTCCTCAAAGTGAAGAACATGTCAGATTTATTTTAAATAGGTAACTTTTTTGGATATAGATTCAGACTGTCCTTGATTCTCTTATTGAGTCAAACTAGCCTAATGAGCCTAACGAAGCCACAACTTGACTGATTTAATGTGATGGCAACTTAAGGATAACAAGATAAGTGGCCTAAAACCTAAAAAGCTTGAGAAGGGGATTTAAAGAGGGAGTTATCTATGTAACTTATCTATCTATCTATCTATACACATACAGGAATACAGTATACACACATAATAAATAAGTTACATTTGCCATTTATTATGAATTAGAATGCAATTGTAATCATATCTAAAATTTGACACTATTTTAAATGGCTAGTTATATATATATATAATATATATTCTGATATTGATCTACAGTATTTTGAGATAAAGATAGGTAGATCTATATACCTTATAAAATGCACTTTTTATTTATAATATATGGGAACCTCTCATTATAGCATGTCTCAAACATACACACTTACCTCTGCATAGACAAAGAGGGGTAAAACCAAAACTGCCAACATCAGATCTGCCACAGCCAAACTCACTATGAAATAGTTTGTCGTTGTCTTCAAGGCTTTTTCCTTGTAAACACTCAGGCACACAAGTACATTTCCACAAATTATCACTATGATGAGCAAAACCCCAAATATGAGAGCAGGAACATTGTAGGTAAACAGCTCGGGCTGAAGTGTGCTGTTCACGCTCGAGATATTCACAGACATTGTTCACGATCCGAGCGAGACCGGCTTCTTTGAGGAAACTTTTCATAAATGTCTCATGTTTTCCTGTCCGCTGTGGTCCATCTCTGCTCATCTCGTGTCAGTCAGAAGACCAGCCATCTATATCAGCAGCACAACGACGGACGCATTGAGTAGGTCAATCCATCTGCTGTCTCTCCTTAAATAACACAGTCCGATAATCTGGGAAAGTCGCGAGCTGAATTTCGTTTGAACGGAGCTGCAGTCAAAATAAAACTTTTCGACGTTGAAAAAATAAAAAAATATCCAGGTGCTTAACCAGATACACTTGAGAGCTGAAGGAAGATGTGGCGCTAAGGGCGCTTGTTTATTACGACTAGCTCCAGAGCTGTTTATGCGCTCTGAAGACTGGGGAGAACACGTCCGTTGTCTCCCTGCCCATTTTTAACAGCTAAAAAATCTTCAAAGATATTACCTGTTGTCTGTTTTTCTCCCACGTGGATTTTTTTAGATCTCGAGATATGGAATTATAACACATTTATGGAATAGACTATTTAATTGGACGTATTAAGTTTATTTATAGGTTACATATTGGGGAGACCTTCTCACACTTACTCAGTGAATATTTCTCTGGGTAGGTTTGTTTTTGCAGCTAGTTTTTGTACATTAAGTAGGCTAAACAAAATGAATCGAAAAATTGCAGATAAATTAAATGGCAGCTTAATTAAAAGCAGACTAATTTAAGAGAGTGCAGTTTCTTTGCACACTAACTGTTATGATCTGCTGGATGTGCCAGTCCAGACTATATGGCACCCCTATTGTACTGTGTCTGTGTTTTTCCACTCCATGTATGAACTGTCACCTGTTTACTCTTGTCTCCACCCACCTCATGTGTCCCCAGGGTAACTGATATGTTGTCCCCGCCGAACGCGAGACACTTCGTCACTTGTCCACTGCCCTGACCCGGCTCAACTCGATTTCCCAGTGGGGAGGGGACATCGAGGATTATATAGAGGACTTAATTTCAGTGTGTCATACTGTTCCTGAGGACGATGAAAAATGTGTTTCCTAATGGGACTTCTCTTTGCGCGGCAAGAGAAAGATCCTGACTGGTCTCTGACTGAGCTTCTTGACTGGGTGCTCTGCTGTTGTGCATCTGCCCTCACGGTGGAGGAGGTCATCGAGGTACCCGCGCATGAAGCTGCTCACAAAATGGCCGTTGATCCTGAGCCACCACACCAGCCTTCTGCCAAGAGGGAGGTTTGACCACAGACTTCAGCCACCATGGACGTCGCCCCTGCGTTCCCAGGCGTCATGTGTGCTGCATATGAGGACTATAGGGTCCCTCCCAGACCGAGAAGGTTAGTGTCCAGTTTGATGGACCCTCCGTTAAGAACAGTGAGAGCTGTGACTGTTATCAGGGTTCCTGCACAGGCTGTTTTTGAGACTGTTTCCCCGTTGTCGGTTCCAGTTTTATGGCCAGACGAGCCATTTGATATCCATGCGGTGTCGAGTCCTAATTGTAAGGGTGGCAGCCCTGCTTGACAGTGTGGCAAGCCATGTAAAGCTCTATTGGTCCCGGTTTCTCAGCCTAAGAGACTGTTTCCAGTCCTGTCTGTTCCAGTTATACAGCCAGAGGTGCTGTTCCAAGCCCAGTCCGTTCAGGTTTCACAACTCGAGGAGCTGTCACCCATCCCAACGCTAGCGACGGGTTCTGACATCATCACGCAGCGAGAGGGGCTGTGTGGTGTACAGTCTGGGCCGGGTACTCAGTCAGGTGCCGTAAGACAGCTAGGGGAGCTGTCTACCCCGTCGGTGGTTCCTGAGTCGCCCACAGAGTGGTCGTGCCATGTCCAGCCTGTCCCGGTTACGCAGCCTGAGAAGCTGCCGAAGATCCTCGCGGTTCCTAGCCCGCATGTTACGGGTCTGATTGTTCCTAGAGGACAGGGTCGTGGTCCGGTCAGCCCCGGAGGGCATGGTCGAGGTCTGGTCGGCCTAAATGGTCATCTCCGCCACCCGATGCGCCCTGGAGGGCTGTGCCATCGTCTGGTCCTCTCAGGAGAATGTCTCCAATGTCTGCTCCGCCCAGGTGGACTTCTCCACCGTCCGCTCCGCCCTGGAGGTTGTTTCGGCCTTCTCCCAGGTTTGGAGTGTCTGGAAGCCGCTCTTTAGGGGGGGCTATGTTGTGATCTGCTGGATGTGCCAGTCCAGACTATATGGCACTCCAGTCCCCTATTGTACTGTGTCTGTGTTTTTCCACTCCATGTATGAACTGTCACTTGTGTACTCTTGTCTCCACCCACCTCACGTGTCCCCAGGGTAACTGATATGTTCTCTCCGCCCACCTTGTCTATCGTCATGGCCACTGATGTAACTCCACCCACTGACCTAGTTCTCACTTGCATTAAGTTCCGGTTTGTTTGTTTGTTATTCGCTGATCCTTGTGAGTGTACGGTTCCTTTTCAGGAACTCACACTGTGTCCGAAAACGCTTTGGGAACGCCTCGGCGTGACCACGCTCTGAATCTGCTGTGAAACCTGTCCAATGAGGGATCGGGACGTCATATGCGGTGACGTCATGATCCTGGTGTAAAACAGGTGCGGGAGATCGCTCATCAGCCTCTTTCATTCAGAGCTCTCTGTGTGTCTGTCGCAGCATTTCAAAGCTCTCTGTTTGAAAGCAAAAGAAAGAAAACTAGTTGAAAATGAGCCAGGATCAGGGATTCTGAAAGTCTGTCAGCCCATGTCATAGGTTTCTCACATCTAAAGACTCTCATCACATGTGTGTGGCATGTTTGGGAGAAGAGCACGCGGTAGCTGCTCTTGAGAGAGGGGTTGGAGAGGAGTTGTCCCTGGCCACTCTTCACTCGAGGAGAGCTCTCTTTGCGGAGGGAGCTTTCGTCTGTGTTCCCCGTGGGTCAGGCCCCGCTGTCGCTGAGGCGAACCGGCGCCTGCACTCGTGGGGGTCGCAAATCGATCTGATGGACGGGATAGAGACGAGTGATCCTCTATCTCTTCCCCAGCCCATCAGATTGGGCTTTGCACCGGGGCAAGAAGCACCGCGAGCGGTCTCTTCTCCCCGGGCAAGCCCGGCTGATTATAGACAGTCATCTTCCTCCGAGGAGGTTGATGTTGTCAGCCTTGAGAGCCAGCCTTTACCTCAGTCACCACGTTATGAGGAGCTGTTAGAAGTAGTGACTCGCGCTGTGGAGAGGTTGAATTTAGACTGGCCTGAAGCCCAGCAGACTGAACCACAAGCGAGTAGGCTGGATGAGCGATTCCTGCGGTCGAGACCGCCGTTCTCACGCCGAAGTCTCCCATTCTTCCCAGACGTGTAGGACCTGGAATAAGTCATTCTCTTCAAGAATGTATGCTCCCGCATCTGATTATTACGGGAATGTAGGGGGACTGGCGGAAAAGGGTTACAAAAAATTACCACCGGTTGAGCAGATGCAAGCATGCCATCTGTCACCGGGGGAAGCGAACTCTTTAAAAGCCCCGTCTTCTTCTTCCAAGCCGCTGCGGTTAACTTCAGCACTGGTTGGCAAGGGTTATGCGGCCGCTGGCCAAGCGGGCGCATGCTTGCACACCCTGGGGTTGTTGCAAGCATTTCAAGCTGATCTTCTGAGGGAGCTAATCGAAAAAGAGCTTATGGATGCTGAGGATATCCTGGAGCTTGGGCGTACGGCGGATCTCTCTCTCCGTGCTACGAGAGAGACCGCTAGAGCTGTGGGGCGCTAGATGGCAGCGATGGTAGCTGCTGAAGAGACACCTCTGGCTCAATTTATCGGACGTAAAAACCCAAGACAGGGTTTTATTAATGGATGCCCCGCTGGCGCCAGCCAGCCTGTTCGGGGAAGTGGTGGATACGGTAGTGGAGCGGCAACAGCAGGCGAAAAAGCAGGTAGCAGCTTTTCGTTCAGTGCTTTCCCGCCACAGGCTTACTCAAGGGGCCGCAGGCAACAATCTTCCGCCTCTTATCGAGGCAGTCAAAAAGAAAGCGTGGCTTCCCGAGCACCCCCGCGAGACTGGGGTTCAGGCGAGAGACAACACGCTGGTTATAGAACCTCAGTTCCCAAAAAGGATTTGAGGGAATTATTGACGGCTAAGAAAACGCAGTCACAGAAAAAATCCTGATTTTCACAGAAGTCATTTTGTGCACGCTCGGGAGCGAGAGCAGGGTCCGCCGCAGCTGCACACGACACCTGTATCTCCTCCAGCACTATCTGGTGGCCTCTGGGATGCGCCTCAGAGGGGCCGAAGGGTACACTCCCCCCGAGGGGGTTGGCTCTAGCACATCAGTGCTCTCTCGGCGAGCCGAGGGGGCAGACACGAGCTGTATGTCTCTTACTAGGCACCAGTCGCGAGAGGCTGGTACCCTTAGTGAATTTTCTGGTGGCATGGGAAAATCTCGTTGGGTTTTAAACGTCACAAAGAACGGTTATCTCATCAAATTCAAAGAATTGCCGCCGTATTACAACGGAATGATCCTCTGAGTAGTGGGCTCACGCCATATACTGGTGCTAGAGCAGGAAGTAGCCACTCTCTTAAAAAAGGGGGCCATCGAGGTGGTCCCGCCCGAGGGCAGAGTGGGGGGTTTTTACAGCCCGGATTTTGTGATGCCAAAAAAGGACGGAGGGCTGAGGCCGATTTTACATATCAGACAATTGAACTGCTCAGTCAGTAAGCTGAAGTTCAAAATGCTTACACTGAAGCAAATAATGTCTCAAATCAGGTCCGAGGACTGGTTTGTTACAATAGACATGAAAGATGCATATTTTCATGTGGCAATTCATCCGTCACACAGAAGGTTTCAAGGAGATAACTTATCAGTATCGGGTCCTCCCCCTTGGTCTAGCTCTCTTACCCCGTACGTTCACGTAGGTGGTGGATGTGGCCCTGGCCCCGTTGAGGCTTTAGGGTATCTGCATATTAACTTATCTAGACGATTGGTTGGTACTGGCAACTTTGCAGGCTGAGGCTTGCAGACATCCAGATGTCGTCCTTTCTCATATGAGAAAACTAGGGCTGAGACTGAACGACAAGAAAAGTGTGTTGTCTCCAGCTCAGAGTACGTCTTATTTAGGCATAATTTGGGACTCAACCTCGATGCGGGCACGATTGTCCCCCGCTCGGGTCGATGTACTTCTGTATGTGGCCAGAAGAGTGAAACAAGGCCATTCACTTACTGTCAAGGTGTTTCAAAGACTGCTGGGCGTTATGGCAGCAGCTTCCAACGTGATTCAGTTGGGGTTGTTACATATGAGACCACTTTAATGGTGGCTAAAAACCAAGGGGTTTTCCCCGAGGGGGAATCCTCTTCGTTTAATCAAGGTCTCGCGTTGAGGGGTCCGAGCCTTGGACATATGGAGGACACGACAGTTTCTACAGTCTGGGTCGATACTGAGCGCTCAGTGCCAGCGAGTGACCCTCACAACAGATGCGTCTCTGACCGGATGGGGGGCGATCATGCGTGGTCGTCCAGCCCCTGTCCAGTGGACCGACCAACAAAGCCAGTTGCATATAAATTGCCTAGAGATGCTAGCAGTGGCAAAGGCGCTGCAGTATTTCCGCCCGGACCTAGCAGGTTGGCATGTGTTGGTGCGTTCAGACAATGTAGCAACAGTGTCCTATATAAATCATCAAGGGGGCCTGCAGTCCCGTCCCTTATACAAATTAGCATGCATGATTCTAATGTGGGCTCAGCAGGCGCTCCTTTCGCTGAGGGCGATCTATATTCCAGGATACCTGAATCTGGGAGCAGATTCACTGCCGAGGCAGGGGCCGAGGCCCAGAGACTGGAGACTCCACCCGGAGGAGCAGATTTGGAGTGTCTTCTACCGAGCGAAGGTGGATCTTTTTGCGACTCAGGAGAATGTGCATTGTCCCCTCTGTTTCTCTCTTCTTCATCTGGCTCCACTGGGCCTGGATGCCATGGTGCAGAGGTGGCCGAGGCTCCCTCTGTACGACTTTCCCCCAATGGCTTTGCTGCCAGGGGTGTTAGAAAGAATTCGCCAGGACGGAGTCAGCTTACTGTTAGTAGCACCGTACTGGCCGACTCAAATGTGGTTTGCGAACCTAGTATCTCTCCTCAACAGGTCGCTGTGAGGGGTCCCAGTCAGGATGGATTTGCTCTCCCAGCAAGGAGGCACCCTTCTACACCCTCGTCCAGATCTGTTGAATCTGTGGCTGTGGCCCCTGAGGGGGCAGTGCTCTTAGCACCAGGGTTAACGACCGAGGTCGTCCAGACTATTCTGCAGTCGAGAGCGCCCTCAACAAGGAGGTTGTATGCTCTAAGTTGGAGACTTTTCACCTCATGGTGTGTAGAGCAACAGCAGGAGCCAGTTAACTACCCGATCGGCACAGTTCTGGAGTTCTTGAAGATGAGGCTATCCACAGGGATAGCTCATTCGACTTTGAAAGTGTATGTAGCAGCTATTTCGGCATTCCACGCACTCATTGATGGCTGCTCAGTGGGTAGACATCCACTAGTCGTACGATTCTTGCGAGGTGCACTCAGGCTGAGGCCCGTGGTGCGGACAAGAGTCCCAACCTGAGATCTGGCGGTGGTTCTGGAGGCCCTTTCTCGGGCTCCGTTTGAACCTTTGGAGCAGACCTCCGACCGATTCTTAACTATCAAGACTGCGGTCTTGATGGCACTTTCCTCACTCAAAAGAGTAGGGTACTTGCAGGTCTTATCAGTGGCTGCTACCTTTATCGACTTTGCCCCCGGACTGGTGAAAGTTTTTCTCTTCCTGTGAGCGGGATATGTCTCTATGTAACTGCGGGGTGAGACTATCAGACCAACTGTTTGTGTGCTTTGGCCCTCCCCGCAGAGGGTTGCCTGCTTCCAGGCGTACCCTGAACTGGTGGATCGTGGATGCTATTTTTATGGCCTATGACTCTGCAGGTCTCCCCTCGCTGATGGGAGTCAGAGCTCATTCCACTAGGGGTGTGGCGGCCTCGAAGGCGTATTTAGCAGGTGTCCTAGTTTTGGACATCTGCAAAGCAGCTGGATGGTCCTCTCCTTTGACCTTTGTGAGGTTCTATGGGCTTGACCTCCCGGCTACCCCAGGTTCCATTGTAGGCAGGAACTTGTGGGTCTGGGTACGTTGGTATTTCAGTGTGAGTTCCTGAAAAGGAACGGAACAGGTTATGTATATTCCCTTGAAGGAACGAAACACTGCATTCTTTTAGCCACACCCACTGCATCCCCGCGGAGCGCCGGCTTCATTCTTGAGGCTGATGAGCGATCTCCTGCACCTGTTTTATACCAGGATAATGACCGCGTATGACGTCCCGATCCCTCATTTGACAGATTTCACAGCAGATTCAGAGCGTGGTCATGCCGAGGCGTTCCCAAAGCGTTTTCGGATGCAGTGTTTCGTTCCTTCAAGGAACCAAGGTTATATACATAACCTGTTTCGTTTTTCCTGCCCCTTTGTAAGCGTTTATCCTGTTTTATTGTCTTCCGTGTTTCTGTGTTTGGATTGCCTGGTATCGACCTCTGCTACGAACTTCTGACCACGTCTTCGCCTTTTCCTCTGTTGACTGTTGCCAACTCCGCCTGTACGACGCTGAGTATGGATGTTAATAAAGCTAAACGAGTGGCTCCACACGTTTCCCGTCTATTCTCTGACACCCAGCGTGACATTCAACTGAAATATTTTAGTTTACCATATGCTTGTCAGCATTCAACAGTATTTTAACAATGCATGTTTCAAAGACGAAAGTAATTATAAAATGACATAAAGATGTACTTAAATTCTACTTAAGTCTAGCAAAAAGCACTCTTAAGTTAGTTAAATAATTGTTTTTAATAATAGTCTATAATAGATGTTAAAAAGTTTACATACAATTAAGTTTCCAAAAACATTGTATTCAGTAAGGTCTAAAGTACAAGCAAAATGGTTTTATTAATAAGTGTTTTGAACCCTTTGAACATTTTCCTCCAGGGAAAGTAGACTTCAAGCTTACACTCTTTGTCTGAGTACTGGTATATTGTAAAGAATACATCTTGTTCTCATATTTTCACCTCCATACGCTCAGACAGTAGGTGAAAGTGTAAGTTGAGAATAGGGGGGGGCTAAAGAAGAGTGCAATTATAGCACATAGTTCATTCAGAAGGGAAATAACGTCTCAAATAACTTGTGGGTTCATTGAAGATGAAACCTAGTCTTCCTAAAGATTCTAATAAAAGTAATTTCCTCTTTGTAATATGTATAGACTGAAGACTCAGTAGTCTACAGAAAGTTCAACAGATGGTTTATATAAAAATGTTTTGTATCAGAGACCCCAAATTTGGTTTTATGTTTGTTTGTATGCAAGTATTTTCCCCAAAAAATTTACTTAGAAAAAAAGTACTTAAAACAAGATTGGACCCCGTTGACACAGAGACAATGTTTCAAAATATGTGATACAGGAGAATGCAAGTCATTCAGGTTTGGACTGACATGAGTTAAATATACATTTCTGACCAACTAACACTTCAGGCAATTCAGCTAATTTAAAATGATGGTAGACAAATGTTCTGTGTTATATGATGTTTGAAACCATACAACATAAATAAAAGCAATGCATTTCCACATGCTAAGATTAAAAGATAAGATGTCTGTGAGGTCAGATTGACATCAAACAGAAACATTGTTATTCCTCCCATAAATGTTCAATACCAAACAGCAGTGGGTTAACATAATATCTGTTTACTGGATTTCAGTTAGGTCAAAGTAACATATTTAAAGAATTTGAAAAGAAAATATTTTTAAAATGACTATTATTATTTTTACATACAGCTTTGTGGGAAGAAAGTCAACCTCAAAGAGAAACAGGGTTAGAAGGCATTCTATTATCAAAGCAGCTATTAATATAAATTACAATATTTAAATTTTTTGAATAAAAAGCTGCACATGCACTATATATAAAATACAGATTTTAAGCTTACAAGCATTACTGACAGATATGTGTTTTGTGAATGGCTTCTTTATGTGACAGTTAAGGCAAACATTGAGAATAAGATGAAACAGTCTAAATAAGCTATGAATTCAAGAATTTTCTATCTGACATCATGCTGCCACAGCAAGTTACTGTGTTTTTATATATAGGCCAATATCATATCATGGCTTGTTATTATTTTCTGTTCCTCTCATGATTGGCTTAGAATTTATTAAATCTTTAGAGTTTAATTTCTTAAGGCTTAAGGATACACCTGGTTTCTCAAAATGGAAAACATATACAAGGTTACCCAAATGTTTTGATTGGATTTTATCTCAAGGGCTTTAAGATCATTTTGACCCTTTTGAGAAAATCATAATCAAAACTTTAAATACAAATTGTCTAATTTTTTTCTTGAAATTTGCAGTTAAAGAATAAACTGCATATATCTAAAGTTTTGTTTATTACTATTATTTTATTTTATTTTTATTTTTGACTTTTTTTTCTGTTTTAAGGCCCCTTTACACATTTATAGATTTATTATGGTTGGATGTAGTGTAAATGTCTTCAAAATAGGTTAGCTATATAAAGCCATCTACATCTGCCAACTCTCTAGAGGTTTCTTTTTCTGGGTTTCACAATAGGCCAAATTTATTTTATCTAGGCATACAGATACAGTAGACAACCACTGTGATGTTAAACATGCTACTCCATAATGATTAAGGTTTGTAATTTCCAGACATTTCTTCTTGTTTTTCGGTAGGTCCTCTAAGTATATATTTGTATATATGTATGTATACAGATAAATATTTAATATATTATTTTGATGATGATGATGGTTTTTTTTAGATATTTATTTTATTATTTCCTATTTTTGTTCTGTTACTCCAGAATCAGAGTTTGAAATTAAGTACTCTTTGGCTCTGAGCATTGAAAAGATTGTCTCTTGTGAAACACATTCACCTCATACAACCTTCTAGTCTGGTGTTTGCCAGCCAGCATGTGCTACTAGGTTCTGTGCCTAGATCCACTTGTAAAAACAGTTAAGTGAACTAAAACACTGATATAGCAAGCACTAAATATACTGTAGCGTTCACTACATTTAACTAAATATAGCCTTAAAGAAGGAAAATAATGTAATGTTTTCATATGATAAGAGAATGAGTGCATTTCAGACTGTTTGTTGTGTTGTCTCCCTCACGTGCCTATGATCTAGTTTTCCCTGTGATTGTCATTTGTCTCAGGTGTGTGTCATTAATTACTATCATCAGCCCTCCTATTGGCTGGTCGGCTTGGCTTGGTTTGCTTTGTGGTTCCACTGCAGTTTAGTACTGCTTTAGAGGAGTGGGCAGGATTATTCACATGTCCTTAAAGTCACTCTTGATCCTCTGCGTTGCCAGCCCTTCTTTCACCATGGCTCCTTCCCTTTGTCCACTCCACTTTTGGTCACCATCATGGCTGTGGCCTGGGCCCTACCTACAGTAGCTCTTCTGGCTTTCATCTGTCTTCTCCCTGGCTCCTCCCTCCGGAAGTTCATCCTCCCACCCAAACCTCAGCCAGTACTCTCTTCCTGCCAGCCCTTTGCCACCTCTGTCACCATCCCACATCCACTCCTTTGTCCTACTCCCAAGTTCCCTTCCATCCTTTGTTTTCTTTAAACTGCAAAAATATCTACAATTTTCAGCCAATCTCTTTTTCCGCTATGTAATCCAACGACTCTCTTCTCCATCAATGTATCATCATGAACTGCCGGGTTTAATTTAAATTTGTCTGTGCATGTTTTGTTTTTTTACTCTCAAAGATTGTGTGCCCATTGACTTGCAATATATGTCTACCAGACTGCAACGGTTTGAGTTAAAATCTTTGTTTGTGTTCTACTGAAGAAACAAAGTCACCTACATCTTGGATGCCCTGGGGGTAAGCAGATAAACATCACATTTAAATTTTTGGGTGAACTATGCCTTTAACTGGTTGCTTTCCCCCTTCTGTTGTTTCAAAGTGTAAAGTAGGTAAACCCTTGCCAAGGAATAACCATTTGCTATCACATAGCTCCTGAATTTCATGAGGATATCAAACTCTTCTGATGGGGGTTCACTGGAATCGGGATGGGCTGGCGACCTGCGGATGAAAAGAGAGACGTGAGTTAGTGGTTTGGATACATCAAAGTAGGGCTGTAGCACTCAAGTCCGGTTTTGGACTCGAGTCCGGTCTCGAGACCGTTTTTTTATGGTCTCTGACTTGTCTCCGACTCGCTGGTATTAGGACTCGGACTTGTCTCGGTCTCGGACTTGTACCCCCTCTGTAATACTGGTCACTTCTTTTCTACACTACTGTACATCTGCAGTAATAATAATAATAATAATAATTTTTATTTATATAGCGCCTTTCCAGAGCTCAAGGACACTTTACAATGAATGTAACAA
>JAUCMU010000125.1:26954747-26969135 GCA_032275025.1 Enteromius treurensis
AGTGTAACCTGACAGTTTGCTAACATGTTATTAATTCACAGTAACACTTTATTTTAAGGAACAAT
This sequence comes from Enteromius treurensis, assembly GCA_032275025.1. Classification (NCBI taxonomy): domain Eukaryota; kingdom Metazoa; phylum Chordata; class Actinopteri; order Cypriniformes; family Cyprinidae; genus Enteromius; species Enteromius treurensis. The sequence goes on from JAUCMU010000125.1 coordinate 26,954,813, forward strand.
TCTCACTATTAACTAATTGCTTATTAGCATGCGTATTAGCATTGACTGCTATTACTTGTAACATATAAATGCCTTAATTCTGAATGACTATATTTTAGATCTCTTAATCCTACCCCATATACCTAAACTTGAAAGATTATCTTACTATTAATACAAACCAAAGTAGGTGTTTATTGAGGCGACAGTCATAGATAATTGTTAATGAGTAGTGATAATTGGGCGACCTAATAAGAATCAGTTGATGTAAAGCTGCAAAGTTACTGCAAGGGGAACATTAAAAGGTAACCCAAAATTCACAATTCAAAATTCTCTCTTCCTTGCTGAACTAATTCTACCAAATCCTACATTGCCATAAAACCTAAATCTATCAGTTTCAATCTTATATTTAACATTTATGTGTACTAATATCTCTTTTGTGTGTAATAATCTTACTTTGCACTTCATTCTCCTATCTCAATTTCCTTTACTCACATATGAGCTGGTCCTCATAACACATAATCCCCTTTTCTGAATCCTATATATAATTTTTATCGTAACTTGTATTTCAAGATATCAAGATATCTGCTCTACTTTCAGTATGTTTCACCCTATGTTAGCGTTACCCTAGCAACATAGAACCTATGTCATGTATAAATCAGTGGAACACAAAACCCTAAAAACATGAACCCACTAAGAATGTTAACTTAAACAAAGGTAACTGCTTCAGATTACTCCTTATTCCTTGTCCTGTTCCAGCTTCATACTTGGAGTTCTCAGCCTTTGAGATATATGAGAATGATAGACCTCCTTCCTTAAGATTCAACTTACTTATACTTCTTATACTTCAAAGCTGCACATCTCTGGCCTCTGCTGGTGAAATAAAATGTTGCGGTTGAAATTATCACCTTGACCCAGGGATCCTCAAATCTAGCTCACAAGGTACCACCCTGATCAAACTCACCTACATGTGATATTCTAATGATCCTGATGCCTGTTGCATAAAACAAGTTTACCAAATAAGCCAGGCGTATTTTAGTAAGTCTCACTTATTTTGAACGAAATCATCTGACAATAAGTCAGACTAAGTAAAATAAACCTGGCTTATTTGGTAAACCTGTTTCACAAAACAGGCCCCTTAATACAGGACCAGGGTTGAGAAACACTGCCGTAGCTAAACGTAATCCATAAGGTCCACCCTTTACATCCAGAGAGAGGGAGCTGGATGTCATCTGGATCTTGCAATGAGTACCACTTGCAAGTGTGCTAAAAAGTAAAGTCAAAACATTGGATTACCCTCTAGTGGCTGGCTGCAGTATTAGTCATAAACCCTGCTTATTAGCATGCATATTACTAGCACAATGGCTGTTTATTACTTATAAAGCACCAGTGTTGGGTAAAGTTACTTTTAAAAGTAACACATTACTCCCTAAAAAAAGTAACTAATTAAATTACTTTTTATGGAAAGTATTGTGTTACGTTACTTTTGCGTTGCTTTTTAAATATGGGCTGAGCTTGAGTGTTTTTAATACAAGAAGTTCTATTTATAGCAAATGTAAAAGCACAACAAAAAAGTAAACTTAACTTAAAAAAAAAAATAAACCTCAGGCAAACTTCTCTTTTACCGCATACTATATTTTGTAGCACTGTTCTTAAAATGTAGGCACAAAGCCCTAAACTTCTCTTCAAAAAGTTTGAATTATTATTTAAAAAGATTAATGATAAAGTTAAAACAGCCTTTATCTCTTTTCAGGTATTCTTTTTTTCTCTCGACAATTTTAAACACTTTTTTCATTTGAAATATTTCTTGTTTTTGTATCTCGGTCACCGTAGCTTTGTAAAAAAAAAATTTAAGTAGAGTGTGATTTTTTTGAAAGAAGCATTATATAGGACTGCATTTCTTTCTGAAACCTTTCAGAACAATTCAGCCTACAGCTCATCTGTTCAAGGCCTGCTCCACGAATCCATGACAGCAGCACACATCTACATGCCTGCACAATGTGCATGCTTCATGTTACACTGTGTTCCCGTTGTTCCCACACAGAGAAGCAGTGGGGGTGGAAGAGGGGCTTCTTCTTGTTTGTCTCCAAACATGTATTATACTGGCTGATGTCATGGTCGCATGTGGCAGAGAACAGATCTGATTGGTTGGGAGGGAGGAAAATATTTTGAAGGAAATCAATTAAGTACTTTCAACAAATGTGCTAAAATAAATAGCACACTGCATAAAGAGTGTGTGTTCTTGCTCTCACTCTCAGACTTGGTCAGAGCTGATCAGGGGCATACATTATTACATAAGTCTTGAGAAGACAGTACTCCACACATCATAGAATATGAAATTAAAACATTTGAATGTGTTTTGCAGAAAATTAATTAGTACCGATCTATGGTTGTCTCCTATTCATAAAATATGATCTACACTTTTCAAAGTTTAGAATAAGTAAGATTATCAATGAATGAATGAATGAATGAATTCCATTTCTTTTTTTATTCATTCATTCATTCTTTCTTGTCTCTTTTTTATAAAGTTTTTAAAATTTATCTTATGCTCACCAAGTCCCCATCTCTTGAAAAATACTACACTGAAATATAATATTAAATATGTCTTTTATATTTTAATATATTAGGAAAAAATAAAAAAGAAACATATTATTATCTATATTGAAAACTTTTAAAGCATTTTTTCTGCTTAACAATTTTAATTGAAACAGTAAAAACACAAATCTGGAATAAATAGTAATAATAAAGATAATAATAATACTTTTACTCATGGTAAAACTGCAGGTAAAGCAGGATTTTTTTTTTTTTTTTTTACTTTGATATTGCAAATCACTATTAATAAACAATAACTTATAAATAATAATAAAATAATGCTAATCATAAAATATAGGCCTGCCTGAAATTCATAAACATAGACTATGTATATAAATCGTGTCTAAACTCCCAGGATATAGATCCCAAGATTTATGTATTTAATTGTATTGATGTGTTTTTTATTATAAATATTAATATAACTTTGTTATTATTTTTCCTACCTCACGTTTATTTTGTAATTTCACTTCTTTATGAATTCAGCGCTGCATAAGGTTTTCTTTAATAGTCATCTGCTTAGACTGACAAAGTAATTTTTGCGTATTTCATATTGTCAGATTTCTCAAAGCCTCCCATCCCGCAGTGCTTCCACTAATACAAAATGACCCCTGAAAACAGATGCAAGTATTTGGGTGGGAGGGAGCAGTCCACTGCTGGCAAGCTCTTTAGGCAATATATGACCGTAAGATGAAGTCACAAACATTGCGACTGGAGTCAACTCCCACTCATCGGGCAGCACAGTCAATGCTTTATGTGAAGAAGTACCAGCTGGTGCCACGGTCTCATAGTCCTCCATACTTATTTGTGTGCATCAGAAACTCTGAAATGGACATGATATTTAAGCGTAAATCCATAACTACTATCTTTGGCTGTTTATTTGCATTATTCCTTCACAAAATCTGCTTTGCTGAGAAAAGTAAGTAACTCCTGTTTCAGTTTTTAGATTTGCTATACTATTGTCAGCAACGCTATTGTGTCGGTACTACATGTGTCAGTCTTTGTGGGTATTTTTTATGATGTAAGATTTCAGCTTAGTCAGTGGAAATAAAAAAAAAGCCATGTCTGTTCATTGTCTACAGATGGCTGGGATGTAGCTTCAAAATATGTCTAGTGGTTCAAAATGCTACAAAGTTTGTGTCATGACAGAAAAGGAATTGCCTTTCAAAAACAAATTCATTTACTATAAAAACTGCTTAGTACAATTTTGATAAACAGCATTACGACTCGCGCAGTTCTAGAGTGCAAATGAAAACTGTCAATTGAATTTATTTAAAAACTTTAACATATTAGAATCAGATTCAGGGAGCTAGATTGACATGCTAAAGTTAAGAATACAGTATCTGTTCATACGCATTTACAAATACATACAACAAAGTTATTATTTTAATGTATTAACTGTAAAATATTAATTTCTGCAAAAATATTTGTATTGTTTTTGTTATATCTGCTATAATATGGTTAAAATGGCAATATTTGTTTTCTCTCCGCAGTTTGTACAGTCCCCTCAGAGCCTGTGACAATTAAAGAGAATAACACTGCTGACACAGTCGTTGTCCATATTAACACAACAACAAAGGATATAACGCTGAATCTCACGGAGAATCCTGGGAATGCCTTCGATCTAAGAGGTTCAGAACTAATAGCAAAGAAAGGCCTAGACTTTGAAGTATGTTTATTTTATGACTTTCTTGTGCCAATTTGAGTAACAAGACTATGATGACACTGAAAATCCAGCTAAAACCAGGTTCAAATGGTAGTTATGTTGAAACCGTTTTTTCCAGCTTGACCGTCTTAAACTGATTTGACTTTGGGTTAGCTTGATTTGGTTAACAACGAAATATTACAAAAATTTAATCCTAACTTCAGCTGATATTAAACTGTTTTCCAGACACTTTCAGGTCCTCAAGAGCTAACTGTCCAGATCCGATGTAATAAAACTGGCTACAGAAGTGTAAGTTACTCACAACTGCAATTACAGTTATGGATTTTATGCAGACGAATGCAAAGCACAAAATAGTCTTAGTATTGGATAAAATATGAACCCAATGGTTGGGGGGCATTTCATATTCATTTGTACATTTCATCTACAGATCACTCTGACTGTGATTGTTCGTGTTGAGAATATCAATGACAACCCTCCATCATTTGGCAAGAGCGAGTATACACTTGACATAAATGAGGTGAGAGCATATTGTTATTTAACATGTGTCTCGGCAGGAGATGTTTTAAATGTTGATCCAGGTGCATGTTCTTTTTTTGTGAAAACACGATTACACACATAGTGAAGTCAGACAACTTGCTCATCTTTTTTTAAATCTACTGTCAAAGGGAGAATGCTGAAATTCTAGTCCATTCTAATGCCATTCTAATGTTGCATTTTATGCGAATTGTACAGCTTACACCTGTTAATAGCAGCATTGCCCTGATTGAAGCAATAGATGATGATTCTGAGGTTCTGTATTATTCTATGGAACCAACTGTGGTAAGAAATCATTTCTCAAATAATATAATGAAATTGTATGAATAAACAAATTATTTGAATAATTGTTTACCCCATAATAAGTATGCCATTTGTTTCTCATCTTCATGTTACTCATATGGGCTTAAATCTTATAATAATAATGTAAAAGCATCAAAAACATGATAAATGTGTTGTTACAAGAAATTTGAGGTCATACGCTAGCTTTGTGTGTAAATAAATGGGATAGTTCACCCAGAAATTAAAATTCAGCCTCTTACCTTCATGTTGTTCATCTTCAAAAAGACTAATTAATATATTTTTATGAAATCAGAGAAGTTCCTGTGCTTGTTTTAAAATGTTTTTATCTAAAACTACAGCTTAGTTAAATGTCTCAAAAAGTTCAAATGACATAGTAAACATAATCCATATGAATTTAATGGTTTAGTCCATGTAATTTAAACCTCTTTTTATTACATAAGAATATAAGGTGAATTATTTAGGCATTTATTCACATACAAACATTAATCAACACACATATAACACATCAAATATGGAAAATGCAAGCTCCAACATCAGATGTCCAACATCAGCACTCAATTTAAAACAAATGAAATCAAATAAACTGTAAGAATTTAGAGCTATTGGTTTGGGTTTGAAACAGTATGAGTAAATGACATTGTTTGCATATTTGCTTGAACTATTCCTATAATACAAAGATTTCTTTACAGAATAGATACTTCAGACTTGAGACCATGTATATACCAAGCATCCTTGTGAACAAGATTTTAGATTACGATGTCATCCAGCAAGTGAAAATGATCTTGTATGTGCAGGTGTGTAAACATTCTACTGTTTCATGTGAATGTGATAATTTGAGACATTCTCTGCTTATCTGACATTTAACACAAACATTTCTTGACAATGATAGGATACACCACCACCACCACAACTGGGTCAACGCTCTTTCACAGCTTCCGCAACCATCACCATCAATATTATAGACATTGATAACCGTCCTCCTTGGTTTCAACCATGTACAAGAGTAAGCAGTGGTAATGCCAAACTCTGCCTGAGCCTGGGATACAAAGGCAGGGTAAACCTAACAGAAAAACAGGTATGTTTTCATTCCTTTTTGTGACCATGAAGATAGTTCACCCAGAAATGAAAATTAGCTGAATATTTGCTTACCCTTAGGGAATCCAAGATGCAGATGAGTTTGTTTCTTTGTCAGAAAAGATTAGAAGAAATTTAGCAGTAGCTACCTAACTTGCTAACCAATCACCATCACTTGCTGCAGTGAATGGGTGCCAGCAGAAAGAGAGTCCAAACACCTGATAAAAACATCACAAAGTAATCAACAAATTCCAGTTCAATTAACATTTTGTTATGCATGATGCATGCTTATCATAAATGGAAGCTGTAAATCAGGAACCGGATTCAGGATCGGTTCTCCTGGCCGTGAGTCAGCAACTGGATTCGGGATCGGCACTCCTGGCCGTGATTCATTTACTGGATTCGGGGTTGGCTCTCCCGGCCGGGAATCAGGAACTGGAATCAGGATCGGCTCTCCTGGCCATAAATCAGGAACAGGAATCGGGATCGGCTCTCCTGGCCGTAATTCAGGGATTGGAATCGGCTCTCCTAACTGTAAATCAGGGACTGGAATCGGGACCGTCTCTCCCGGCCGTAATTCAGGCACTGGAATCGGGATCGGCTCTCCTGGCCGTAGTTCAGGCACTGGAATCGGGATCGGCTCTCCTTCCCGTAGTTCAGGGACTGGATCGGGATCGGCTCTCCTAACTGTAAATCAGGGACCGGAATCGGGACCGGCTCTCCTGGCTGTAATTCAGGCACTGGAATCGGGACCGGCTCTCCTGGCCGTAATTCAGGCACTGGAATCCGGATCGGCTCTCCTAACTGTAATTCAGGCACTGGAATCGGCTCTCCTGGCTGTAAATCAGGGACTGGAATCGGGATCGGCTCTCCCAGCCGTAAATCAGGAACTGGATTCAGGAACGGCTCTGTCCGTCTACGGGGAGCTGGCACTGGATGCCCTCCATACTGAACAGGCTCCGTGGGAAATTCCAGCTGTGCGTCCTCTGGTGGCTGTGCCCGTGGCGTGGGCATTGGACTGTGCAGCACAGGGACAGCACGGCGTTTGGAGGGTACGAGCCTCGGATGGCACTCGAGAAGCCCGGAGATCATCACTCAGCGTCCTGGCTGAGGTGAATATCGTATGGAGCTGGAATGGCACGCACATACAGTACAAGGCTCTAGGCTGAAGACTGGAACAGCGCTGGGTGGAGACGAGTGGTCAGAACTCTTGAAGGGGCATGTGGAGGATTCAGGTGCAGTGTGAGCTGGCCAGCCTCGCAGGGAAACATCCGCTTCTACAAGGAATTTAGACTTGTTGAAAATCAAACATAAGGATGACACTTGAGGACCGACACTGGGGATTCAAACATACACACTTAAATACAAACACTGACGAGAACAGAACTCAAAGCACACAAGGAACACAGCTGGCACGGGTTAACTTAATTAGCTAAACTAGGAAAGGAAACACAGCCTGCTCCCACCTCCCTGCCCCATTTGAGGCCACATCACCCCTTGAGCACCCTTCTCACCTTTTTCACCCCTGACCCATTTTCATGGCTGTATAATATAGACATACTGTCAGAGACAGTTTAAGGTTAAAACACCCTAATGATGATTTTTTTTTCTTACACACCGGCAGCTTTTTTGCTTCACAATACATTAACTGATGGGCTGTCTTGTGGGTCATTGTGATGTTTTTATCAGCGGTTTTTAACTCTTATTCTGACTGCACCCATTCACTGCACCTATTCCAATGGTGAGCAAGTGACATAATGCTAAATAAATGTTTTCCCATAAACAAACAAACTCATTCAGTTCTTGGATGGCCTGAGAAAATATTTAACTAATTTGAATTTTGAGATAACCTATTATTACATATAAGTGCAATGGCGTGTTTTGAATTAGTCATAATAAATTGATATTTTCAGGAAGGACCCTTGCAATTGCAGCCAGGTCCAGTGTATGCCAGAGATGGAGATAAAAGCAGAAATGAAGAGATAAGCTATAAAATTGTTCGAGGTATTAAAGCATTTTTCCTCACATGACTGTTGCTCCTAGACCTACACACTCAATGTTCAACATGAACTGCACAATCATTTCTGTAATTGCCTAGGAAATGACGACAACATATTTCAGATTGATGAAAAATCTGGAAACATATCCATGCTGAAACCAGCAGATATAGCTGGCCCAATAACACTTTTAGTTTTGGTGAGTTTCTTGTGCATATTATGGAGACCTTGAGAAGTTTTGTGACATGCATCCTCGTGATATCTGGTTAGTATACAATTTTCACTGCTTAATTTTGATAATAGCAACCTTCTTTTATCTATCCTTCCCAGGCTTCACAGGTATTAAATAGAGACCAGTTTGCCACTACTTCAGTCACTATTGACGTAATGAAAAAGAGCAGAAATGCTCCAAGGTTTGAGAAGGACCGATATGAAGGGTATGTTTACGGTACTTCAGGGCCCGAAAACATGGTGTTAAGGGACAGGACATCCAACAGACCCATCAGAGTCAGAGCAAGGGATGAAGATTTTGCAAGTGTAAGTTTTAAAACTTTGTTTAATACTATCGTTAGTGATTTAGTTTTAAATTATAGTACATGCATACATTTTAGTTGTGATTTACACATTGTGATGTACACTTGTAAAGTTTTAGGGTTGATGTTAGGATTGATGTCAGGGTTGGGGCTAATAGGATAACTCCACCCCAAATTGAACATTTTTTCATTAATCACTTACCTCCAAGTTATTCCAATTACATGCAAAAACTTAATCTTCTGAACACAATTTAAGATATTTTGTTTAAAAACCGGGGAGCTTTCAAATATCTTAATAACTGCCATGTGATGAACACTGTCATGGACCAGAAAAGTATGAAAGACATTGTCAAAATATTCTTTTATCAGTGGATAAGTCTGAATTTTATGAAGCGATGAGAATACTTTTTGTATGCAAAGAAAATAAAAATAATGACTTCATTCAACAGTTTGTCTCCTCTGTGTCCTCTTCGTGTCATTCGAACACAATTTTTTGTCAATAGGACAGTCAAAAGATTCCCGATTTTCAACCAAAATATTTTAAATTGCGTTCCAAAGATAAAAAAAAACTTTTATGGGTTTGTAACGACATGGGGGTAAGTGATTAATTACAACATTTTAATTTTGGGGTGTTTGAGAGAAATGTTTTTTTCCAGGACCAACAAAGAGATTGATCAAGGATCAATAAGAGATTGCCAGTTTCTTTCTTTATTTTTCAGGGAATCAATCCTGACATAAGATATGAAGTGCAATATAGCAGCTATGTTAATGTCACAACAGATGGGTTTATACTTTTGAAGAAAGCCGTTCGGACTGATTCCTTTGCTGTGCAGGCAAGTTAATATGTTTTAACCATATAATCGATGATAATAGTTGCTTGAAAATAAAATCGGCCTACTTTTACCATTAATTACATGGTCCTTGTTTATGATTCCACTTGTGTCCTAACCAGACACAACATTGGTTTTGAAGTTTCCAGCAAGTAAAATGTAGAAAAAAAGTACTGCACCATAAGAATGATGCTTAATATAAAGATGTAGAGGGAGTTTGGATTTATGAGATTTGAATTAAGGCAGAGGTACTTAGTATGATAAACTAAATATGTTGTTCATTGCAACCACAGCATTTACCAGTTTTTATGCTCATTTTTTCCCATCACATCTGGGTTTTTTTGTTTGTTTGTTTTTGTTTTTGCAATGTACATATGTACACAGTAAGGGCATATCAAATTATCATTTTAAATGTAAAAATAGTAAAAACACATAATATAAAGTCCAGTAGACTTTGGTGTTAGTATTAAGGCTAAAATCTTCAATACCTAATTTTTAATTTGAATATTTAGTCGCACTTTATATTAGGTAACCTTCACTACTAGATACCAACATTTAGTGTCTACAAGACAATGGATTTACTGTATATCTGTATTTTACAAATTCCCTCATCTACTGCTAATTGGGTATGTTCAGGTTCAGGAGTAAGCAGGTTAAGATTATAGGAGTTAGAGTTGGATATTTTGGGGTAAGGTTTGTGTTATGGTTAGGGGTAATTCTAACAGTATAACTACAAATGTTCATTTAAGTACTTCAAATGTACAAATAAATATCTACATAAGAATATTGGGTCCCACTTTTTATTAGGTGGCCTTAACTACTATGTAATTACATTTACATTAATCATTTGGTAAATTAATCAATACGATTATTGTACACTTACATGTTTTTAGATCATACTTATATTTAAATATGAAAAAATACCCGTATGTAATTAATAGGGGTGTGATGAGACACTTATCACAAGACGAGACGAGACACTGGCTTCACGAGAACGAGACGAGACAAGATTTATTGACTTATTTACAAATAAATCCTCAATGCTAAAATATATTGGGGGGGAAATTATTTTATTCAACAAAAACATTCAAAAAATGTAGGTGCATTTTGTAATCAACCTTTTGAAATTAAACTATTTTACGTGCAGTAATAAACAACATCTGAACACTGCAAAATATTTAGCCACAAACTGACAGGCAAGTAATTAACAAAAATAATATAAATAAATAAAAACAAATAACACAAATATCCCTTTAAAGTGCCACTATTATGCCATTTTAAAGGTTGATAATATTGCTTTATGAGTATCTTAAAACAGGTTTACATTTATGCAAGGTCAAAAAACACTTTAGTTTTCTCAAAAAAATTCTTCTTTTTGACATAAACCCTGTGGAAATTGTACTGTTTGTGGGCAGGCAAGTTGTTACTTCGCGACATGTGGCCGTAACAGAGAAAGATTTGAATTGCTGGCGAACGTGACGTCATTTTTTTCATCAGGGGTCTCGCTTACCCTGTCCGCGTGCAGGAAATATTTTGAGACCGCACAGATTGTCCACGTGTATGCGCGGGAAGGAGTGCAAGTCAATTGGTGGCATTGCGCATGTATCGAGCTCGTCCGTCCGCTCTAATCCGCAATTGAGTATACTTTAAAAGCTGTGTGGATGCGGCCTTAAGTCTGCTTACACTGGATGTGATGAAGCGACCATTGAAAACCATTTGGAATTTGTGTCAGCATTTTGTGTAATAGAACGCGGCAGCAGTTTCCTGTCCTGTCGGTGATTTATTGCGCCCCTAGTAATTACATATGCAATTAATTTGTAATCCCATACATATTCCAAACATATGTATCCCCGTACATCTTAACCTACCCATACCACCAAACATGTCCCTAACCTTACCCACATCCCACCTCAATAGCAGCAAAAGTGTTTTGCAATACATTATGATCACAATAAGAACACTTTTTATTTCTTGATGTAAGTACATAGTAGTTAAGACCACCTAATATAAAATGTGACCAAATATTGTATGACATGGTTAAATGCATTGTAAGTGTAACTAAAAACATTTTCAATTGATCACCAGCTTCGTGCAGTGGATGTGTCTACTGGTGAGGCAGGAACAACGACTCTCTCTGTGATTGTAGTACCTTGTAAGTTAAACACAATTTTTTTTCCCAATAAAATTTAACTTAGGACTGTCCAGTTTTGCTTTTGGTGGGCCACTTTCCTGCAGAGTTTAGCTTCACACATACTGGCCTGGTGATTTTTAGTGATCCTGAAGACGATGAATGTTCAGGCGTTTTTATTGGGGCTAGAGGTAAACTTTGTTGGAAGGTGGCCTTTCAGGAGCTGGATTAAACACCCCTTGTTTAAGTGTTAATAAGAGATTAGTTGACTTCCAGGTGGCATCCAAGATGTCCATTGTTTTTTAAAATACATTTTCTTTGAGAAAAACATTCCATTTAATGTAGCCTCAAAGTGCTTACACCAGTTCTTCTCTACCACATCACTGTAGTCCCACCAACACTGCATGTTTTCCATGTCTCTTTAATCAAACGCACCTGAATCAAATCATCAACTCATTAGTAGAGACTCCAAGAGCTGAAATGGGTATGTCAGACAAAGGAGAATTTGGAGTGTTGTCTTGCATTTGCTTGACTTCTCACATTATGTTGTCACGTTGGAAATGTCACTCATGATGTTGACGGAAGTACTATAACAAATACAGTGTTTACAAAGTGAACATGCAAAGAAAGTCAAACAGCCCTTTAAAAAAATCACAGACCATTTTGCAAGATAACACCCTAATTCCTCTGCTGGGATCTTGTAGAGTCATTCAAAGCAGCATTAAAACTGCAATTTGCAACCCATTAAGTCCCATTAAAGTCCACTATATGGGAAAAATCCTGAAATGTTTTCCTCAAAAACCTTAATTATTTTCAACTAAAGAAAAAAAAGATGTGATCATCTTGGTTGATAATGGGAGTGAGCAAACCATTAGGAAATTTTTATTCCAGAAGTAAACTGTTGCCTTTGTAATTTTTATGTTTCCATCTATTATATATCAGTAGTGGGGGTCCAGTCACCCGATGAGGGGTACCGTGCAGGAGACATGGCTTTGCTGGGCTTTGTAATGGCTGCGTTACTGGTGCTCTGCCTCATTGTGATCGGCTATCTGATATCCCGTGTCAAGAAGGGGAATCCTGATGCATTCAAGTCTGAGGTCAGCATCTTCTCATCAAAGCTCAGTGAGTCCAGCTCTGAGTGCCCACTTTGTAAAAGAAATTACGCTTAAAAGAAAGTTCCATAAGAACGCCGTAATCATGTACTACAGCAGGTAAAATTCAGCTCGTGAAATTGTGAGATTAACCCTCTGCCCTCATTCAGTGTTTAGGGCCATGCTTGAAGTTTACTCAGCCCCCTAACAGGCCAAGCCCAAGAGATAGCATGCAGTTCACCAATGATGGTTTCTTGAATGAAGGGGACACAGGGAGAACCAGATCCAGGCGAGCTGAACTGAGAGAAAGGAGACTGGATGCAGTTCAAGCAGCGAGGGTGCGAGTGATACCTCGCGAGAGACAGAGGCACTGCCGCTCCTGTGGACTCCAGACGCATACCAACCATTCACACCACAATCCTGCCGTCCAAACCAGAGGAAAGGCGAACAAGAATAAAGTAAAATCCATTTTGGCTAAAGAGAGGAGGAAGGATGACAGACACAAGACTGTTTGGTTCAAGGAGAGCGAGGATTCTTCAGATATCGAGGTGGAGATCATCCCTGACACTATAGGGTTTAAGTCAGAAGAGGACGTGGAGAAAGTCGAAGGGGATTTTGCGCCGCCTCCACCAGAAGACAGTGAGATGGAACTGGGGGAGTTGACAATGCTGAACATACAGGACTTGAGTAGCAGGGAAACGACAAATTCTGATAGTAGAGAAGGACTGAACACAGAAAGAAGAGATCAGTGAGAATCTCAAAAGTTCTTGCCCAGTAAAACTCATCAGAGACTGAATTCCTTTTTTTCTCAAGTTCAGTTTGGCTGAAATAATTTATATTTGTGAAAATAAAACCGGGTTAAGTTCAGACATAATTAATGGCAAAATACTGACACATTTATTCATAATGAGTCCATTATTATATGTATTTTTCCATTGTGTGATATGCATGCTAAACTAATATGCAAACATTTGATGATGTCTATAATTTCAGGAAACAACACTTAGAATTTAATGTTGACTTGCTGCTTTATTTAATGTCAGCTGTGTCTATGAATAATACATTGTGAAATAGAATATTTTGTGTAATTATGTACATTGTGGAAAAACATCTAGAATAAAGCAAAGAGGAAAGTAGCAACAAGACTTGATGTGGGGCCTGATTAAAAATACAAGCTATATTGTGTATAAAGTGTGCTATAAAAAATAATCTTGCCTTGAACAGGCAGACATTAATGCATTAAAATGTGGCACCACTTGAGGGCCCCATTGGCATGAGTCCTGGCTTTATTGTCACTGCCAGTGTGATCACTTGTTATGTGTTGTTGTTTTTTGTTGTTGTTTTTTAATAATGTAAATAGTAAGAGACAACAAATATGACTTGTGCCCATTTGACACATTATTCTTTACAGGTTATTAAATTATCAACTTCATTAACTCATATGATAGATAGTAAAAAGGCCTTTATACCAATATTTAAAGACTAAAATGTACTGCACTGAAGCAGCTTAAGTTTACTTGATTTATACATACAGATCTGGCCATTCAAAATGCGCGAGTGAAAGAAAGTGGTCTCGCGTGACACCGGTGTATTACGCGGCTT
>JAUCMU010000125.1:26970296-26990344 GCA_032275025.1 Enteromius treurensis
GTTTACCTTCCAACAAGACAATGACCCTAAGCACACAGCTAAAATAATGAAGGAGTGGCTTCACAACAACTCTGTGACTGTTCTTGAATGGCCCAGTCAGAGCCCTGACTTAAACCCAATTGAGCATCTCTGGAAAGCTAAAAATGTCTGTCCACCAACGTTTACCATCCAACCTAGCATAACTGGAGAGGATCTGCAAGGAGGAATAGCAGAGGATCTCCAAATCCAGGTATGAAAATTTGTTGCATCTTTCCCTTATGGCTGTACAGGTAATAGATCAAAAGGGTGCTTCTGCTAAGTACTGAGCAAAGGGTCTGAATATTTATGACCATGTGATATTTCAGTTTTAGTTTTTTAATAAATCTACAAAAATGTAAACTATTTTTTTTTCTGTCAATGTGGGGTGCTGTGTGTACAACGAGTAACATACTGTAGATGTTGCAAAATACAGTATAGTTTTCATCAAGTAAACTACCCAGCTCTGATGGCAAGTTTCATAAAGTTATGAGCAGAAATGGAATACATACACACAAATATAAAAGTATAAAAATATAAAAATATATATATTAAAACACTTCATTATAAAATGTACACTTATTTGCATGTTTACAGGCATATTAAGATAATCTGTTGTGTATCTTTGCATATCAATGCTCACTTCTGTACCGAACTTGTCCAGTATGTCCAGCTATAAATGGGTTCCAATGTCAAATGCATACTGTAGATCAGTGGTTCCCAACCTATTTTAACTCGCGGCCCACACAGCCAAACACATATGTTTCCGCGGCCCACTGCAAAAAAATTTAAACGATCCCGCTTTTTGTGTTGGGTTAACTAAGTACTCGGAAGCAAGGCTGTCATTGTCTTTATTGGTAATGTATTGAATAAACTAAAAATATACATAACGGATCAGCAAACTAGACATTTTTCATTTTATTAACAATATTACAATTTCTATCAATAATAATTGGCGGCCCCCCTGCAATACAGGCCTACAGGTTGAAAACCACTGCTGTAGATGATGATGATGTATAAGGAAACCAATTGGAAATGCTACTGATAGCTGTGTAGATATTCCATTATCAGACTTCTCTTAGCAACCAAATAGCAAAATATTGCTAACAGATGAATTTGCATGTTTGATTATCAACAGAGAAGATCATTTGAAGAGTGTATTTCTGCAAATGTTGGCGAAACACCCGTAACATCAAGGTAATAGGATTGATTCACATGCAGGAAATCTATCAACTGGTAAAATGTATACACTGATTGCAATACAACTTATAAAACAATCTGCCCATTACAAATACATAATCTATAAACTAGTGCAGCCATACTTAACTTTACCTAACTTGTTATATTTAAGTTAATATACAGAATATTTTAGTGCAATTCTTTTTCTCTTATTTTTACCATTTAGAAAATGCTGTATTCTTCATACACTAAAAGTGGTAAAAGCGGAACAAACTGGTATGATTATCCTTGCAGCTTCTTTAATACATAGCTAGGGTTTTTTCTTTGCCAGTGTTCCCATGATATTCACTGATTTTTTTAACAGGTTTCTCAATTAAATTAATGTATTCTATGATAGTGTTTCCTGCACTTGGAGGCAAAGCGTTCTGTCAATATTAGTTGAACCACTGACACAACTTAGCCTGAAGCATCTCACACAATACATTGCACAGCTGTCATTTTATCAATTAAGTTTAATTTAATCATTTATTTTCAGCCCAGAGATTGCATGATTCTTTTGCAGGGGGAAACAATTTTTATCTGTTAATGTATAAATTATATTTTGGCACTCATAAAACAGTTTTAGTGAGAAAACATGCAGTTTGGTAGATTAAGCCGTGGCGCATCTTACCCCTCTCTCTGTCTCCAGATGACGATGGATGTTAGCGATGAATATTATGAAATATCTTTTGTATTCTGCAGAAGAAAGAAAGTCATACATGCTCGAAATTATATTAAGTGTGATTGATTAGACAGTTTTAATTTTAGGTGGAGTATCCCTTTAAGAACTATATTGAAATAAATATAATAGGATACAATTCATATCAATAAATTACTATAAGTCATATACAGCATAAATACAGTTCATCAATTCATTGCTCAGAATATATTTACATTTCAAACTTACGTTGTAAATTCACTATCACACAAAAAGTGACAACGGAAATATGAATAAAGCAGGGCAAATTCAGATTCAGGATCAAACTTATAGGCTATATATCTCTTCTTTATTCTTTTTTTTTTAGCTGTTATGTCTAACTTGGACTTATATTCAGTATGTATATGGGGAAATAAATCACCTTTAAATGTTGACTGCTCAAGTCACAAATTTAAATCACAGTAACCCTTTGGTTCACCAGTAAAATAAAAAAAAGAAGTCTACTGTTTAATTAGTTGACACAATCTGTCTTAAGTCCTGTGAATGTTGTTAGTATATGGTCGGTTGTCTGGATTGTTGTGAGCGTTGTGCGTCAATCACGTTTAAATGAATTCCAGTGTGTGCGTCATCCAGGTTTTGATTGCTGCCTCGACTGTATCCATGTAGTTTTCCAGCGTTCGAGATAACAGGCGAGGACATGCGCCAAAAGAAACAATGTAACATTTTCCTAAACTCCCGTCGCATCAGACAATACAAAACTGGATTTAAACAACTATTGGTATGAGCAAGACAAACAGTCACGGGGAAAACATAAGTATGCACCATGTAGTATGTTTTGTCCCAGTGCACCGCGTTCAGTTTCACCAGCACGCCCCAGAGGGTGATTGCATGGTTTGGCATCCAACATATGAAAAAAGAGAGGACTACTATCGTTACAGACTTTGCCACTTTGGATCGTCTTCTTTGACGGGTATTAATGCCCCTCTTTCGGATAAACCTCAGCAGTAACAGATAACACACTGAGAGAATGAACATGGGCAAGATAAACGCAATGACAATTTTCTGAAGGTGATACAGAGCGAGCCAATCCTGGCCATCTGGGAACTTTAGGAGACAGAGTTTTTCACCTGCAACAACTGTCACGGTGGAGAAAATTGAAGTTGGAGCTGTCGCCACAGTCGCCAAGATCCACAATACAGCACACACCCACTTCACAGACACCGACTTCTTTCGAGAAGGGATCTTTAAAGCAGATGCCACAGACCAGTAGCGCGTGATGCTCATCGCGGTGAGGAAAAAGACGCTGGCGTACATGTTCATCACAGTGACTGATAAAATGATCTTGCACATGGCGTTACCAAACGGCCAGCTGAAATCCAACGCCGTATCTACAGCCCAGAAAGGCAAGGTCAACACAAACTGAAAGTCGGTGACAGCTAAATTGATGACAAAGAAATTAATGATGGATTTCTTTCGACCTTGTCTTATCTTCATTAGGAAAAACACCAAAAGGTTCCCGACCAAACCCACGGCGCACACCGCGGAATAGACCACCGAGATTATAATCCGCAGGACAAGGCTGCCGTCGGCAGTCACATCTATGTCTTCCAGACTGCTGAACTTGTGCTGATCCGTTAAACTTCTGTTTAAAGTTCCCCATCCGCTTTGGTTGAGAATGTCACCCATTGTTTCTGAAGGAAACTCTCCAACAGGTGCCTGGCGGACTAAGGTGTCTGCTGATCGCATCTCAGTTAGTCTGACATTGTTTCACACAGAACATAAACGGTTTTTAATGGAAATGGGTTCCCATAGGTGTAAGCGACGTGTTTTGAACACGCAGAGCACCTGCCAGCCAGCGTTTTATGCAGAAGCGCGCTGGAAGCGCCCGCCAGTGAAGCGCGCGCACTGGATAACTTGCAGCCGCCCTCTTGACGTCATGTCATACAGATTTGAGGAAAAATGACCAAAAAGATTCTAAAATAGACAAAAATAATAAAATCGAAAAACAAACAGAAACCAAACGAACAGCAATTAATATAGTGTAGAGTAGGTTAGTGTACACCGTGCCAGCTTATTGTTACATTTATCAGTCATAGTTATTTAAATGCAGTATCAAATGATTTAACATTTAATGCTACTATAATTCAATATTACGTTTATGGATTTTATGTTATCTTAATGTTTGCTTTTTTTTAGTTCCTGTTGATAGCTCATACTACTCTTAGAGTCAATAAAGCCTTATCGTGTATCACTTTATCATATATCATCTTAAGCCTCTGCAATTTACATGGTAGATGGGGATGGCTTCGTAAATTGTTATTAAATATGTTTCCTTTCTGTTGTAACCACCAGAGGGAGCACTTGATGAACACTCATATATCAGAAGCAGATTAGTTTGCTGCTACTCCCTTAAAATTAGCTTGTATTGTCAGATTTTCAGATTTCAGCTATTCGATTTATGGATGAAATTTCAGGTAGAGTGGAGGGTGGCGGGACAGGTGGACAATTAGGCTACTTAGTAGGTGTTAAAGGGATAATTCACCCAATGAAATGAGAATTCTGTCAAAATTTACTTTGATGTTGTTTCAAAAGTGTATGACTTTTTTTTCCCAGTGGAACTATATATTTCCATATCCTAATGCAAATAAACAAATGCTTATGATGACAGTCAAAGGATATAGGCTATGGGCAAATGTCAATATCCAACAATGAATTGCATCATAGAAAATGGCATTATTATTAACAGCATCAACATGGATACAAAACATGCCTTCTTGCGTTCAAAAAATAGCTCCCCGGAGCTGAAAGGAACTACAGAATGTAAATCGGCTTTATAGCTGTAACGGCAAGGGAATAAACAGACGTTGCATTCATATAGCTATCAACATTTAAAAGCGCACCGATTAAACTCAAAAACGCGTCCTGTGATTGTGTTAATTTACAAACGGATGAATTATGAGATAGGACCCATTTGATTGAGTATAAACACAGTCAGCACTAAACAAAGGACTGGAGTGGGGCTGAAACACTAAACACAAAGAAAGGGTCCACCTACTAGAAGAGCGAGAGGGCGGAACTTTTACAAAGTTTTACTGAAACTCAGTTCGCTGTTCTTCTGTGCGCGGCATCAGTAACTGCAGCCGTCCCAGCTGAATTAACGGAGTCCAAAATCGCCCATGCACCGGATTCACAGACTTTATCATGCTACATTATTTGTCTCGGACTGATGACCATTGCAGATCTCTGGCTTAATAAATGCAGTAGCGTTCTTTTGTGTGATGGGTCCAAACTACCGATGCATAAGGCTGAGGCAGAAGTTACAGTTAAAACTATCACCGTTTAAATGGACTGTAGATGTACCAGGAGTGATCTGTCTTCTCCTTTGTGCAGTTTGACATGATGGTTCAGCTGGACTACGGCATTAAAGTTTTGGGACTAGCAAGTTTCTCTCTCTGCTTTGTGATTACAGCTGGGGTTCTGTCCATGTTCGAGAGCACAACAGCTAGCGGATATAATCAAGACACAGGTGAGTGGGTTGAGCTTGTGTGTCATTGTAGTCCCACGCTGTGATTTTTAGCGTTATTTGTTTCTTTGTCAGATGATGTGCGCGTGTGCACATGATAGGGTTTGTATACAGTGGCCCATAAAGATAGTTCATAAAGAATATTGCTTACCTTCTGATTTTAAAATGGCATATTTTTTCAGTTTTTTTTTAATACAAAACCTATTGTGGCAGGTTGAGGTTGTAAAACATTAAGTGGGGAATTGCAGTAATAGCAAAAATGGCTTAATAATATAGAGCAATATCACTGGAAAAAGCATTGTTATGAATTGTCTACAGATGCCACTTGTCAAATTTTGTTCACATTGACATTCATGCAGTTGTAGAGTTTTTAATTGCCCATACTTTGGGAATCATATTACTTCTGACACTGTCAACCTGCAAAAAGTGGAAGTAAAATATTTGGTACAGTTAAGACTTAATGAATTACGAGCTATGTCCTGTTCCCAGGTTTCTTTTTGAACTGTTTATTATTTGTGATGGCACATGCTGTACATATTATTTAATTTGTCTACTGGCACTTTGCTGTAGTTGGATATGAAATCATCTTTATTAGGTTATCTGAACGGAAATGAGAATTTTAGGCCACAGTACACATTGCAGTACCTATTGCTGCTGTGTAAAGCTACCGAATAATATTAAACAACCACAAAACTTCAGAAATGCTTGTAATAAAATGTTTTTATTGTTATTTTTAGTGCTATTGGGAATACGTTTTAAAGTGTGAGGTATAAGGATACTGTAATGTGAATTGTATTTAAATATCAGCATGGCATTACTTCCGTTTGGCTTTTGTGTGTTTTGACTTATGTTTGCCCTGATGGTGTGTACACCCCTCACTCCATATCCCGTTTCTTGGAGGTTCCTACCCCTAATGGTGTTTCCCTCTGCTTCCAAAATCATGTAGGTCAAAGCAACAGGGCTGCCAATGAACAGACTGAAGTCATGTAACAAAGACTGTTCAAATGTTTGTACTACAGAGTCTCTAGGGAAATACTGGAACATGGAGAACGCAGATCTGAGAAGTTATTTTAGTTTTACTCTACCACATAATTGCTAAACCTTCTTCTGTAAGTTTATTATTTTCTGTTGTTTGAACATAATGACAGGCTTCGCCTTGCCTTTATTATGAAAATTCATGGTTATATTTGATGAATTATTTAATGTAGAGTTTAATCACTTTGAAAGTCACAGTAATTTAAATGATTTTCATATAAAAACTTATGCTGTCAGTCACACGATCCTGAAAAATCAGTGCATTTAGTAAAATCTTTGGAGAATTTGACTATCTTTGAAAGTTTGATGAATTGTCTTTGTTGTTTGCTCATACCAGAGTGTTGCTTTCTTATTTCTAACATGGTAATTTGCTAGTATAAGCTCGGTAGTTGAACTTTACTTACTAGATTAAGCCAAAAGAATCTATCCATGATATTCTAAGGCTGTTGCACCAGCTGTAGACCTAGTTATGAGTAGGCACTAAGTTTATGGAGTGCTAAATATTTGAGCTTTTGGACCATTAAACTTAGCTGAAGCATAACTCTATGTATACAGTAACTAAATATTTACAGATGACCCTGAACAGCAGTAACGGGTGGAATAATGAGCCCATCTCTTGCCTGGCAGACATTAATCCTTTAATTCATTTACATTTGGGAGAATATTATGTAAATAGCTGAGCTGTATAGAAATAACAGTTTTTGTTACCTCAGGTAGATTAGTAATCTCTCTGTAAAGTAAATAGTAGTTGAACAGTAGTTAAGTACTAGTTAGTAGGCCCCAATTGTGAACTCTACATCTGACCTACTAAGAACCCTACTCGAGTTTCTGTATGGCTCAGATCAAATGTGAAATTTTCATCTATTTTAAGTTTAGCTGCATTCTATTTAACTATTTCACTTCGTATATGTGACCGCTTTTTATCCTAATGGTTATTACACTTTTGTTTTGGCAGATAGTTCTCCTGAT
Organism: Enteromius treurensis; assembly: GCA_032275025.1. Lineage (NCBI taxonomy): Eukaryota > Metazoa > Chordata > Actinopteri > Cypriniformes > Cyprinidae > Enteromius > Enteromius treurensis. The sequence goes on from JAUCMU010000125.1 coordinate 26,977,715, forward strand.
GGATTTCCCAACTATGAAGTTGTTCATCCTATTAGAGTGGATTCATCAGGACATTTTTTGTCCAATCATGTGTCTCACCGTGTGAGTCGAATTCAAAGGAGAGAGACATCAAAAAACAAAGAGAGCCTGGCCCAGGTTTTTTACCATCTTCAGTATGGTGGTCAAGACCTGCACTTTAACCTCACCCTAAACCCTTATCTACTAGGGCCTGGATTCCTCACAGAGTGGAGATATGGTGGGCTGCAAAGGTCTACATTAAATAGCCAGGGCCACTCTCTCTGCTACTTTCTGGGAGATGTCTGGAGCAGCACATCGAAGTGGGGTCAAGCGGCTCTGAGCACTTGCAATGGCCTGGTGAGTTAAAGTGAAGGGTTCATTTTTTGGTTTTGGGAGTCACTAAAAACAGGTTGAGATGCATGCAAGGTCAAAAAACCCTTTCATTGTCCTATAATATGCATTTATTTTAACTTTACTTGCTCAACAACTCCCAAACCATTCACTTAACTATTTATTTTCTAAACCCCTCCTTTGTGTGATGATTATCTGTAGTAATTTGTGCGATTGGTCACATTTTCATTCCATCATGCCAGTAATGCCTGATAAAGCAGCGTTTGTGAGCGCAGTGCTGCTTTTGTACTCCAACAGTGGCACCTAGTGCTAAGGAATGTATTTGTATTTTCATTGAGACCAACTTGAAAAGAGTAACAAGTGGGCGGCAATATGCTAATGTTTCATCTTGACTCAACATGAAACATGAAACGATTCTTTTTTAAAAGCATCTAGTATCAACAATTTAGAGTCGACTCTTTCTTTTGAGAGACAATAACTTTATACATGGTGCACTTTCAGATTTAAAACTTTGCATGATGTTTTCATTTACTTAGAGCTGTGTTACACACTTCATGAACGTTCATTGTCAAAAATCCATAAATGGGGCACTTTAATAAGCATGTTTGTATTTATAACAGGGCCTGGGTAACTTTCCCAGAAGTCTCCCATGATGAAAGCTTTGTAAATAGGTTAAGGTTAGAGGTTAGAGCAAGGGCTAAGGTTATGACTGTTTAGCAGAAACATTGTTTCAAGCCAAACAACGGATGTTGATACAGGTGATCCATATAATCCATATATAAGCCAGAAAAATGGCTCCCTTAGTTAAAACCCATCAAGCATCTTACACAAACAGCTGACCCTGTCTTTTTTATATAAATAAGGAGCAAACTGATTTAGGGTCATTGGCATAACACTTGGTCAATTTATGTTATCATATAAATACATAAATTAATTTATTGTATAATAAGTTTGTAATGTCTGTATTTAATACTGTATAATAAATTATGGTGGAGTCTAATTTTTTAAAATAAAAGTAAATTTACATTTAATTTTAAAAATGAGTTGGTTCAGTGACAAACACAACTTCCTTATTATTCACATCTTAAGAAATGAACCACACACTGCTATTTTGCTGTTATTCACTATTTCAGCAAACTGTTTGTGTCAAACATTTAGTTTAACAGCTTTATGTTAAAATTGGAAAACTTTATAATTTAGCTGAATTGTGCATATGCAAACGTTTTCACGTTTTTTTTTTCATGCAATAAATCAGTGCCCTGTAGTAAGCAGAGCTTTCTAGCATGTTAACCTTCCCAGGTGCTGCTACAGTAAGTCTTATTAGTCTTATATCAAGCTTTATTTAGAGTGGTTGAGAGTAGAGAATCTGGGCCAGGCTAGCAGATCCCAGGCATTCTTAAACCCAGTGAGACAATCCTGGTTAAATAACAATACAAATTAAACCCACAAGACACTGGAAAAGAGCCGTCTCTATAAATGAAGATGTTTGAATGGATGGTCACTGAAAATTGATGCAACATGCTCCTAGCGTACCTACTAAAATACCTACTAAACCATACTAAAATGTCAAGGTGATGCAACTTTCCTGATGAAAAAAGCCTCTCGAAAAGAATGAACTTTTGGAAAAGAAAACTACTAACAATGTGGCATAATGCTTCTCTGCTTATTAATATTAAAAAAAGAAAACTCACATGGTTCACCTAGGATGCCAAAACATGCAGGGGAAAACAATTTTCACAAGCTCGTTAAGTGTTCTTAAAACATCAGAATTTTTTAACAAAGGTGAGTTTGTTTCATGTTATAAAATTTAATGTAGTGTTGCTCCCAAAAACATAGTATTTGTTAATAATTCATTATGTTTTTCTTAAATATAATTATTAAATATAATGATAAATGTTTACAAGCCTTATAAAATTATAATTTTTACTTTTTGTAGTAAATTAATCAACCCTCACTGATCGCAAAAGTTAAAGTTGTTACCATTCTGAGTTACACTCTGTTTAAATAGGAAAAATAAGTAGTAGGTGCCCTGTGGCAAAATATACGACCGCAGTGAAACAAGACTGTGAATGTTGATTGCATGGATATATGCTGTTTAATTTTATGTCACGTCACTTCGACCTTGTATTCTCTCCAGACAGGGCTGTTCAAGCTCTCAGAAGAGGAATTCTTCATTAGTCCGCTGGAGTCAGCACAAGAAAAGTCAGCCCCACAGGCTCATGCAGTCTATAAGCGACATGCTGTCCAATCAGAACACCAGCTGGTGCAGCCTCTGTTTGGGGAGCACACAGTTAACGCGACCTGTGGGGTCAGAGGTAAGGCTTTGGGGCGTAGATTTTAAAGTGGCTAAATAATTTATGAACAGATGTCTTTCATGATTAAAGCACATCGTGCATTAGTGATCCAAGGTCATTTTTAATCATCCTTAGATCCTTTAGGAGGGGCAAAGCAGGTGGATAGGCAAAGAGAGCGCTGGGAGAGACGGCAACATCGCAGACGGATCAGACAGCGCTCCATAAGTACTGAGAAGTGGGTAGAGACTCTGGTAGTGGCTGATCCTAAAATGGTGGAGTACCATGGGAGCAAAGGAGTTGTGAGCTATGTGCTCTCTGTCATGAATATTGTGAGTAACAGTCCTATCTATAAATAATTAATGGTGTTTTCTAAGGCACGCACCGCTATTACTGTTGCTTATACTTTTTAACCCTTAAAGAGATCACTGTCCCGTCATCATTTACTAAGCCCTATGTCATTACAAAACTGTAAAGTATGTGTATTTTTTTAAATAGTGTTTTTTTTTTCATAGACTGAAAGTCAGTGGGGTTCAGTGCTGTTTTAAACCTCACTGAGTTTTACAAAAAACACTAAAACAAGCCTAACTTTTTTTAGAAGAAGCCAGACATAATGGTTTGGAATTAGGGGGATTCAGTTTTTAATTTAAATATTTGGGAGAACCCTAAGCATTGAAGGTGCAGTACAAAAGATTAGAATTTTTTACCTCGCAATTTAATTTTGTTTTTGTCAGAATTATGATCCGTAAATTCAAAGTAAAAAAAAATCAGGATTGCGAACAATACAAACTCAGAATTACAACTTGCAAGAATAAAGTCTGAATTCTGGTTTACATCTTGTAACACTTTTAACAGTACAGATTGTGTCAAGGCACTTTATAGCATCAAATAGGAGAACAGAGTGTCAGTAATGTATAATGACAAGATTTATCTGTTTTCAGTAAAAGGCATTTCATTATTGAATTCAGAGATTTCATTGTCCAGCTCAGTTAAGTAGTATCTGTGGAATCAAATTAAAGTTAATCGCTGGAAATGAAGTCTGAATTGTGAGATGTAAAGATTGTATGAAACAAAGTCACATTTTTGTTTTGGTAATTACATTACAAGTTCTCAAGCACAGATGATTAGGATGGTTTGCACTGATGTTTTAATGTACTTGTCAATTATAGTTTTCTTTTAGAATAACCTTCTATACTGCAATTTTAAGTATTAAACTTCTGCATATATCTCATTCATGTGACACTTGCTGCCATGGTGTTCTATTACTTTTCAATGCGATCAGATTTCTGTATTTCATCTGGGGAATGGTTAGGCAGTTGAAAATAATCCCATGATCAAAGCATTCACTTTCATTCACTAGTTTTCACATTTTAAGCAGCAATCTTAAACATCCTAGCAACAACACAGCATTCCACAACTCACATTTTCTTCATCTATCTTATTAATTATATTGCTGATTATTGTAGTAGACTGTGAACCACTTCTATTTATATGATTCAATGTAGGAATAGATTTGTTTCTTAGGTTAAGATATTGTCAGTCGTCTTCCTTCTTAGTCTCCACATTGTCAGGAACACCCATGGAGAGAGATTCTTTGTTGTTTCAAACTATCCTCATTTCATTCCTTCAGCTTTCACGTCAATGACTCTCTTCTCCTCAAATAGCTACAGTGTGCCTTTAGGCAGCACTCTTTCTGCTAGTTGCTCCTGAGCTGGATCCAAGTCAGCTGACCGTGTTACTGATCCAGTCTGTTGGGTACATTTTCCAAAATATTCTCTGTATACTTTGTCTGGCTTCTGTTTTTATGGAGGGAAAAGCCTACAGGGAAAAAAGTTTTCCATTCCAGACACTTGGTTTGTATTGAAGAGCATTCTATAAAGGGGAAACATTCCATTATCCTCAGTTTCCTGCCAGGCTGCTTCTCTTCTCTGTCCTGGTACAGTTCTTATGTACAACAAGAGTTGGCAGGAGATTAGATTTGGCAATATAGAATCAGTGCTGCAGCATTTTACTTTTAGTGTATTGCCAAGCAGGCTAAAGAGTGTAATAAACCAATTCCGAATCAAAGTGAGGGATACAGCAACAGTAAGTAAAAGAGGCTGTTGCATAAATGGTTTAGACACAAATGTTTCACATTTTAGTAAGCTATCTTTCTCTCTAGGAAGGAACATTCTTAAAGTGAGGTCACATTTACCATTGTTCTCTAAATCTTCTTTGGTCAACTATTATCAACTTGCATTTGCAAAGAGAAATCCATTCACATCGATTGAAATGACAATACTTAAGTCTTTTTATCCATTGTTTTGGTATTTGGAAAAAAAGGAAGAAAGTGGTCCAACATGTTAATCTGAAGTGATTACAAAAAAACTGAAAAAATAGGCAAACACAGTGTATTCAGTGTACATTTGAAAGAATCAGTACAGTGGAAGAATTATTTGGGCTTCGGGCACCATTGAGCTCCTGAAATCCCCACACCAGCAAACATCACCGCTGATACGTGCCCTTTTACCTAATATGTCATTACAATAACAATTACAGAATTACAAGTAGTGGTTTGTATTTTCTGAACATTTGTATTTTCTGAGGATTTGTTACACTATTCCCAAGATGGTCTGAGAGGTTGTTATTTCATTGCAAGCTATTCCTAATTGGGTTTTAGGGTGTTCTGGGTGGTCATTCTATGATATTCAGGTCTCTAGATATGGCTTTTGTCTTTTAATACATCTAAAAATCTGTTTTATCCATCAGGCTAAAATTGGGTAACACTTTATTTTAAGGTTTCACCTATTAGTTGCTCAGTAGCATGCATTTTACTAGAATATTAGCCATTTTTTTGTGATAATTAAGCTCATATTAATGCCTACATCCCTAATGCTACCCAATACCTAAATTTAACAACTACTCTTCTAACTGTCAATAAGCATAAATTAAGAATTTATTGAGGGAAAGTCATAGTTAATAGGCTAGTTAACAAGTGTTATGTATTCTAAAGTGTTACCAGATTGCTTAAAAAAGTAAAAGCACATCTCTGCTCGAAGAGAAACATGAAGAAACTAGATTCCATTTATGTCTGTAGCTTAAGCAAGGATGAGTTATGCCCAGATATGCACTAATTAAGTGCAAAGACTAATGATCACACACTTTTTATTCATTTGCTCAACAACTTGCTAAATATATTTGCCAACATATTCCATGCAAGCTTGAACACTGCAGAGAACTGGAACATTAGTACCCACAACCTGAAAAATCAAGGTATTATAATAAAGTTAACCTGACTTTGAGTGTGCCATAGACTCATCAAAGATCAGATTAATGTCAGCAGAAGTTCCTTCACCTCAAAAAGACAGAACGGCTTCAAAGGTGCCTCATTAATTCACTGGAACATTTTGTAATGAGCACCACAGAAGCGTAGAAAATGCCTCATCACATTTCAGACCACATTTACCTCAAGGAGAGCTTTGATATGAGAGCAGATCTTCTAAGCATCTCACCAAAAGAGAATCTGTTTGTGCTAAACTCCTCAGTTCAATATCAGTATGTCAGTCATATCAGGTGTTCTTGAGTTCTTTCTGTGACTTATTTTGGTTACTTCTCTGCATAGGAATTCCTGTATAGGTAGGGGGAGGGGGCTTCAGCTCCACTGTCTTTCATCTAACCCCCTGTAAAGATCTGTGATTAACCTGGCTGTCATCGCTGCTAAAAATCTTTCATTATGTGATCTCTCCTCAGGCTTGCTGAAAACATTGGCTGCAGTAAGCAATCTGAGGTTACTTCACTATAAATCCTTCCTGTACCAATCATTAAAAACGTTACACCATTAATTATTACCGTTCCCTCTAGTCATTGGCCAGATTATAGACAACATAAGGCTCCACACAGCTGTCACAGATACTCTATTTTACTTCTAACTTTCATTCAGATACTCTCCATTCCAGAAGAATCAAACAAACTGCCATTACTGTTGAAAGATTTTGACCCACAATGTATAAGGCACTACAGTAGAAGAGTTGTGCTGTTTAGATTATCAACATGACATTTCAGATAATATATCAATTATATACATTGTCATAAGTGAGAATGTTGTGTTTTATAGGTGGCAGGGTTATTTCGGGATGCCAGCATTGGAAATGCCATCAACATCGCTGTTGTGCGTCTCATTTTGCTGGAAAAGGACGAGGTAAGTGAAATGGCAAAGCAGTGATGCAAAACCTTGCTCTAAAAATACATGGCAGACAGTCTGAGTCAATATCATTGCTGCAGAACAGACTACATACACTGTTAAGGTTTTGGTGGTGACGGCTGCATTTAAATGTGGGAATGAATCACCTAATTCAGGGGTCTGCAGCCGTTTTTTTTTATTTTTTTTATTGTTGGTAATCACTGTTCTTCACTTTTTGTTTTGATGGCGTAATCTGAGGATATATATCCCTATACTGTATGTGTCACCACACGAGTTTCTAAAGACCTAAAGGGGAAAAAAAAATACTGTCAAAAAAGCATATTTTAAATTGGGTATATTGGTGGTAAATTGGTGGAGTTGTAGCTGTTAGAAAACACTCTTCTTCTTCTTGTTATTATTATTCAGCAGTACTTTGCAGTTAAATAATATTCCTCACTCTCTCTTGCCAGTAATTTACATGCATGCCTAGGTTGCAAAGTTGCTTCAGAAATTTGTTTATAGAATAGTGATACAAATTGATTCATGGCTGCAAACAAGAAACAACAGTTTATATTATTGTGTGTTAGTTTTTTTATTCCCAAAGTAATTTTAATATTAACCACTGGACAACACTGGCCACTTTCACACAGCAGTAGAATACGGTTGTCAGATATGGCGGTAAAACCATGCCATTAATAAGCGAGCGCACCACTGATGACGAAGAAACGGGAGCCTGCAAGCTCATTTCAAACCCTTGCGCACATGATATTTCATCCGCGCGCAATTCAAGCACTCGCACGCTCGATCTTCTCTCACCTGCTCGCGCGAACACTGTTATTTTTGTCAGTTGTGGGGCGGGGCTTGCTGTTGTAGTTGTAATCTCAAATGTGATTGGTTATTCCCCTTTTCCGGGAAGTCAGTATTGGATGCCAGTTATAAGATGATTCATTCACTTGACTTGAGACATGGCATTGGACCATTGGCAATTGGGCAGGGATGAAATATCATGTATGCGCAAGGGTTTGAAATGAGCTCGCAGGCTCCCGTTTCTTCGCGTGTAGATCTATTTTCCACTCGCAGAAAGGATTTACAACACGCATCAGTGGTGCGCTCGCTTATTAATGACATAGTTTTGTCGCCATATATTTCCCCGTCAAGTTACCAAAAACACACATGAAAACACGCAATACACGGTAGACATGCGTTTGTGTGGACTCTTGTCTTGCCAGAAAGTGATAAAACTTTTAGTTTTGTGGACATCGCCATCTTTGATATTACTTTGGTCACTGTAGCTATGGTTACTGAATACGGGCTTGACTCCCGTTGCACGTTCATAACTAAACTTACAACTGTAAGCTGCTGTGTGAACGAGACATTTTGAGACTTACACCTGTATAGAAAATACGGTTGTCAATCCCAAATACAGGACTGACAATGGTATTTTGCTGCTGTGTGAATGCACCCACTGGCAAGAACACTAGACCACTGAAACACTTGTTGGAGTAACAAGCCAGTGAAAAAAAGACAGAAAATACTGTGAAGTAATCATTGTGATGTCTTCCACATCTGGAGAACAGAGACACATGTCTTATGTGCTTCATTAAAGCTAGCTGTTCAGTTTGTTTGTGTCCGACTATGTGTAAATATGGTTGTCACTCCTGAAAATAACCAAATTCTGTGTGTGCAATGTAGGACTAAGCACTCAGAAGAAGAATGACAATATAATTTTAACTGTTCAATGTTAATCTTGTTACAAGAGTTTTATCAAAGGTTGTATTTTGGCTTATTATCTTAAACCCCCTTAACAGAGACGGAATTTATTCTGTATATTCGCTTCAGTAATAACAAATGAACGTGGATACTGTATATGCTGGACCCAGTGGTCATATTTTAAGGTGCTTTCTCCTAGTCATTTATGCATTAAATGAGAATTTCTCAACTCTGGCCCTCAAGGTCAGCTTTTCTGCACTTTCCTGAGTTTGGCTCTAACCTTGATCAAATTCACCTGCCTGTGGCTTTCTAGTAATCCTGAAGACCTAGATTAGCTTGTTCAGCTAAACTCCACTGGAAAGTGGACCTTGAGGGCCAAAGTAACATTCATAGAATTAGGTTTTTTTTTGGTGGTTATGCACAGAACATATTAGATATGGTAATCACAAGTTATGCTGTGCTTGCTTGATGTGTGAGAACCAATGAGGTTTTTTTGCAACCACAGTTGAGCCTCTGGTCTGATGTGCTGTATTTTGGTGTGCTGATCAACATTTATACAGTATGTAAATGTGTTTATCATATTATGGTCAGTAAACCCTGAATCGTTTAACTATAATGGTAATAACAGAACTTGAAACAATAGATTGTTATCAGTGCTTTTGGGAAAGGTACCTACTGTAAGATTGGTTTAAAATGGCATGTGCTCAAATGTGCCTCGTTACATTAACACGATTATCAATTTATAAACTGGGCTTGCTTAGGCTGTAAAATTCATAAATCACCAAATATGTGACCCTGAACCATAAAACCCAAAAACGTTGCATGGGTATGTTTGTAGCAATAGCCAACAATACATTATACAGTGCCAAAATTTTCTTTTGTGCCAAAAATCTTTAGGATATTTAGTTAAGGTTGCATTCCATTTAGACATTTTGAATATTTCCTACCATACTGCAAATTGTCACACCTGCATTCATCTCCGTGTCCACATTCACGGCCCAGTGTGCTGTCACCCTTACGGATACATACTCCATTCCGTGCATTCCTGATCCAGGTCCTGAAGTTCGGCCGGGAGCGCCGAGCCCGTCTGCCGAGGATTCCAGTCCACCTATTCCATATCCGGCTCCAGAAGTTCGGCCAGGAGTGCCGATACTAATTCCCCCGGATTCCAGTCCGCTGATTCCCACTGGATCTAGAGTGTGGGCAAGAACTGTCGGTCCAGTCACCCGCGGATTCCAGTCTGTCTATTTCAGATCCAGTTCTTGAACTGCTGCCGGGAGTGCTGATCCAGTCACCCACAGGTCCACAGTTTCTCACTCTGGATCTAGAGTGTGTTTCCGAGGAGCCGAATGAAATGCCGGTTTCGGTTTCATGGCCAGGTGCCGTCAGAAATCCCTGCGGTTCCCAATCAGCAACTGTCGGGTCTCAGCCACGAATCACGGTCAGGGGAACTGTATGAAGGTCCGTTGTCCGAATCACGGTCAGGAGAATCGTTGTCAGTTCCAGTGTCCGAGTTTCGGCCAGGAGGGCTGATCCAAATCCCTGCGGATTCTAATCCGCAGTTGTCGGGTCTCAGCCCAGAATCAAGGCATGAAAAGTCCACAGACAGCTCCTCCCCTACAACACCACGTGAACACCACAAGAATTTTTTGGGGGGTTAGGTGTGCCTGGGTCATGAAGGGGAGGGGTGGGATGGGGATCGAGGCATGTCCGCCTAAGGCTCCAGATCCATTGTGGCCTCCCAAGGGTCCCGATCCATCGTGGCTCATGGGGAACCCTGTTCCATCCCTTCCCCTGCTCCTCTGTCCTTCTGGGAGTGTCTGGAAGCCGCTTGTCTTGTGTTACCTGTGTTTATGTTTTGATTATGTCCACGTGCTTCTCGTGTATTTGTTTTCATTCTGTTCCCTCGTGTTCTGCCCTGTTTGTATCACCCCTTTCATTAGTGTTATACTCTGCCAACCATTTCTCCAGGTGTTTTGTATTGTGTCTTTGTTTTTTGTGTTCATTTAAACCATGCCTTGTGTCTTGACCGGTGTGAGTTGTTAAAGTTACGTTGGTTGTTTAATGTCTGCATTGATCTTAGCGTTTTTTATCAGCCTTCTTGTATCCTGTGTGTTCTCAATAAATATTTCATGTTTATTTGAACTTTTGTCCCCATGACTCCTTGCCTGCTGAGAAGCGAGATCGCGACAGCACCCGGCATGACATATATACAGTACATTAAAAATTAATTTTTGATTAGTAATATGCATTGGTAAGAACTTCAAAACTTTAAAGGGGATTTCTTAATATGGTGACTTTTTTTTGCATGCTCAGATTCCAGATTTTTTAAATAGTTGTATCTCTGCCAAATATTGCCCTATCATTTTAGAGTTGACTCATTGTTTAGAAATTTAGAATTTAGAAAATAAGTGTCACACAAAAAGTGCACAGAGGTCCATATTTTTATGAGACCAGGTTGACAAATTTTTTAAATAATTGTGTATTTCATTATTTTAACTATTATCAGGAGGATTTGAAAATTACCCATCATGCAGACAACAGCCTGAACAGCTTCTGTAAGTGGCAGAAAGGCATCAATATGAAGGATGATGATCATCCAGTCCATCATGATGTGGCTGTCCTCATTACGAGGTAAATATGGCCTAATTGTAACCAATTGCATTGCGTATATATGTAATACATGTGTTAACCATTTTCTATTACAAAGAAAAGACATTTGTGCCGCCATCAATAAGCCTTGTGAGACATTGGGACTGTCTCATGTGGCTGGAATGTGCCAACCTCACCGCAGCTGCAGCATCAATGAAGACACAGGCCTGACCCTGGCATTTACAATCGCACATGAGCTCGGCCACAAGTAAGTCCTATAACACAGATTACATGTATTGTATACAATCATATTTACATATTAGGTATACTTTTGAAAGGGTTTTGATGGAATTTCCATCAGTCTATTTATTTGCATTTCTGTGTGCATATACCTACAGTATTTGCACCTTTAAATCAATAGGTTTTTAAGACCACAGGAAGCAAAAATGGACTTAAGAGTCCAAACATTTGGGTGTTGTGTGCATATTTTAAGACTCCTCTTTCCTTCCTCAAATTTGCTAAGAAGAAAGGCTCTCATACAGTAAATGTTAACAATCTTTCTGTAATGTCTGGGTTCTGTATTTTTGTAGTTGTGCTGAACATTGTTGTGATTTACTCTTGAGTGATAGAGCCATTTCACAACAGTATGTGAGGCATCTCAGCTCCAATATAAATTATATTCTTTTTTCTTTTATATTCATACACACACACACACACACACACACACACACACACACACACACACACACACACATATATACATAATTTTTCTCTTATTATAGCTAATACAGATAATGACATAGAGAGGGAAAGTTGGCGATTAAATATTTGAGGTTAGTTTTTAAATATATACTACAAATGTATTATAACTAGATTTAATATAAATATAAATATATATATATCTTAAAATGTAATTCATTTGTGATTTATCTTAAAAGCATTTCTTTGATTTTTTTGTATTTTGTAACAATGTTTTTTCTGTCACTTTTGATTAATGAATTAATCTTTCTGAACAAATATATTAATGTATTTATAAAAATCCTTTTGAATTGTGATAATGTACTGCTTAAAAAGCATTGTGCGCATATTAATTACTAATTTACTTACTTATTTCTATTATTAAGAAATAAGGCACAACAAAACGTCTCGGTTACGTATTGTCGTTTTTGGAGTAATTGTCACGTTGGTGACCAACGAATTGGAATCTCGCTTCGAGATGCCAAAACATCTCTGCGTGTATACAAACACGCCAGTGATTTTCATTGGCATATGCTGATTAGGATCAGCTGAACCCAATTGTCTTGTGAGTATAAGTAGGTCAGCAGATCTAGCGTTCATTAGGTTTTCGCTGAGGAGCTTAGATCTTAGTGCTCGGACGGGACACAGCAACAGTATGGTTGGGTCTGCCTCCTCCGAGGGCAGCGCTTGGAGGTTCACCACCTAATCTCTGAGGGGAGTGGTAGGAACCTTGGGCACGTAGCCGGGCCGTGGCCTCAGTGTTACCTGGGAATCCTCGGGCCCGAACTCGAG
>JAUCMU010000125.1:27002809-27020871 GCA_032275025.1 Enteromius treurensis
GTTATGTCCATGTACTGAACTGTTATTATTCAACCATGCCCAGGTAAATTCAGTTTTACATTCTATGGCACCTTTAAAACACTATTGTCACTGCATTAGAATCACTTACATAAAACCTGCATAGCAGAAAAAAGCTTATAGAAGTTTCTTTGCTGACGTACCCTACTCTAATTTCAAGATATGTAAATATGAAAAGTCATTCTTCCCAAGGAGTCTGTGGCATAATGCTATGAAACCAGAGAGACACAATTTTTTTCACAATGGATTGGTACTCTCGTTTTAACCAGAGCAACCCAATTTTTTCTGATAAGTCTTTTTGCTCTTATAGCATAATGATCAGTCCAATAACACTGGAAAAAACATACATGTCAAATACTAAACCACAACACCAAGCCGGCTTGCTTATTAATACAGAGCAGGAGCCCAACACATCTTAACTGAGCCCATGTCAGGGTTATTCATGTCAATTACATAATCCCAAAGGCCGGATAAATATGCAGAAGATATTGGCCTGGACACTGACAGACACTTTTAAAACAGCAGATATGTTGTTTTTGTTATGTTTAGGCAGATTATGCAAGGGTTTTATGCTCCTCCTTCCCCACACCCTGTCCTTAGTCTGGACTATGAGAAAGAGCTCAAATTACAGCATCATTTCATCAACACGTGTAATATCCATCCGTTTCTTTAATGTTGGTGTTATTCGAAATATATATTCATAAAAGTACTGCTTTCGTTATTTGATAGGCAAGAATATCATAGACAATACCTGAGAGTTCAGATATGGTTAACAACACATCACAAACAAATCCGTGTATATGATAAAAATAATTAAATAAAGATTGTGTGGATTAAAGTTGTTGTTATTGAAACAGAGGGCCTATAGGCCAGGCCAGCTCAGTGGATATCAACTGACCTCTGTCGGGTTGGTTAAAAACGTTTTACTTAACTGATTTTCTAAATATCTCTAAAATCGTTTCATAAGCATGTGAGGCCTTATAGGAAACTGTAAAGTGTGTCAGCCAGCTGCTAGCAGGCTAGGGACAAAAACAAACCTGATAAACAAACACACTTGTGCTGACACAACACGAATAACGTTAAAACTCGTCTTACCAAAGCTCCGTCTCTGTTTGAAGGGTCTGTCAGATGGCATAGTTGGACTTGATTGTGTTTTTAAAAAACGAACTAAAAGGCGTTATATTATAGGCTGAATTCTCGGTCGACTTCGCTTCTTCTCGAGCTCCTGACTCACTGTAAGCAAAACAGCTCCTGACAATGTACTAAAGTTCGTGATGTCATAGCAGGATTTAAAGGGACAGCGCACCCAGTTAAAGTACATGTAGATTCACATGAACTTATAACTAATCATTTCCCAACTACCCTAATCATATACATTTGTATTTATAAGAAATCTTAATCTGTAACTATTCTGCATTTTAGTAACTCTTCACAACAGCTTAATTATTAAGTATTTTGAACACTATCCCCCCGGTTTCACAGACAAGGCTTAACCTTAGTGCTAGACTAAAATGTAAATCTAAGCTGTTTCAACTAAAAGAAACCTGCACTGACAGATCTTAAAACGTGTCAGTGCCTTTGTTTTGTCTTAAGATGCACACCAGTAATGCCTTTTTCTAAGGAATGTATATAAAAAAAAATAATTAAATGTCCTAATTGAACTATGGCTTAGGCTAAGCCCTCTGTCTGTGAAACCGGGCCTGTAAGTCATTTAATAGCTCATATAGATTCAAACCTAAAGTTTTCCATTACTGCAAACTGTAACATTTCGGCTTTATCTTTCCATTTCATATGAAAATATACAGGCAAAAAAAGAAAATGCATTATTCAAAGGAAATGCATTATTGTTTTATTGTACTTTTTTAGAACAAATACATACAGTATGTCATAGTGTCATGTTGATGCGTATAGAGGAGCAGCTGGAGCACTTGCCATAGAAAGAATATGAGACAACACAATGAGCAAAATATTGGAATGCTGAGCAAGAGTAGCATAAACTGAATATTTGTAATACAATGTACGCTTTTCCTAGAACATGAAATGAAACACTTTTGGCAATTAATTTAAAAAAAGAAAAGTACTATAGCAACACAACTACGAAGAATTCAGGACTACTCAGTAGGATTTTGAATGACGATCAGGAAATAGTCCTTATCTGTGGAGAGAACAGAATAAAGTACTAATTAATTATAATATTCATCAGACTATATACAATTGTGTGTCAAGTAGAACTTACATCTGTTTAGGTTTATGTATTCTCAATATAAATATACACAAAGAATAGAAAGTTTTTCACTGTGCAGTCATATTTGCAATACCTCCGGGCAGCTCAAACAAGACCAAGTCTTATCCAAACGATTAGGGGAATCCTAAAAAACTGAAATTAGCGGTCTCATGAATTTTGTCTCTAATGCTTAAATGGCTTTTCAAAAGCTTATTTTTCAATGATGCATATACAGAGTCATGACACACTAAAGACTGCTGCATGCGCATCGGCTGGTCTACACTCAGTTCTATGGAAACTGGAGCTTCTAAAAACTGCTGCAGTGATGCAATGACTTTACCAATCAATGATTGGCTCTATCATTTAAAAAGGTGGGACTACTCTGCCATATTGCGAGTTGCCATTCCTCCTATTTATAAGTAAAGAAGTGAACCATCTTTCTATAGTCTTTGATATACATTACATACACACAGTGTAGATACTTTAAATATTGACCACACTTTACAAACAAACACATAGTCAGTCCTAAACATCACAGGCTGGTTACACCAGCTGGACGAACACCTGGTCTTAAGACTAGGCGGCGCATAGAGTTTATACCTGTTGCACCATCTCGGCGTAGTGCTACGTCTGAGACTAAATCTTACGCCTAGTTAGAGGTAGGTGTAAAGTAAAAAAAAATCATGATTTGCTCAGACATTAGTTTACAGGATTCATGTGTGTTATTATTACTGCAGACAGTCACGAAAGCTCTGTGTTGGCTCCATCTCCATCTCCAAAACCATTATTTATGTGAGCAGGGAGATTATATGCTGTCACTGATATGAATAGTACAGGCACAGACGCCGGTTTCACACTGCACGGGTCAGATGGGCGTAAGCAGCGCGTATGCAGAGCAGCTGAACCGTGGCTTGTACTGCAGCAGGCTATAGACAAGCATCTTATTTTCGTATTTTCCAGCATTCTTCTCTGAACACTGTGTGCCATGTGCTTTGACTTATGTCATTGCCAGCATTTGTTTATGTGACTGTCTATATACTAAAGTTTACAGTTTACACAATAAACTTGAGCAAAGCTTTCAATATGTGTATAAGAAAAAATAGCAGAGCCTGTCAGGAAAAATCATGTCTGACCCTTCTCACATTTTGTATAAGAAATATTATATTTTGCCGTGCAACAGAAGGCTTCTGTGCAGATGCTAGATTGAATAGGTTAAGCTTTGAGATCCAAGACAAATTTCAGAAAGAATTCCAACAATAAAGTGTATTTGGAATGAATTATTGAATTGAAAAACTAATCTTAAAGCTAACAAATGCCTCTAGTTTTATCCATTTAACAGACCTTTGAGGTAAAAACTTTTGTAAGTGATGTATTTTTTTGCATTTTATTTTTTAAATGTGAAATACGAAACACATCAATTACACAATTTTATGGTGAAATTTGGTACTTTTCATGTTAATCTGGCCAGTTTTGATCAAGAACAATGCACTGTCACTTTAGTTCAGCGTAAGCGGAGCAGCAAAAATAGACTCGGCTCTTGCTCTGCGCTGCCCCTGCGTGCTGTGTGTGAAAGCTCTCATCCGTTAACATGGGCGGTGGAAAAAAAAATGCGCTGCTGGTGCGTACAATGTGAAACCGGCATAATTTTGCTGCGCCACTTACGCTGAATTAAAGTGACAGTGCGTTGTTCTTGATCCAAACTGACCTGATTTACATGAAAAGTAACACATTTTACCATGAAATCCTGTAAGTGATGTATTTCGTGTTTCACACTCACCATATGAAAAAAATAAAATGCACAAAAACACACAATTTACACGAGTTTTTGCCAAAACTTCTAAGGTTTGTTATAAATGAATAAAACTAGAGGCATTTGTTAGCTTTAGGATTAGTTTTTCAATTAAATTATTTAAATCCAAATACACTTTATTGTTGGAATTCTTTCCGAAATTTGTCTTGTATCTCAAAGCTTAACCTATTCAGTCTAGCATCTCCATGCAAGCCTTCCTTTGCATGGCAAAATGTAGTTTTTCTTATACAAAAGAGAAGGGTCAGACATCATTTTTCCTTTACAGGCTGTGCTATTTTTTCATTTACACATATTTGCTCAAGACTATAATAAGGCAGTCACAGGCCAGTGTGAAAGCACAATTGGCGCATGCGTGCTGCTCCTGCACTGCATTCTAACCGATTACGCATGCAGTGTGAAACCGGCATGAAACGGTGTGCACACATAACACGAGAAGTTATAGCCATTGACTTGGACGTTTGTTGATAACCACTGCACTGAACTTAAGTAAAATAGCACTTCGTGAGTGTGCATCAAATTACCTGGTGCAATCATGATCTCATTCTTCTTTGATCGAACTCTAAGAAAGGTGAGATCATTTTGAGGGTCGATGTCCCTCACCATTCCCCGAGCTTTCATGAGCAGCTGGTGGACATTACCTGCGTACTGCACTGTGCTCGAGTTGTCAAGAGTGCTTTTGATGGGGATTCCTGTTTAAAGAGCACATAGAAATCTTACAGATATATCAACAGAGATCTGTGTTTTATCAGTGTAATGCTGCCAACGAAGCAAGCATTTTTCATTTGCCGAATACCTTCTGTATTAACAATGATAATTCCTTGTACTCCTTTCTGACTCTGAATCCTTTTGATCGTCTCTTCCACCTCAGCCTGCAACATAAGCGCTTTAGTGATTAAAACGGCAAAAAGCTCTATTTCATTGACAAACATCTAACAAACCTCCTCCATAAAAACGTATTTTTGCTTTTATTTATTATTTTTACTCGAGCTGTGGCGTTAGCTTGTTACTAAGTGCCATCTCTTACATGACAACGCCCTGTAGTCAAAGTTAGCCCACAAAAACCTTAACCGAGACGATAACTAGCTAACAAACATGTACTTTCAATTATACGCACAAATTAGACCGTTTAAGCGCTAACGTTTACTTGCCATTGTGAAGATAAGTCGTTGTTTTCGTTGCTTAGACTGATGCTGCAAGCTACGGAACTACAAGCATGTTTTATGTGAACGGTTTGGGTTACCGCCATCTGCTGGACTGGAGGAAACCAGGACACTGCACCAGTGGCCTCTTCGTTCTAGTTTAACTAATATTTGTTGATCGAGTTGTGTAGTTTGAGTCAAACATTAAAATATACAACACTGTGTCATTTTTGCTGAATTGGTTTTACAATAAACATTAAATAAGTAAATAAATAAATAAGAATTTTGAGGTAAGTTAACGTTAGTCTCTTCCCCTGATATTCTAAGAATGTCTAATAATGTGTTTGTAGATAACGTTTTGTTTGCTATTTATGTTATTGATTATTTACATCTATGAACGTAACGTTAGGCTATGTTTTGTTTTGTTTTTACGTTTGTTTATTATATTTAGCTACTCGACCACTGCAATCAAAGTTAGCCCACAAAAAAATCAAACCTAACCAAGACAATAACGACCGAAAAAACAGGTTCTTTCAATTATAGTCACACGTTATCAAGTTGAATTGTACTTGCCATTTTGAAGGAAAGTCGCTGTTTTCGTTGCTATGGTGATTCTTCTTCTTCGTCGTTTGGGTTAAATGGCGGTTAGCAAACCAGCGTTGGTGCGTCTCCGCCACCTACTGAGGTGTACAGTGCAGCGTGAGAGAGAGAGAGAGAAACTCTACTAGATCTAAAAAGATTTAATTACTGTTGAATTACCGTCTAGCAAGCTCTTCGGTGTTTCCTCTTTTGTTCTAATCAGCATATTTAGGAAAAACATATTTGACTGTTTCTGGAAATCCACATATTTTAAGTGTCTTCCATTTACTTCCTGTGTCCATAACTTTTGCCATTTTACTAATTTTGTTATGACGTTGCAAGCTACTGAACTAAAAGTGTGTATTATGAAATAATGAAATATATGAAATAATAATTATGCATTACTACAGAACAAAAAAAAGTATACTGAGTTCAGGTTAGTGCCATTTTCATGAGTGGAATGAGTAAAATTACCCTGAAAACTACTTACTACTTAAAATACATGATGTTGGTTAATGTATTAGCTAAAAAAGTTAGCAAAACAAACTTTTTCACCCCTTACCAAAATAAACAATCAAGCAAACTTCATATAATATTAAGACAAAAACTGACATGTTTAATTTTTTATTTGACTGATTTGAGGATAAGAACTAACGGATGGTACAGGTACGATCTGATGAGTGTGGGAGACATGAGCAGACATACTGCGGATTTATGAGCTCATTTTCTTCCTTTCCAAACTTCGCCTCAGGTTTTCCACTTAATGACTGCTGCTCGGTCAGCTCTACTCTTAGTCTACACATGGAAACTTTGACTTGTTCCATATGTGCAGCTACATGCATGACGGAGGAGTTCACGGTGCCTCTCATTTTGTAGGAATTTGAAACAAATATTACAAAAAAGCCATGTGCTGGAATAACGACAGCACAAATTGCAATGCAAAGTTTTGCTCTTATTGCACAAGTTTTACATTGTGTCTCTATTATACATATGAATACCTTTTTGACTGACGTAAACATGCTAATTATAGCCCAAGTTGTAAGTATGCCCATGCCCAGAAATACACACGGAAGCAGTCCACATAGCATCCATATCCAGTATCAAATGTAAATCTAAATAAATCAAGCTGAAATGTAAATATTACGCCTTCTGTTAGAGCAGCTATAGTTCAAGTGAGGTTTTAAATGTTATTTCAATGCCCAGAGCTAATGAATTCACTAGAGTCAAGAGGTTTACGTGAAACAGAGACTCATTAGTGAGCGCTCATGCTGTAAAATCTTGATAACTTGGAGCAGAGCCATGCTTCGTCAGGAGAAAAACACTCTTTGAAAGTGGGCTTTGAGCACGGTTTTACCTACTCCTGCACATTCAGTGTCAAGCACCTCCTGGTCCTCTTCACCGTCTCCTTGTCATGTAATAAATACATTTACTTCACAGACAGAAACACTAAAGTCTCAGATTCACTCTGAAGTCATGTGAAGAAAATCCTTGTGATGCCTCTAGGTTTGTTCAGACACACAGCCACACATTTGACCAAACTGCAGCTCTTTTTTAATAGGACAAAGCTAGAGTTTTTTCACATAGTCTGTTGCTAGAACCTCATTTGTTGCTAGCTCATTATTTTAAGAGACAAGTTTGATGCCAACATGTGCATTTTCAAATTGTGGTTAAATCCCTGTCTCTTCGTACCACGTAACTGGACACCAGCTATTGCTCAATATGGGATGTCTCATCTTGTCCATGACTGCAGACGAAGGGAATATGAGCCAGTAACAACAATACAAGTATAGTTTTAAGCCCTTTTGAAAACAACACCTTTCCCCTTTTTTCCTGTCTAGTAATACAAAAACAAATAATATTCTTGATTTAAATGTTTTGCCCTCATCGCAAAAAGTCTTAATAAGCAACTTTAATAGTCATATATTCAGCCTTAATTTACCAGACATGTAGTTTCTTAAGTAAGTAAACAACTAAAGCAAGCAAATACATTTTCATTTGTAAAGTCCTTTACCTGGAAACTGTATATGCTATTAAATTTAACAACTGTCAATAATAGTTCAAACAGTTGCTTGTTTTATCACATTTTGCTTTCTCACAGTCCTACGTGGACATCTCATGTTAGTTCAGTCCTCACCTGCTTATCATACTGTCCTTCAGTAGCATGTCCTTGGTCGAACAGCTTTTGCCATCCCTGGAAATTATTAACTGAGCAAAAACAGCAGCAAAAACAACCCCTTCATCAGCATCTGTGTATCTGTCGGTTGGTTATTGGTTTGTTACGTTCAACTACACAAATGCTAACTATGTAAAAAAAAAAACTGCTCTACTTTATTGTACATAACTCACATAGCATCCTGTCATAGCCTTAAGTAGCCATATCGCTTATACATGTACTATGTTCTATGTTTGGTCACGTGCAGGTAGCACACAATTGCAATTGTTCTCTTGTTTCTATAGTACGTGCAGTACTTATTTTCTCTGTAAATCAACTTGACCTTTGTGTCGATGCTATAGTCTTTTGCTTTATTTAGTAAAAAAATAAAGAAATTATAGAATATTGAAAACAGATGAAGATATGTCAGAAGCGATATCAGAAGGACAGCTAAAGATCAGTAACATTGCGAAAGAAACGTTTGGTTTGTTTGCAAGATGTTCAAGTTTCAATTTGTGTCAGTGTTTACACTGAGTTTAAGCCAAAGTTTGACTAAAGTCTATTAAACAACTAGATATGGTGTACTTCTTTATAGTTCTAACATTACACAACAACGCCATGCTGACAAACGGACAGGAACACACTAGTTTTAATTCAAAACCATATTGTAAATTACTCCCTGCCAAGACATCAACAACAGTACAATGAAATAACCTTTCTTTTAAAAATGTAATGTCCCATTTGAGCTATGGCTGTTCTGGGAAACATCTACTTTTAATGTTTATTCAGCCTTAATTTACCAGAACAGTTTTTGTGGTTTAATAAATGTGTGTCTTTCTTCATCGATTCAGTTTTGTGGTTTGAAGTGCATGCAAATGATCACAGGCACACACACACTTGTTTTACCAACCAATTTAGCACATTTCTTCTGTCCTACAAAAACGGGCATTGTAAGTGACTGCTTTATCTGATGGGCGCAAAAAAAAAGGTTGCTTTTACTCTTATCCTGGATCTATTGCGTCTGCTGCAAAAAATTATCTGTGTCTCTGTGCTACAAAAAATGGAACACTTTTATTTTTATTACCATGTTAAAAAACCCTTTATTTGCTCAATAAAGAGCTTCTTTCCATTTGCTCTCATTAGGTAAGACATTACCTTCCCCTAATATTTTGCTTGAAATGTTTATGATAAAAGCAAAAGCAATTTGTCCACATAACAAGGTTATAATAGTTTTGGATTTTTCATTAGTTTTAGTTTTTATTTCGTTTTGACTTTTTATTTTCAAATTCAGTTAGTTTTAATTAGTTTTTAGAGGCAGACTTGCTAGTTTTTATAAGTTTTTATATTTTAAAATTTCTTAGTTTTAGTTTAGTTTTTATTAGTTACAGTCTTAGTTTTCGTTTTATTTATTTATTTGTTTTTTTCTTTTGTAAATTAGGACAATTGTCATGTGCATGAATCAAAATCACCAGAATAAGTATTGTATAAAAAAACTATAATATAACTGTTTTCACTGATATATATTTAATGGTTTCTGTTATCAGAAAAATGGAATGAATATGAAATAGTGACCGAAATGCACCCCATTATTAGGCCTTCTAAACTAGCTCTATTTTACAAGATGTTAATCTGGATTAAAATCCTGATTTATAATAATGCCGAAGTCAAATACAGATAAGATATAAACAATGGTATTGGCTATATTTGCATGTAAAAGCGAGTAAGAAGCAACATAATATCTATTTAACCATAACCTCTGCTCCTCTCATCCGCTGCTCGCTGAACAGAGCAGACGCAGAGGGAGGTGTGTGCGTGCTTGGAAAACAAGCTTGAGCTCGAACTCGTGCTCGCGCAGCACTACCAGAGACTCGCCGAGGTTTGTCCAAGAAGACTCTAGATTTGTCGCTTTTTATCAAAGAACCGGCTTTACTGACGAGATGCGCATAATATATTGTCCGATATTTATCGCCCAGCCCTAGAACTCATAATCCGCTTTCTTCCGACTTTCGCTGCAGCCATCACGCATCGCGTCACAGACTACGTGGTGCCATACGGGTCAAACGCCGGGCTTAAAACTGGCAGCGGGAAGTAAATAGATTCACCCAAAAAGCTTATTACAAAGACGAAAACGAAGGACGTTTTTGTTATAATATTAGTTCGTTTAAGTTAGTTTTGTATATACACAAAACAGTTTCAGTTAGTTTTCGGTTTTTTTAAAAACTCATTTTTATTTTTATTTCAGTTAACGAAAATGCTTTTTCAATTCTAGTTTTAGTTTTTTCGTTCGTTTTCGTTAACTATAATAACCTTGACAAGCATGTCAGAATACAAAAATCATTTTGTGATCCCTGTCCGGTCACAATCATCAATGCTTAATGCATGGCATTTTGTTCTTTTGACTAGCAAACATTAAGAAATTCTTAGAGCTACAGGAACTTTACGCTGAAAAACCTCGAACCATGAGAAAAGATTATTTAAACCACACATTGTTCAGGAAAAGACTAGATTTGATGAGGAAGTGATTGCATTTATTTCTCACCACCACATCTGCATAATGCGTTTGGGGTTTCATACATGTAATTATAATTACTTTTATATTTTCAGTCATCTTCAATGGCATTCTTGGGTCACTGCGGTTCCAACTAATTGTTAAATGGTGAGAAATTCAGATCCAATACGGTGTCAGAGAGTCTCACTAGACCAATGAAACAGTCACTGTCTCTGGTCCAAATGTTCAGAGTTTATGATGTATAACCATTTCATTATATTTGGCTTGGACTGGATTCTCTATCCTGGCAAATGATTTGCACCCCAAGCAAGATTTCAAAGATGGAAATGGTTATAGAACCAGGTTGTGGCCTGCTTGTGAAAGCATCTCTAGGATGCTGTAACTGATAAAAAGCATGTGCAACATCTGCATCCTATTTCAGAAGAACTTTTAAGGATATGGGAAAAAGATCTGCTACTATTTGCCACTACAGTACGTCCTCTGTGTACTTACTACAGCAAATATCTCCTTTCTAGGAAATAAATAAATAAATAAAAATAACTCGAAGACAAAGCATGCTTCTGTGCATCTTTCAGACAGCCTTTGCAAACAACCTCTACATCATCATGTTCTTATCTTATTCATACAAAGCCCCAGATACAATTGTATCATATTAAAAAGCTAGCATTTGAGGGAAAAACACTTATAGTGTATTTTACCTGTCAAGAAGAAATTCTGCAAATTTGGTGTCTCATTTAAAACCTGAACTTTCAATCATATTTCTAGATCTTGTTAATGCACCACTTATTCACTCTTAGTTTACCTCGTTGCCTGTTTCTACATATTATGGCAAGTCTTCAAATTTTGATTAGTACTTCTGAAACAGAATCAGCCATGATCCCAACACCTTCTGTCTCAGCCTGCTACAGTAGACACTCATTAAACTCTTACTATTGCTTGAAAAAGATTGCTGGATCTGAGGGAACCACTCTACACTAAATGTATTGCTGGTGTCTGGGAGGCTTCATGTTCATACATTTTGGGTAAATAAACCCACTAATGTCATGCTTCTAGTTGTCAATGAACAATAATCTGGGTTAATTAAATGCATTTTGACATAAATAATCATATAAATGTCAACCTAAGTATTTAGCTTTATGCTAAAATACTTTCTGCTATCATTTGAAGGTGAACTTCACCAAGAGTGGAAGGTGTAAGGAGGTGGGATCTCTGGGTAGCAACCATCCAGAAACCCCTAGCAAGTTTAGCAAAACAATGCAAACTCTTATGGTTTTCTTTATTCTGTAAAACACAAGAGAAAATATTTGGACCCACAAGTGTTGCATGCATTTGTTTTTCAGGCCCAAGTATGGAGGTAAATACTGTCTTGGAGAGCGCCGCAGATATCGAACGTGTTACCATGAACCGTGCCCTCCGGACCAGCCCAGCTTCAGACACATCCAGTGCAGACGCTTTAACACAATCCCATACAAGGGAAAGTTTTATAAATGGATACATGTAAATAACAGAGGTGCGCACAATGGTGTTATATGTGCTGACATGTTCCATTCACTTTTTTTATAAGAGTTTTT
This sequence comes from Enteromius treurensis, assembly GCA_032275025.1. Classification (NCBI taxonomy): domain Eukaryota; kingdom Metazoa; phylum Chordata; class Actinopteri; order Cypriniformes; family Cyprinidae; genus Enteromius; species Enteromius treurensis. Next base: position 27,014,812 of record JAUCMU010000125.1, read on the forward strand.
TTTTTTTTATGTTGCAGCACTCTTTAAATAGATTTCTTAAAAGGGATATGTTTGTGTCATTCCAGTTAATCCATGTGAGCTGCACTGTAGACCTGTGAATGAGCACTTTTCCGAGAGAATGCTGGACACTGTCATAGACGGAACACAGTGCTATGAAGGCAGTCAGAGCCATGACATATGCATTAATGGCATTTGTAAGGTTGGTAATGGCTTTGACCTCTTTGCTCAGTCTCAGGCACTCCATGTAAATTTCTGCTTGTCATTTTCATTGTAAACCACTGATAGTCTGTCAACTTGAGTGTCAGTCTAGTGTGAAATAATAGCACAAGAGTCTCACAAAAACAGTGGGGTGTGAAATCATGAGAACGTGTCAGCAAACTATCTTCCACTCTCTTCTTCTCAAACTTAATTCACATAAATATTTGAATGAGTTCTTGTATGACCCCAAGCTGAAGTTATACACAGTATTGTTAAATGCAGAGCAGGAAGCAATTGTTTGCAATGCAGTTTTGCTCTCTTATACAATATAGTTAAATATTTAGTAGACAGCAAACATTTTCAGTTTCACTGAACCATCCCATAGCCCTGAGAAAATGCTGTAGACAGTAAAACTGGAAATTTCTTGAGGAGAACTGTTACTTTCTACTTCTAAGCATTTAAAATTGCTTTAAATGAACAATTAGCTGTTTAAGTAAAGTTTGTCATTGCCTAGATTTATGCTTTCAGTTCAAATGCTTTCATATCTATAACACCATCTCTCTGTAGCATCTTTCCATTAAAATGCTAAAGATCACAGAAATTGACAGACGTAACAGTTTAATTTTGAATCCGCAAGGCCGATCAAAGGAAAATCAGCAACAAACTGGATACCCAAGATGTGGTATTCAAGAAATGTCAAAAAACAGGAGAGCTCAAGGACAGAAAAATAACTGAAAGGCCTAGCAAACTTCAAAAATCTGATAAAAAGTTTTTGTGAAAGGGTAGCAGCCAAGAAACCACCTTTTAGAAGGAGAATAGGGTGAAAATATGCTATGATTTGCTAAAGCTCACAAAGATTGGAGTGAAGATAAGTGGAAAAAGTATTATTGAGTGACAAGTCCCAGTTTTAAAATTTTGGATCCAATCATCAAAAATATGTGAGAAGAAGAGTTGGAGAAAAAGTACAGACATGTTTTAATTTGTCATGCCATTCCTTCGGGAGAATGCCTGATTTGGAGTGATATTATATATCAGCATGATAATAATCCCAAGCACACTGCTAATGCAGTTAAATCACATTTGGAGATTAAAAACAGCTGATAAAACAGTGATAGACATGGACCCGCCTTCACAGAGTCCAGACCTGAATGTTATAGAGGCAGTGCGGGATCACCTGGACAGAGAAAGCAATGAAAGACAGCTTTAATCTAAAGAGGAACTCTGTGAAGCGCTGAAGGTAGTCTGGTATAATAGCCTATATTAAAAGATTATTGCAGAAAACTTCAGCACAGTCTCAGTGAAGGAATTCAAAATGTACATAATGTTAAGGATGGCCACACTGAATACTGACCTCTGCTTGAAAAAAAAACGTTTTATGTAAACTGTGTTTTTTAAATTTTGTGTACATATTTCCTTTATTTTCTATTAGTATCTTGATACAAATATCTCTCTTAAAGAAAAATGAAACCTGATAATGGTGGCTTAAATGGTGGCTTTGCACAGTACTACACTGTATTTACAGTATATATAAAAGGAAAATTTGATAAAATGTACTCACCGTCAGGCCATCCAAGATGTAGATGATTTGTTCCTTCATTGGAACAGATTTGGAGCTATTTAACATTACATAATTTTCTCACCATCAGATCCTCTGCATTGAATTGGTGCCATCAGAATGAGAGGTTAAACAGCTGCAAAAAAAATCACAATAATTAACATCAATCTAGTTACATTTATGATCTGTATCTTTATGTCAGTACTTAGGTTGCGATTATGAGATTGACTCGGATGCAGTTGAGGATCAGTGTGGAGTGTGCCATGGAAATGGATCTACATGTGAAACAGTGCGGAAGACCTTTGAGGACAGTGAAGGGCTCGGTTTGTAAAATGAGTTTCAGTTCATATTTTACTTAAAGTAGCAGTCATTTTCTAAACATAACATTGCATGCTTGTTTTCTTTCTGCTTTATTTGTTTGAATAAGCTGAGGTAATTTTTGTCTCGCAGGCTATGTAGATATAGGTCTAATTCCGGAAGGAGCGCGGGACATCCGTATCGAGGAAGTCGCAGAGGCTGGGAACTACTTGGCGTTGCGCAGTAATGACCCTGAAAAATATTTCCTGAACGGTGGCTGGACGATCCAGTGGAATGGCGAATATAAAGCAGCAGGAACAATATTTACTTACGAAAGGACCGGGCAGCTGGAAAACCTATCTTCCCCCGGACCAACTATGGAGCCAGTGTGGATCCAGGTACTCAATTCCATATTGAAGTCTCACGTACTGCTTATGAGCAGAATCTAGCATGTGATGCTTGAGGCCTGTCTCTTTTCACAAGTGCCTGCTAAAGTGCTCTGCTAAACTAGGTCACAGTTTAGCGAAACTGAGCTTGAAATGTGGTTTAGAGTTTAAATAGAGACCTAGAATGGTATACATTATAATTTAACGTTTCACATTTGTTACAAAGAAAGATATACAGCTTCTTTTATATCATCCAGAGGAAAGATTACAGCTTCAGACACTATAATGCATAGCAGGCCTATGATTTTTGAATAATTAAATAATCAATTTCTATTGAGCGCAGAGCATTAACTGTTTGTGTAAAGATTTCTAAAAAGAAATATACTCATAAATGTATGGCATCCTGCTATTTTCTTTTTTTTTTTTTTTTTAACAGTAAATATTTAAACTGAGAAAACAGAACAGCTTTATCTGTCAGATAAAAAGTGATGTCAAAGGCTTAACCCACTGGATTTCCATACTCAGCAGGAAGTAGCTGTGTGATCTTTTTCAGCAACAAAAGATTAATGTATGATTTTATTCCGTTCCTTGTTTAAATAGCAAAAAATATTTGAAGATTTATGAGTGAAATAATTTGATAAAGGGCTTATTCCCAATTGTAATCATTACCAGACTCAGTTTTATGAAGAAAGTAGCCATGGTTTTCATGCTGTAGCACCATTAAAGTGAAGATACTGTTGATTAGGGATTTAGGCTTGTGCGTGTAACTTCTAGATGAAGGACCTCCTCCCACAGAATGATTCGAGGTCTTTGGCTCGCAGCCTTAGCGCGGGTGGAGAAAGAAGTATGTCTACAGCAGCGGGAGGCAAACACATGAAATATTCTCTTATCACTCTCCATATTATTAAATCCCATGTGGAAGAGAACAGCTTGCAACCTCACTTTTTAGGTTTTACTGTTTTGCTTGGCAAAGACAAAAGGCTATTACTATATGTTGAAAAATCAAAGTACTACTTTGTACCACCAATCGGATTTTTAAACAAAAGTTGCTGGTCTCAACACTAACAAATGTAAAACTTTACATTATGGGCTAGCAGCTGCCTCATAATATAATACATTTATACAGTTACAGTTAGGTAAGGTGCAATGTATCACAATATTGTAATTAATATGTGTGCTAAAAATAATAATAGTAAATGCGAAATTGCATACTTTCAAGTGTACAATATTTAATGACAAACTTATTGTTCATTGATAATATTATAAAGTTAAACACACACAGACTTTCATGTAACTTAATGGACAGCACTTGTACACTTGTAGCAGTTGTACACATATTTTTCAAACTGCAAAATTGTAGAAACTGCTGCTTTATTAATTTTAGCTTTTTTATTAAAAGATCCAATACGACATCATAGAATCCTGACATATTGATATCTGGTTATATGGACATTGCCCTAGATTCCAAGTTTGAGATTTATGGGTTTGTATGTTGTTTGTACGTGTCAATGATTCTCTTTAATCTGCCTTCAATGTTCCCCAGCTGCTTTTTCAAGAGACCAATCCAGGGGTGAGGTATGAGTACACCATAAGCAGAGACACTCTTGTTGACTCCGACAATGGCACTGCTGTCTCCTATTTCCAGTGGATTTATGGGGCTTGGACTGAATGCAGCGCCACATGTGGAACTGGTAAGGAGTCGTCTTATTGCACACTTATGCTACGCACATGCTCAAGTTAAGCCAATCCGGACTGATTTACTTTAGGTAACTGCTTTGTTATAGTTTCATATTATACTAGAAATGTTTAAAAGTGCAGGAAATAGCTGAGTTGATCTGTTTGTTCAATCTAGCTCTATAGCTAGTTTGAACAAACAGACTATAAATTAGCTCTCTGGCAGGCATTGCTTTCACAAAAAATGCAGGCAAGATAGAGAACTTTCCTGAATTAAACAGGATATGAACTTTATAGGAAACAGTCTTTAGACCAGCTGATGTTACATTAATTCAAATTTGATGTGATTGGAAGCAAGACTTTATTTCACTGGATGGTCTAATGATATATTAAAGTGCAGTCACACTTTCTATTGCTCTGTGATTTTTTTTGTGTGTGTGAAATTCAGTAATTTCACGTAAGCACAAAAAAAGTTTGCTCATATTCAAGTTGGTCATGCAAATTCCCTGCATGGCTGCATGGTTGGAAAATGGCTTCTGTGTGAGGGTTGCTTTATTCATCACTACACAATTTACAATAGTCCTTTTTTGCCAGCAAAATTTTGCCATAACTTTGCTAATGTGACCACACCTTAAACTGTGGACAAACTTGCTGCGCAAGTCATTACTAATGTTTATATACCTGCTTGCACTTATGTGCACCCATATTAATAATAAATGTCACATTATATCTTTGTGTGATTACATAAACGTACAAATGAAAGGATCTGTCTAAAAGAACCAAATCGAAAAATATTTGTATTTCCCTGTCCCTTTAAATGGGCCCTGGGACTAAATTATGAAAGAAAGTGGTAGCAATAAACTTGAACATTATCGATTCTGCTTTCCAAACTAGTATTGTATCTGACCAACCATTTTTATACCTGAAGCTGACATCAGTCTTTCTTTTGTTGCGTTCTGGATAACATTTTTGTTTAGATGCCATATTAGCAGGAATGTTCGCCTTACTGCTATTGAGTTTAAGGCACTGTTTTGATGAAATTGTGAAAAATGTTGCCATTGTTGGTCATTCCTATAATAGCAGCATTTTTCGCAATAAAAAATCCCTTTGAACTGCTGCATTGGGAGTTGCCATAGTATCTCACATCATCGTTCAGGGAGAAAACTGGAAAGTGTAATACGATTGTTCAGCTTTTCTAAGTGAAGCAGGTTGAGGGAGTGATGAGAAGATGCCTGATAGCAAATCCATTAATAATGTCACTGATTAAACCCACTGCCTATCACTTGATAAAATAATAACATTGCACACAGAGCATTACATTGCCAGTATGACTCACAGTTTGCTGGATTGTGAATTAGCAGAACTTGCATGCAGCAACAACAAATGAAGCTTCTAGGGATTTGATTGTGACTGTCTTGTGTTGAAATAATTATAAATACTTTGGTGTCTGTCAGCTGAACGTGACCCATATTCTGTAATTCTCCTCTGTGGACGCATGAGAAAGTGACGTTTTGCAAATAACGTGTTTCGGGAAGAGCGTATACGAGTTAATCACGGCTGGCACCACATTACCTAATCATTCTCCTCATCTCTCCTGTCCAATCAGATTTACCCTACCGACTATAAATAAACACATTTCCTTCCTCTCCGCTTCTCGTTTTTCGTGCATCCTTCCTTCGCCCCTTTTCCGCCTTTCCCACCGCCTCAAGCCTTACTAACGGGGGGCACGCAGGGTCCGAGCCGGACGCCGAGCTCTGCCCTCGCTAAGGTTCAGACCACTAGGGCTTGGAGTGCGCCGTCTTCCCAGCTCGCCCCCCGGACAGCACGCCAAACTTGCTTATTATTTACCTTATCATTATGAGGAAGCGTGAAGGTCTCGGTTACGTATTGTAACCCTCGTTCCCTGAAGAAGGGAACGGAGACGTCACGTCGGTGACCGACGAATAGGAA
>JAUCMU010000125.1:27035120-27055528 GCA_032275025.1 Enteromius treurensis
TAAAAGCTCAAAGGCAAATCGGTCTCTCTGGCGAGTTCCCATATGTAACGTCGAAGTGATTCGACTGAAAGGGTAAAGCACATTAAGACCGTGCTTGCACAGTTTCTGCACAATCTTATTCACTAATATCCTCTGCGTCTCATTCAGGCTCGAATTAATTCACTGTTCACAGCACATTAGCTGAGCTTAGGGGCAGAAAGTTTATAGACTCACTCTATAGACAGTTTAACCAATCACAACATACTAAGCCAGCTAACCAATCAGAGTACATCGCAAATTTCTCAGGGAGGGGCTTCATAAATCAGAAAATGATCAGCCCGTCTTTCAGAGAAAGGAAAAAAGGTAAATTGTGTGAATAATGTTAAACTGCACTCCATAAACACAGAAAAAACAATCAACCGCCCCATTAAGGTTTTATTTTCAGAAGCAGCACAAATTGTGAGAAAGATTGAAAAGGTATGCATATTATATTTCGATATCCTCTGAGTTTCCTACTGGCTGTTCATTTGGTTTGAGTACTGAATGAGCAACCAAAAATAAACACAAACTACATTTTCTGTATCACTCAGGCATCTCAACATTGTTTAAAACTGCTCTTACAGGATGTTGGGGAGGTGGGGTGAGTTTAGACCGGATTAATGAGCCCTCTCCCAGCCGAAGGCCACTGTGTGTCACGGGATTTAGTCTGCTGCTCTGTCTGGAATAAATCATGTAAATACAGGATGTGTGCGTGTGTTTGTGATTGAATGTCCAAATCTTTCATTATCTTTTACAGACTGTGTAAAAAACTTTTTCAATGATTGAGTTGTAATTAGAGGTTAATGTTCTTTCATGTTTATGAGGAATAACTTTATTCACTGCTGAAAGTTTATAAATAAATTACATTATATTTTTTGTAATACTACAGTTCCTTTCAATATATACATTTTTATTTGTTCATTTAATTTTTATTGTATTTTTAATTAAATACACACAGTCTTGATGAGCATACGATTTTGTGACTGAAATGTTTTTGAAAATCTAAGCAGAATGTAATGCGCATGTAATGTAACATTTAAGAACTACTTCAAAATAGGACCCCATACATTTTAACTGATTGGATGGCTATTCAGTCTTGAAAAGACAATTTATAAATGCCCTCTAAAGCACATTTGCTTCTGGTGACTTGAGCCACACATGTAATCATAATTCATCCAAAGCAGAATTACATCATCATATAGTAGTTTAGGAACACACACAAAAAAGGCTCACAACAGCTATTGCCTTTTTTAAAGCAATCATCAAAACAATTTTAGCTACCTCCTGTTTGGAGGGTTTTTGAACCATGGTCAGCCACATTTCGCTGCACAGCTGGTATTTGCATCATCACAGCAATGCACTGTTATTGTATATTTGCATATATTTATGAGGCTAGATATAAAAGGGTAATGAACATCCAAGCAGACTGCAGTTTAATCGGATCCAAATGCAAGCTTTTATTGCAAAACCGTGGTCAGGCAGGGTCAAAAACAGAGGTACGACAGAGGCAGAGCCCAAGGAAAGTCCAGTAGGCTAGCAGGGTCAAAACAAAATCAAAACTAAACAATGAAGTGACTTATAAAATTAAGCAGCATTACTGCCTAATTCGTTTGTAACGATACGCTTCTCAACGGATAAGGTTAACAGGGAGACTTGAATTCCAAAAGGCATGATTTTTTAATTAAACAAACAGGATCCATGAGCAGCTGAACGAACACTCAGAGACATCATAACATAATCAACGACTGACAACCAAAACTCAAAAGGACATGGATTAAATACATATAATACACAAAAATAGGTACGGAAACACAAAACACCTGTGCTAAATGAAACGGCGGATCTGGACCCTTGGGTGGCCACGGAGGATTGCGACCCTCAGGCGGCCACAGCGGGTCTGAACCCTTGGGCGGCCATGGAGGATCGGAACCCTCAGACGGCCACGGCGGATCTGGACCCTTGGGCGGTCATGGTGGATCGTGACCCTCAGATGGCCACGGTGAATCTGGACCCTTGGGAAGCCACGGTAGATCGTGACACTCGGATGGACACCGCGGTTTTGGACCTTCAGGCGGCCATGGCTCGATCCCCGTCCCACCCATCCCAATCATGACCCACTCTAGATCCAGAGTGTGGAGCTGTGGATTTGAATCTGCAGGTGACTGGTTTGGCACCCCTGGCCGAAACCTGACAACGGCTCCCTTGACTTGATTCGGGATTAACACTGGCATGTCTGATTCCCACTCTACATCCAGAGTGGGAAGCTGTGAACCGGAATCCACGGGTGACTGAGATGATGGCCACGTCCCCGAGACCCAACCGTCTAGCCAGTCTGTAAAGGTCTGTGACAAAGTCCTCGAACAGCAGGTCTCGGCATATCAATGTGGCAAGTCCTGCAGCGAACACCATCTCCATTGTGGTCAGTCATTGAGTAACGTTGTGGTATGCTTCTCAGCGGATAAGGTTAACAGGGAGACGTGAATTCCTAAAGACATGGACTTTTAATTAAACAGACAGGATCCGTGAGCAGCTGAACGAACACGCAGAGACATCATAACATGACCAACAGCAGACAACCAGCTCAAAAGGATATGGATTAAATACAAACGGGAATAGGTAGGGAAACGCAAAACACCTGGGACACACAGCTGGGCTAAATGAAACACTAATGATGTGGGCAGGAATATAAACAAGGCAAGACACGTGTACATTGAAAGAAAACAGAACAAAGACTGAACAGGAAGACTTGACAATTTTACATTGTCCTATTTCTGTACTAAAACATTACTGTTGTTTCTACTTAATAGGCAGTTCATGGATGAGCAGACTGTGCACCATGTGAAGTGTTGTGGTTTTTTAACTTTCCTTGAGCTGACAGGACATGACAGCTTTCACAGGCTGGTAATGAGGTGTTTGTTAGCAGAGAAAAAACAATAACGAGGACATGTAGTGAAAATGCTCTGCAGGTATATTAGAACCCATCCTTTTATTTTACTGCACAATTAACTATTTAGGAACTGCTTGATGTGAGATGCAGAATAAGCACTGAATTACACCGAAGGTCTCACAGGCAGAAAATTATCGCAGGCTTATAATAAATGTTCTTTTCTGAAGCAGATGGTGAATTCTGCGTTGCTCTGAAGTCTACTCTGAGAGAGAATAAAGATGCAGGAAAGGAATTCCTAATGCATGCATAATACTTGACAAACATCCGTCTCATATGTTGCATTATTGATAAATAGTTATTGCAAAACATTATAAAAATGACCTCTTTGTGGTTATAAATTTTATTAAGAGCATGATGCATTATACTGTAACACCGCCTGCATTTATAATGCTTCATAAAAGTATTCTTAAACCATTGTAATGCATGCATAATGCCTTATAAAAAGCAAATGTGTCATAGCCCGTTCAATATATTAAATGGCTGTTCAAAGAAGAAGAATTGTTAAATTTATTTCTTTGTTAATGTTAAACACAGTAAAATACAGCTGTTCATTTTTAATAATCTTTTAGCTCCATTAAAGTGCCCCAATTAAGAGTTATGGGAGGTTCATATTTTGGTTTTGTGGGTCCCAAAAGAAAAAAATCTTATAATATTAATTTATTTTTACCTTATTTGTCTTATAGCAATTCGTTTAGCAATTAATTTTTCCAAACCCCTCTGATGATTAATCTATTTCATTTAATGCAGTGTTTGTTAGCTTTTAACGCTTCAAAAGTGGCACCTAGGGGCGAATAATGAATTAGCATTTTCATTCAGGCCAACTAGCTAAGTTAAGTTAATTTTTGGGAAACTCATGTAAAACAAATGTCCGTTTGTAAAATGACTCGTACAAAACACTCTTAAGTGCCAAGACCAATGGTTATCGAGAAACCCAGTCCAGGTCCATGATGCAACAAGTGGGTGGGAAATATGCTAATATTTTATGTTGACGACAACCAGAACAACTTGGGATTCATTTTAAAAATGACTTGTTTCAATGAGTCACCTCTTTCTTTTCTGAGAGGCAATACGTTTACACATAGGGCACTATCAGATTTAAAACCGTTGCAGAGCTGTGTTACACAATGCATTAAAGGTCATTTTCAAAAATCCATAATAGGGGAACTAATAAATACAACTTTGATTTTAAGAATGTACCAGTATATGTTGGAATCCACATTAAGTAAGGAATAAATGACGGCGGCCTTTGAATTATTAGAAAAAAATATATATTATCTAATAATTCAATACCCTGTGGTCAATTATTCCACTTATACTGTGGTTACCACACCTCAAGACATGGATCAGATTATATATTTCTAGGTATTTGTGCGAAAGAGAGAGAGAGCAAAAGTGAGAAAGATGTGAATTACGTTAATGTGTATGTGTCTCTGAGGGAGAGAGAGCGGGAGACAGAGTAGATGTTTGCGGTAAATAATAAAACAGATATAGAAATGCTATTTGGTGAAGGGATGTGGAATTGTAATGCGGTCAAAGAGCTGCTTGAAACTACGTTCGCTGTGTGGTTCTTTGAAAATGTGTTTTGTGAAAAGTCTATGTTGTTTATACATGAGGCTTTAAGAGATTTCTGATAAAGTCAGAAAGTAATTGGGACATTGGTCACACAGAGTCATTCGTCCCACTACGTGCCTGTAAACAGAGTGGCAGTGTGGGAAGGAAAGGATCTGCTGGGGTTTTGGTGAGGGGGTGCAGCGTGTGATCTCACTGCAGCTGGGGCCCCTGACCCCTCTGATGTCAACACACTGTGTGATCTAGCAGCATGAAGAGATGGTGTCGTGCTAAGATGTGAATGACTCCTTCTGTTAGAGGTCTATCCAGTGGAAATGCCCAGAAAAATCATTGAGTAGGGCTGTCTTCTACACTTTGTTTCTGTAAATTTGTGTAAAACCTGTCTTTGTTTTTGCTCGTTGCTCTAAGGGTTTTTGGTCTTATCAGTATTTTAGACAAGGATGAATACAAGGCATTTAGAGTATGCTTTTAATCAACCTTTTACTGGCAGACATGATGTCTGGTGAATGGTATTCAGAAAGAAAATATTTCTTGTCTTGCTGGATGCTTTAAAAACTTGCCCAACAAAGGCAAAACTGAACAAGTGATGTTGATAACCAATGATGACTTCCACTTGGGAACCTGGGAGTGAAAAAATCATCCTTATTGAAAATGACCCTCTCATTATGTTTTGTTGTGCAGCCATTAAACTCTTCATATTTAATGGTATATATGTAGTCAACCTGATATTATTTCAGGCGTTCACAGCATGATTTGTTATCTCTGAGGTGTCCGTGTTGCTGTAATGTGTTGCCTGGCTTTAGGGTAAATGTGTGAATGCACTAGTGCGTGTGCAGTATCTCACGCAAGTGGTGAAGCCGTCTCACCCTTTAAAAGAGCTGCCTTAACTGCAATGACGCTCATGTTTTTTCTCTGTCTGTGTCTTTCAGGTCAGTTTTGTTTACGGAACCGTTTGACATTACGCTTCTGTCAGACCCTCCAGTGGCTCGGCCGATGTCAAGTGTCTTCGGTCCGTGCAAAGTGCTGCAAGACCTGTCAGCTCCCATCACGGGGCAATGATCGAATCGCAAGTCGCTGAGATGCAGGGGGATTGCAGAATGACTGTTGTAAACCAGGGAACAAAAGACTACACAAATACCCAAAGCAGCTATGGACTAATCCATTGTTGGACAAACTGGCCTGGTCTGGTCAAGCTGTTGCCATTGACCAACAGTTCATCAGGGAGCTACTTTGTCCCTACATCCTTTAACAGATACAGTAAGAGGGTCTTATTTCCGCCCATCATCTCACATAATCGGTAGTAAAATAGGTAGGGTGGACCATCTTTCCATCTCTATATACTGATACAGGGGTGGTGTATTTATAGCATGTAGAGTTTAGCTCATTTTAGGTCTTCCGTTCTATCGTCATGAAGTCAGTGGGTTTATTGAATGTTTTTTTTGGCAATGCCTGAAATAAGGTCTGTGGTTCATACAAGCACATGATATTTTCATCTTTAAATCAGTGGCATAAACACATCTTGAAAAGGTTGATTGTTACAAGAAGCTAAATAGGACTACATTTAGCATCATCACATCAAACAAAAAAAAAGAAATCCCACCTACTCACTACATCACTTTCAAACCTTGCAATTTTTATAATTGCGTTCTTGGCAGAACAAATACATTCATAATTTGTATCAATCTTCCACAAAGCTAGAGTGAAATTCCCCATAATTTCAAGGTTGCAGATGTTTCTATTTTTGAAGCTGATAGTAGATCAGATGTAAACCAGTAAGGAAGTACCTGGTGCTGCAACATAAAGGTGCTAAAGGTAGCGAGCGCTAAGCTCCTCATTCAGTCTAATGTTGGCTGGTACTTGAATTCTAAACACACTATTTATAGTACCTTAAGTTTATATGTCCATATTATCCTTTGGATTAATAAACATATACACAGAATAATAGTTCAGTGCACCACTTTTCAAAATGTGTACAGCATAGAATAGCTTAATAACCAGGTTTTCCATCGGAGGAAAAAAACAAGTAAACAGCAACACCACAAACACGGACGTTGCCTATAGGCTAATTCTGACATGTGACATTACATTTATTTGCGTTAAAGCTTATTTTTTCGACAGAAGGTGTTTCTAAACATTTTTTTGAGACATTTGGAGTACACTGTAAAAACGTATAGTTCGCCTTACTTAGACATAGTTAGTAAGCTGTACTTAGTTGTTACACTTACTAGGTTTTACCAAGTTACAGCAACTTTCAAGGCAAATAAAACAATTTACTTACTTGCTTTGAGCGACACTTACTTAAAATATTCAACTAGCCAAAAAGAAACAAATGACACTTATAAAGCAGTGAGAGGCAGCAGTGCACTAATTTGTAGCTAATGCACAACACAACAGCGGAGGAAGAAGAAAAATTTCTCCATGTCTGTTATATTTCAATAGTTGAATTCACTCGTTTAACAAAGTCATCTTCAATGTTGCATTTTCAACACAACTAAACATCACATATGCCACATAAGAGTTTCCAAAAATGTTTTATCATTATCTTTTTTTTTTTTACTTACCGTTATAGTGATTAGCGTTCCCTTTGGTTGGACACTTAGAACTTTATCTATATTGTTATAATTTACTTCCTATTAATGCAGTGATGAGTTATTTGGTTTCAAAGGAAGAAAGGTGATAAATAGGGGAATCACAACTATGGTAACAATTAAAATAAATTAATTTTTATTAATTGTATAACCATTTTGTTTGCTAGTACTGACACAAGCCAGCACATTAAATTTGCTAATAAAAACAACAACAACAGTAAAACAAAGCAATTATATAATTTATTCTGCCGCAGTGCATACTGGGAGTCAGTGAGTAGCTATACTAAGTCAGTGAGTAAACATAAAGTAAAGGATCAAGTACACTTTACAGTTCTTTTTTAGACTCTCATTTAAGTGAACTATACTAAGCGTTTGTCAGTACAACTTACTGTTTCTATTTAAGTAAAGCATTAAGCAAATTCAACTTAAAAATTTAAAGCACTAAATATTTTTTCGTAAAAACTCCTTGGACACAAACCTGGATATTTTATTGCTCTATTTCTATATTATGAGATAAAACCATTAGAGACATCAGTTTATAGAAAAACTGTCAAGATGTTTGTCAGATACAGTACATGTAATAATATTATACTTGGTGAATGTTTAGTATGGTTGTTTTTAATACATGACCACTAACTGTGCACTAACACTAACATCTGCAAAATTATGGACAAAAAATGAATATTGTTATGGAGCTCAGTTCACACAGAGGTTACTTTTAAACCAAGCAGCCCTATGTTGGTCAAGGCTTTCTCTTGGATAACGTTTTGTTGGTCATCACGTCAACTTTAGTGTACCAACTTGAAAACGAGTGAAAACCATTTAGGTTACAGTTATACCTTCACATGAAACTGATTGTGCAGATTCCCATTTAATAACTGCATATCTGTGTTGTATAAACTATGTTGCATATTCTCTCTAACTAAACCAAAACTAAAATTATACTTTTTGCTTTATCACAGTTCAGATATTGTTGTTTTTATTCTGGAAAAAAAGCACATTTTCATTAAAAACATTTTCTGCACTTAACTCCCAACACTCATTAATCCGAGGTCCGTGCGATGTAGCTGCAGTGTTCATCATTTGTTCATGTTGTTTTGCTTTAATGATTAAGCCTGTGCTGCATTACTAACAAATGATCAACATCAAACAGCAAATGCAACATATTCTATTTGTCAAGTTGCACTGAGACATGTAATTGTAATAATGATAATTTCATTTCATTTCAAGTGTTTATTTAGGCTTGTAATTTTAGGCTTAGCTGATGCTTCAGGACTGTCCAGTACAGTATATGTAGACATGGGTAATACTTTACAATCAGTTCTATTTAGTGAACTAACAATGAGCAATACTTTTGTTACACATACTTACATACTTATGCAGAATACGGTTGTCAATCCTGTTTTTGAATCCTTAATACGGTTACGTTCACACACAGTTCGGTTATTTACGGGTGTGACAACCACATTCTGTTAATGGGCGTCGCCATCTTTGATATTACTTCGGTCACTGTCGCTATGGTTACTGGTAAGGAATACAGGTTTGACTCCTGTTTCACACTCATACAGAATTCTAAATACAACTGAGAGCTGCTGTGTGAACATGACATTTCGAGACTCACACCTGTAAAGAAAATACAGTTGTCAATCCGTTCTGCTGCTGTGTGAACGCTGACTTAGTTAATTAAAATACAACTGTTCATTGTTTGTTAATCTTAGCTCAGGTCTTTTAAATAATATTACATTTAGATTAATATATGCTCTTAAAGTATTTGCCATTGCTAGTTAGTGTTAACAAATTGTAAAGTGTTACCTAGATGTTTTCTGGTTTACATGTAGGATTAACTTTTTAAACATTGATTAATACAGGGAACCTGTCATTGTCGTATTAAATATTATTCATATTGCACTTCTGTAACACTTTTATTTTTTGTACTTCTTCATTAAATATTTTTTTTGTAAAGGAAATGATGTGGGTAATTTTTGAACACAACATACAACCACACAGACAAATAATAATAATAATAATAAAAATATTAATAATAATAATGCAATTGAAGATGTTGAAACTATTAGTATAAAATAATCCCATTTTATGAATCAGACTAGAACTGTAAGTGTCTGATGCCGTTTCATCTCATTTTGAACTCATTTCTTTAAAGGTCATGTTGCTTAGCATTTGCACTGTTTCACTAATGTGAACTTATCTAGTATCAAATGAAATTTGTTATTTGAGTAGGCTATGATTTAAGTGTAAGTATATAGTTTGAATATGAAAGAGTGAGTTTTCATTTAAGCTGTCCCTGGGCATTGTGAGTTACTTAAAAAAAAACAAATTTAACAAGAAAGGAATGGAATGTTTCAGGGTACATTTTATCATAGGGGTCCTCATCTGACCTTTAATTGAGGACCAATAGAAGCTAAAGGTGTTGACTTCGGCTGATGGCTGGACACACGGCAGTAATTGTGAAAGCTGTGTTTACTTGTTTGCTTTCATATTGCTCAGTTATTTCGTTTGATCAGTGCTTCAGTCCAAATAGCCCATTAAAACCTCTTCAATCTAGATCTGATGGATGACAGTAGCGATAGTAATTATGCATGTGATTCCATTCTCTTGTGTCCTAAGTAGCCTATGAAACGAAGAGGTCTGTGTGAGCACAAAGCTTTGATTCTTCATCATTAAAAGGCTGCCAAGAGTCCATGCATTTCCTTGCAGCGAATGCCCTTTTAGTCTTCAAAAGAAACATTGAACTGCAGATCACTCTTTTAGAAAGAGAAACACTGCCTCCCTATGGTTAAAAATAAATTCATTAACTGCTCCTTACTCATTTTAATTGGAAAAATAAACCATAAAAGGTAAAAGTATATATTTTAAAGAATAATATAAGCATTGCTTATGAAATTCAATTATAAATTGTACACAACTAAAATCCTTATGCAAGTGGGGCTTAAAGCATATTTTGCTCAGAAATTGCTTGCAAATGTCACGAATAATTACAATGAAACTGAAAATGAACAAATTGAACTACATGGGAATTCTGAAGTAGAAACAATAAACATGTAAAATTTTTCACTAATCTTTGTTTTATTTAAATCAAATAATTAGCTGTAATCTGAGTAACTATAAGGTTTATGTTTCATTGGATTAGCATTTCACAAACATTAATAGATTTACTGTAAATATAATGGCTCAAATGATTCTTGTTACATCCATTTCTTGTGTGGTAAAAGGAAATTACCATTTGACTAACATTAAAAGGAGGTGCAGCAATTACCAGAATCAACTGCAAATTGGCCGAACATCATAAAATCCACACCTTATACTTTATAAACATACATAAGTTGACAATAAATTGTCTTTGCAAGAGTGGTGCCACCACGCCAAGATCAAAAGGGCAAAGAGCTGCTTAGAAGTTTGGGATTTAAGGGCATTTCCAAGCCATTTAAAATCCAGCCAGGCTATTCCACCAAATTCATTTAAGAGTGGAGCACAACATGCTCCAGGAAGTCTTACAGAACCCCAGGGTGGCGACAAAGTGTGTACAAGCAGCTCTTGAGAAACTGTAAGATGTCCCTCCAAAAGGGGAAAAGGGATGCATTTAATCTGTACAAGTAAATTCTTGCATCCATATGACTTGTCACAGACATTCTCATTTTTAAAAATTATGATTAAAAATCTTGCAGTAAAATATTGGAACGACAACCACTATGACAAGCACATGGGTGCTTTCTCTAATTATTGCACAACATTAATAGCCACGACTTTCTCTTTTATTTATTGTTTATTAACCATAGTACCTTAAGAAAAAGAAGAGCACCATTAAAGCTACAAAAAAGATTTAAGAATCATAAAAATATAAACGTTATATGTTTTGATTGTTTACACAATTTGCCAAGTATATACAGTCTATTACAGTTTTTTTAAATTGCTAATACATGTTTTCTGAAACTATGGCATAGCATATTTTGGAAGTTTAAACCTTCAGTTTCAACTCTACAATATGGTATATATTTATTTAATTTATATGGCAAGACTTACCATATGTTATATTACACTTTAATGTTTGCAGTGACATAAAATATGTTTTCAGCACTTGCATACTGTAAAAATGTAAATGTAGGCATTTATTGGGGAGTGTCTTGCTGCAGACTGCAACATCCAGGGGGTGTGGATGAATAAAGATACAACTACTCCATCCTTAATATACCTAAACCTACCCCTAATCCCTAAACCTACCCATCTCCACCACTAAACCTATCATTCTCCACCTCTTAGATGTGGATCCAACAACGCCCCCTGGATGTTGTGGTATGCAGCGAGCCCTACTTACATGTATTGCATTTTTTTGTACTTGTAATTTATTGCTGTTCTCACTTTTATGATTATGATATCGATAGTTACCTTCCCAAGTCTAGATTTGTAAATCAAAACAGCAGTAGTTGCACTTGTTTGATTTCTCTCTTTTGCTGCAAAATACATTTCATACAGTAATTTTAGACAGCAAAATAGGCAAATATCTTTTAAGATCAGTAAAGTATAAAATGATCAGTCTTTGAAAAAGAATTATACAAATTTCCATTTAAAGCCGCAGTCCTTTAAAGCAAACATTTCATTAGCCGTTTATCTTTCACATTCCTTTGCAATGCCAGTCACGGCAATGTGTCAGGACTTCAAGTTCAATTATTGAAGAATGTTACAATTTCAAATAGTCAGCAGCAGTTTTAGGATGTGGTCATTTTTACTGTTTCCCCTGCTGCTCAATCACTCTCCAAACCTCACCCTGAGGATACTGGTGCTTTTGCACAGACTCTTCCAGCATCTCACAAGAGTATCCAGGGTCCTAAAGATATAAAAACACATTAATAATGACACAAAATGTTAAGGTCCTCTACATTTTTCCAAACCCCTCCTTAGCATGACTCTATTCTACAGTGATAGCAAAAAAAAGCAGGCTCTAAAAGCAGCACCAAGTAGCAAAGAATACATCTGGTGCACTTTCAGACAAGTGAAATGTTTCAGCTTCAGTGACAAGTTGTTGTACCCCAAAAGGTAAAATTTTGGCCCCCCTTTTTTTTGTGTGGCCTGGATGAGTGTGAGATGAATGATCTGCAGGGTTTATATATTGACTCTCTGTATGAATGATCTGAAAGTATTGTTTGATTTTCAGAACAGGTCAAATTGTTTTGGACCAATAGTATTATGACAAAGAGGTCAGGGGTTTGTGTATTTAGTTCGAGGTTTCGATTTGTGTTTAATGTTGTGAGTAATAATGGGATGCAACATTTTATTGATAAATGTCTCTTTTTGTTTACCTACCTTTGGTGGTATATAGTGAGCGTTTCTTATGATGGTGGGGCTTTTAAAATGTTCATGAAGGTGATCCACATACTCACACATCCTATAAAACACAAACCAAGCAAAAGCTCAGTGAAATTACTTTAAACAATTCACGTTGATAGTCAGCTAGTTTAGTCCCACCTCACAAACTAGGCAGTTTTAAAGTAATGTAGTTTCGTCTATCACTCACACTCAAAATATAGTATATATAGCATATAAAGTCATGTGCTTTTGCAGATTACTTTCACAGTAATATGATGGTGCCTTTTGTAGCTCAACATTACTGGTAGGCCTACCCATTGATTTCTGTTTTAAAGACAAATCTTTATATTCCACAAGAAAAGAATATGATACAGGTAATTGCATTTTAGTATTCATGTATTTGTTTAACACACACTGTACCTATTATTTAAACTGGCAGACACTGAAATGTAGTCAAATAAGATAAGGTGCTGAACAAGCTCACACAGTCCAACTCCCCCGGCATGAGGACACACAGGAACTGCAAAGAAAAGCAAGATAGATTTTACAGAAATCTAGATATTTAGATAATCATTCAAATCAGAGATTTGCAGTTAATATTAACATTTGACTTACCATTAAACTTGGCAGCCATGAGTATGATGGCAAGGTTTTCATTCACACTGCCCACCCTACAACTGTCAATCTGAACAAACTGTAGAGCAGAGGCCTGGAGAAACTGCTTAAACATCACCCTGTTTTGGCACTGCAAACAAACACACAAAGATGTACTGTCTCTGAACATTAACAAAAAGTGATGGCTAAAAATCCTGTTATCACCATGTCATTTTAAACCTGTGTGACTTTTTTCTATGAAGCACACAACAAACGACATCTGAAAAATATACTTTTCCCTGTACAATAAACAGTAGTTTAGAGCCATAAGTAAATAGGCTTATTCTCCAACTCCACCAGAGTTAAGAAGCTGAGATTTACAGTTTTTGAATCTGTTCAGCCGATAGCACGTTTAGCATAGATTGTTAAATCTGATTAGACCAGCAGCATCTCATTTAAAAATAAACAAAGATATCACGCAGCACCTGTGGAAGTCTTGATAGGGCTTAGTACACAATATAACTACAGAAGAGTCAGGTTTTAAATAAAACTATAAAATGTTGAAACTTTTTTAAACAAGACGCTCTTGGTCTAATCAGATTCAATGATCTATGCTAAGCTATGCTAAAAGTGTTATCGCCAGACTCAGAGATTGGCTAAATGGATTCAAAAACTGTAAAACTGTTTTAACTCTGGGGGAGTTGGAGAATGAGCCTATTGTCAAAAAGTGAAGCGTTCCTTTAAAACGACAGAAAAAATGACAGATAACAGAACATAGGAGAGTTTAATAACAGTTAAACTGTATATAAAAAATAGTGGGACGTATAAAATAGCAGGCCCTCCTATAATACAGTGTTAAGCAATTGCGCATTTTTTATATTTTCTCACCTGCTCTCCAGTGGCGACTCCAATACCCAAGGGTGCAAGAGCCTAAAACAAGACAAAAACCCTCAATAACATGGTTATAGAGTGAATAACACGGTTTAACCCTGAATAAAATGATTTAAAGGGATAGTTTACCCAAAAAAATTTAATTCTGTAATCGATTACTTATGACTGTCTACGCAAGGACAGAAAGCGCTCAGGTTTCATTTAAAAATGTTTAACTTACATTCTGAAGATGAACGAAGGTCTTATAGGTTTGGAAAGTCATGAGGGTGAGTAATTTTAATAATTAATCCGTTAACCTTAGAGATGGAAGCATGACCTAAAACATCATCAGGACATGTGGGCTCCTCTATCCATAGAGGTTGAAACTCTGCCAGCTTGGTTACCCAAGTAATTGCTTCATGGACATCCCATCGCTGGTTGGCATCAATCATCTGACAGATAAGAGGACTTGTAAACTCTCCTGCCAAACCTTACCTTTCTATTCTTAGTTTAAACCAGTTTAATGTATATCTGAAGTGAAATACTGTATGACAAGGTTTAAACATTAAAATGTATTTTTCGTTTGACTTTGAATCACCAGTGCATTGTTTGGTCCAATTAGCTTCCGAATAAGGCTGCATCTACGGATGTCATCCTGCAAATCAGCCCCAACCTTCACTTTAAATTTAGTCCATCCTTGCGCAAGAGCTTCAGAGCAGAGCTACACAAAGCAAAACTTGTTAAGTAAATGATCCTTGTCTGAATGGTTACAATAGAAACCAAAAACAATAAGCAGACATACCTGGGTTAGTTGTTGATCAGTGTATCCCAGCCAGGCACAGGAAGTGGTGTAGGCAGGATAACCTTCCTTTAACATCTGCTCCTCTGTAGAGGTTTAAAGCTATCAATTAAACAGGTGGTTGTCTGTACACTGAAATTACAGCTCCAAAAAGTTTATTTACAATGCAGCGTGTGGGTAAATTCAATGGCCATGTGTCTTTATTGGTTTTATTCTCCCTAATTCTGGTTATCTGATTAAAAATACAGTAAAAACTGTAAAATATTGCTACAAATTTAAAGAAATATTTTCTATGTTGATTTTTTTTAAATGTAATTCATTTCTGTGATGCCTCAGTTAGTGTGCAAAAACATATACACTGCTCAAAACACTTAAGCAAGACAACTCCAAGTCAATCACACTTGTGTGAAATCAAACTGCCTACTTAGGAAGCAACACTGATTGACGATCAGTTCACATGCTGTTGTGCAAATGGAATAGACAACAGGTGGAAATTAAAGGCAATTAGCAAGACATCCCCAATAAAGGAGTGGTTCTGCAGGTGATGATCACAGACCACTTCTCAGTTCCTATGCTTTCTGGCTGATGTTTTGGTTACATTTGAATGCTGGGGGTGCTTTTTTCATAGCAAGAAGGTTTGCTGTGTCTGTCAGCACAGTGTCCAGAGCATGGAGGCACTACCAGGAGACAGGCCAGTACATCAGGAGATGTGGAGGAGGCCGTAGAAGGGCAAAAACTCAGCAGCAGGACCACTACCTCCGCCTTTGTACAAGGAGAAACAGGACGAGCACTGCCAAAGCCCTGCAAAATGACCTCCAGCAGGCCACGAATGTGCATGTGTTTGCCCTCCATGTGTTTACCAGAAGTAGCCTGACTGTCATTAGGTACCAAGATGAGATCCTCAGACCCCTTGTGAGACCAAATGCCAGTGCGGTAAGCCTTGGGTTCCTCCTAATGCAAGACAATGCTAGACCTCATGTGGCTGGAGTGCGTCAGCAGTTCATGCAAGACGAAGGCATTGATGCTATGGACTGGCCCACCCGTTCCCCAGAGCTGAATCCAACTGAGCACATCTGGGACATTATGTCTCGCTCCATCCACCAACGCAACATGTGGGAGGAGATCCCTCAGGAGACCATCTGCCACCTCATCAGGAGCATGCCCAGGTCTTGTAATGAGGTCATACAGGCACATCGAGGCCACACACACCACTGAGCTTCATTTTTACTTGATTTAAGGACATTACATCAAAGTTAGATCAGCCTGTAGTGTTTTTCCACTTCAATTTTGAGTGGGACTCCAAATCCAGACCTCCATGGGTTAATAAATTTGATTTCCCTTGATCATTTTTGTTGTCAGCACAAAGTATTTAATAGTAATATTTCATTCATTCAGATCTCGGATGTGTTATTTTAGTGTTCCCTTTATTGTTTTGAGCAGTGTATTTAAACAAAAAATATTTGGAAGAATTTTTGGTAACTCTTTATTTTGATGGTCCCTTTTAAATATTCTGTTGACAATAAGTAACAATGCACCTACGTGCCAACATACTGCACTCTCTGCACAGTGTTACTGTGTCGATCTTCCAACAGCATCTTCCTGACTACAAGTAATTTTATACATGTCAGCTTATTCTATCCCGGACCCTACCAGTCAACTAATGCTCTACTAGTAACTAGAGTTAATAGATATGTAGGTGCAATGTTACTTATAGTCAACAGAATGTGCCAAAGGACCATCAAAATAAAGTGAAAGTGAGTTTTTGCTGAATAAAACTTAATCTGTGGGCACTTTATGAAATATATAAATCTGCATCACTCTTTATAGTGTTTATGAATCTTACCTCTACTTTTCCGACCCGTTTTTGCTTTTACCAATATATCTAAAAGAAAAAGAAGAGAAGAAATGTACTATTGTATATGAATTCAATATGAATGACAATCTCATACCATCCTTAATGACCTCACCTAAAGCTTCCTGCTCAGTCAGTGCATCGGTGATATATCTGAAATCAATACAGCTGACCAACTTTGCAGGATCCTAGAGAGAGGATTCATAAATACACAAAAATAAGCATGGTGCTAAACAATCAACGCATTTAAACGTCTTCTTGATTTACAGAGATCCACTTCAAAGTCAGCATGAAACCAAAACTGATCTGTTTTCTTAATACATTACTGGTCTTATTCTAAACGAATCATTCATATTTGTTTATATTTTTTTCAGTGCTGTCAAACAAATAATCGGATTAATTGCATCCAAAATAAAAGTTTTTTTTGTTGTTGTTTTTTTACATATGTGTGTTTGCTGTGTATATTTATTATGTTTACAGGTGCTGGTCATATAATTAGAATATCTTCAAAAAGTTGATTTATTTCACTAATTCCATTGAAGAAGTGAAACTTGTATAATGTATTCATTTATTCCACACAGACTGATATAACTGACAACTAATGAAAACCCCAAATTCATCAAATTCATGTATCTCAGAATTAGAATTTTGTGTAAAGGTGCCACACTCAAATCAGCTAATTGACCCACAAAGGTCTTTAAATGGTCTCTCAGTCTAGTTCTTTAGCCTGTCAAATCAACAGTCTTCCCCATGATCGTGTAGCCTAAAGACAAAAAGGACTGGACTGCTGCTGAGTGTATGTTCTCTGATGAAAGTAAAAATCAGGGTCCCAGAGGGGACTCTGGAGGAAGAGAGGAGAGGCACAGAATCCACGTTGCTTGAGGTCCAGTGTAAAGTTTCCACGGTCTGTGAGGATTTGGGGTACCATGTCATCTGCTGGTGTTGGTCCACTGTGTTTTCTGGGGTCCAAAGTCAATGCAGCTGTATACAAGGTCGTTTTATAGCACTTCATGCTTCCTGCTGCTGACCAACTTGATGGAGATTTAATTTTCCAACCGGACCTGGCACCTGCACACAGTGCCAAAGCTTCCAGTACCTGGTTTATGGAACATGGTATCCCTGTTTTTAATTGGCCAGCAA
Source organism: Enteromius treurensis (assembly GCA_032275025.1). Lineage (NCBI taxonomy): Eukaryota > Metazoa > Chordata > Actinopteri > Cypriniformes > Cyprinidae > Enteromius > Enteromius treurensis. The sequence continues at coordinate 27,052,817 of JAUCMU010000125.1, forward strand.
ACTCGCCTGACCTTAACCCCATAGAAAATCTATGGGGTATTGTGACGAGGAAGATTTTAACACCATCACCCACTCCTGTACCTGGATCAGTCACTACAGAACACACTCAATCTCAATCAACTGTTCCAGAATCAGTCACAAGATCACAGTCACCTCATTACTGACACCTGTTCACAATCACAGTCACTACTTTATATAATGGCAGCCTTACCAAACAGTCAGCGGCTGAGCTCAAGGTTGATTCGCTGTTTCTCAGCAACCTTCTGAACTACTACCAGCTTGTTTGCTTGGATCATCTTCTAAGATTCCTACAGAAAGAGTATCTTTACGTCTTATCCACTTACCTGCTGTGCCTTGTGATCTACCTAAAGACTGATTGCTCACTGTTATACTTGCCTGTGATATTTACCAACTAGACATATCCATAAACACTTGAAATACATCAGTCTGTGTGGAATGAATGAATACTTTATACAAGTTTCGCTTCTTGAATGGAATTAGTGAAATACATGTACTTTTTAAAGATATTCTAATTATATGACCAGTACCTACATATAAATACACAAACATTCATGTTAATATATGTTAAAATATGTTATGTTTATACATGTAAAACATATATATATATATATATATATATATATATATATATATATAGAAATATAGAAATATATTCATGGAAATATTTTTGAAACATACACTGTATGAGTATGTATTTATATATACATAATACAAAACAGTTCATACTATAAACAAAAACTTTTATGTTGGATCCGATTAATCATTTGACAGCACTTTTTTTTACCTCATAATCTTTTATAAAAATGTCATAACTACAGAACCAACCAATACATTTTTTTTATTTTGTCTTATAAGTTTCAATTTTTGTTTCATGCCCGCTAAAAGTAATTCTGCTTTGTTTTGCATCTTAATTACGTTCGTGTGCGCACATAATGGATGATTTTTAAAAAGAATGCTCACCATGTCAACAAGAAGCTTCCACAGGGGCTGAAAACATATTCATTTTATGGCCTTTAATAATATGCTGTACTCATTCATTCTTGCAATTTTTTTTTTCAAATTGATAGCATTCAAACAAATATGTCTTCAAGGGATTGTTTCTCACCTTGCCCTCCACTCGTGCCCATAAATCCCAAACAGCATTCAGAATTGCTGCTGTCGCCAGCTGAATTACTCCTTTTTCTGGTCCAATCTATCAGTAAATTCATTCTTTCATTTAGCTTTACATGAAGTATACCTAAAGTACCTGTGCTCATGTTGTGATATTTACCCATCTCATCTGACCATCACTGCTCAGGAGTCTGTAGAAGCCTCTGAAGTCACTTACTATCTCCTTTAAAGTCTTCCCGACCACCAAAGTAGATAAGGCTTTAACTGCACATACCACTAAACATGAACAGACGATGATCAAAATTAATATAAACAAGTCAATAGTACACTAATACTAGTATTTACTAGTACTGTTTACTACCAAAGCTTATACAATTCAGATGTAGCACAGCACCTTCCACTTGTTAAATATGAGCAAAATATACACAAAAATCCAAATTTTAATCAAAGCAGTAAAATTATATTTTTATATATACTGTACAGTATACAATATTCCTAAAGGGACTATGGCGAGGACGCAAAGCTAAACCTCCATTCTGTGGTCAGTGAACCATTTTTGTGTTGATTTTAGTGTGTACTTTGGATCATTGTCCAAACGTAGCTGAGTTTAAACTTTCTAGTATGCAGTCAGGTGTTTAACATCAGCTGCTACTTGATGTAATTCATGGCGTCATGTGTACTGAAAAGAAATCAAACAGCTCCACACCACCATACACACGGATTCTGAATGAAACATCACAAAAATAAACAACACAGCAAGATTTGCTCATATTTACCACATTTCTTTATGTTTAAAAAAAAAAAAAAAAAAAAAGATTTGCACTACGGAGTTGTAAGGATATTGGAAATCTAATGTAATGGAAATCTATTTCACCACTAGGTGTCAGTCTTGTTATTGAAATCATAGAACTCAGGATCCACTCGCACGACATGGTCATATGACATACTGTATGTGTAGATTTGTGAATCTCACCGATTTCCGTCCCTCTTCCTACAGTAAAAGTCAGCCCATAACCCTTCAGTGCAGAAGTCGAGTCCGTCTCGAGAACGACATATGCTACAGAGTAATCTGGATCCGTGTGCTGCAATCAATCACATTTACAGTCGGTGCAATGCATGCCTTATTGTTGGTGCATCCAATAACGTTAACCCAGAAACGACCGGAATAAACATCATATATCATAGAGGTGAATTATATGTAGGCTACCCACCATTGCATCCGACCCATGTTGTTCCAGTGACGTCGGGAACCTTACGTCGCGCACTGTCACATTTATTATTTTGCTTTCCAGCATTTTGTTTCGGTTGTAAACTTTGCACAGACTCGCCTGTTGTGAATTACACTTCTTTAAACGCTCCGCCCAAAGGAAGCTACGATTGGCTTTTTGAGGGACTGTAGAAATGTGATTGGCGCTTTTGGAACGACGTGATCACATGATCATAAGAGACGAAACTAATGCTGGTGTATACAAGGCGTTCTGTTATAGGATGAATATTCGAAACACAATAGGTGTGTTCGAGATGCACTACACTAGCCTGCCGCCGGCTGGCGAGAGCAGCCCCTTGCAGTCGGGGGAGGAG
>JAUCMU010000125.1:27069538-27081317 GCA_032275025.1 Enteromius treurensis
ACATCAGCCAGAAAGCATAGGAACTGAGAAGTGGTCTGTGGTCACCACCTGCAGAACCACTCCTTTATTGGGGGTGTTTTGCTTATTGCCTATAATTTCCACCTGATGTCTATTCCATTTGCACAACAGCATGTGAAACTGATTGTCACTCAGTGTTGCTTCCTAAGTGGGCAGTTTGATTTCACAGAAGTGTGATTTTTTTGAGCAGTGTGTTATAGTTAAGATACTTTCGTCAGTAGATTTTTTTCTGTAGCTACAGTATTTTTTCCCCCCACTTGTGTGAACTTTTTTGAAATCTACATGAAATCAAAATTTTTTTTCTTTAAAGGATTACTTAAATCACAAATTAAAACTGTCATGTTGTTCAAAACCCATTTAGCATATTTGATATGCTCTGTTTGATATCTCTACATATGAGTTGATCAGTGTTTAAATTTGTATTTATACACTTAAATTATGTGTAATATAAAGAAATTGTGTCTCTTAAATGACTTGTATTATAACACTCGTCACTGACATTAATCATAGCACAACTATTCATGTATTGTATTGATCATTTTTCATAATCTAAATAATTTTCTAAATTTAATTAATTCCAAAATCAAACCTGCATATACTGTATTATTGTGGCCTTTCCTGTTGTACTCAAAAATGCATTAGGTTATAAAAGTAAAACTGAAAATCTGATGACGTGGATATAAAAGCAGCATGCCGTTTGAAAAGATAACGTATTAAAATTATTTCACATTTAATAGGAACTTTCAGTAGTTACTCACCAGAGAAGTCCGAAGTGGCTCCCTCAGAGTCCACATTCAGGTTTTCAGAGCTGTCTGCTGTGCCTATAGAGGCCTCTGACTCCAGAGTTTCATCATCAGAAGCTCGCGGCTCCAAAGCAAGCATCTCAAATGTCAACTCCTCCCTATGAGATGAAGATTAAACAAATCCTAAGTTTTGGTTGTGTTCAATCCAAAATAACAGTGCACTTCTACATACTTAAATTGAATTATCTCAGCAGGATCATCATCTTTTGACTATGGTTATTTGGAGCTGGTAAATATAAAAGTTTATATTGCTTTCCTCTATTAATTAAAACTGACACAGGTGGTCAAGTCTAGTACACTGCATTATGGGATACTCAATGCAGTGTGCCCTGGCTGTTTACTGTTTTACATTGTATATAACAGGTCCTCTAAATATTTCATGCAATTACTAAGGTTCAAGCGCTTAAGGCATTTAAGCAAGACATTACCAATTTAGCTGTACCTACCTAAATCAAATATTATTATTATTTATTTTTTATTTTTTTTGCCATAGCAATATGTTTTTTTTAATGTTTTACCATCTTTTCCAGCAGTTATTCAATCCCCTTAAAACTTTGCTTGCATGTTCAGCAAGTTTCATGAAGTTTTGAATTTTGTTTTAGAGGTTATAATCCTATAAGGAAATCAATCCTGTTATAGCTTCCCACAAGGCAAATGTCAAAATGTTTTGTACATTTTTTGAAAAAGCCCACCGATCATTCTTATCAGCCTGCATTAACCTTGTCCAACAGGTGTTCAAATTTTTTGGCCAATGTCAGCCATGATTTTTGAGATATGCCAATGTTCTTGTAGACACTTGAGGCATATTGGACCAAGACCATGATTTTCGTGTTCAAAAAACAAATGGTTGCACATTTTTTATGTTTTTTTTCCTTTTATAGGTTCACCAAGAGGACAAGCTCCACAATTTTTCCCCTGTGACCTCAGATTGAGCTCTTCATTACGTGTTCTGAGTTTGGCAAATATATCTCATTCTGTTTAGGAGTTAGAGGCACTTTACTGAGAGTTCCCTTTTTAAAAGTTTTTGCGCCCCTTTTTGATGGTGAGCCAAAAGTGTAACTTTTTTTGATCATTCTTTATATTCACTCTCCAGAGAACGTTATTGCAATGATTTCGGGTGAAAGAACTAGGACTAGTTTACAAAAGTAGGTTTTTAACTTTAATTTGCCCGCATGAGCCAAGCGTGCCAATGACATAAGACACTTGAGCCTGCGATAGAAAGAGTTATGAGCAATTTCGTAATTTGGATCGCTGTAGTGCCCCTTTCAGGCCTGGGTCAAGCTGTAGGCAATGTGAGAACTACCATCCCTCCATGTTTCAAGTCTCTATGACTTTCCATGTGGTCTGCACAATCAGTTTTACTTGGAGATCACTGATCCTTGACCATTGGAATAATTACAATAGGCTTTCAGCGCTACACACTTGAACCTAATTAATAAGTTAATGCAACCAATCCCACAAGCTAAAACTGGTTCTCTTACTTCTCTTTCTGCAGACTCTCGATTTGTTCGGTCAGGACTTTCTCTTCCTGCTGCATGGCAACTTGTTGTTGCTCAGAGACTTCTGTATCTCTGCTGGCTTCCTCATCTCCGCTTTCTTGCATCACCTCCGGAGCGGTCGGGGACCGAGGACTCACTGGAGGAGACGGTGTCTGGTACCTCACCCTGTGCACCTGGCCCTTACCCTGTCAAACAAAACAGACAACACTACAGCATGAGTGGAGGAACTCGAGATATATCATGTTCTGCAAAGCATTGGATAGTTTCATTCTCAAAACTTATTCAGGCTACACAAACAAAACATGAATAGAGGGGCCAAAATGAAAATTTACGTCCCAATGGTAAATGACTATTTAGGCTATTATTATTTTGGCATTGATTCACTCATGTCAGTAATTGTCAGAAATCTATGCTTACACAGCAAATAAAATGTTGTGTGTGCGCGTGTTTTCTTTCTTTCTTTTAAAGTAGCCATTTGGCTCTTGCAAGTGTTCATTTTGGACCCTGGATGGACAACACAGACTCACTTCAGCCCAAAGCTGTTACCTTTCTGAATGAGTTTGACTGCACATTACCAACCACAGAAAGCAAGTAAAAAAAATAGGTAAAATATTAGGCACATTGAGTGAATGTAACAAACATTAATCTTAAAAATGCCAGAGTCATGCAGTGCAACATTATGAAAATGTAACAAGGTGATTTGTCTACATTAATAAAGTGCAAAGTGACTAAGATCTAAGCTCTCGAGTTTGTTGCTGAAGCGTCTGTATGTCATGATCATGAAGACAGACGGACCACACAGTGCTGGGACGCGGCATACGTGATGACACTTACGGTAACAGTGAGTACATAAATACCTACCGCCGCAGCACTGCGGGTTATGCTCATAAATCTAACAGCAATTATTACAGGTTTCTGGATTCGAGAGGAAAGGGAAGGGAGAGGAGAGACTGGGGTTAGTGTCAAGACAGAGCTAATGTGGGTGATTTACTCAAGTAGGACATGATCTTGGAACAACATCCTTTTTGGTCTTGAGCAATGTATTAGTCAGATTTTAGGGTTAAAGTCAAGCTTATAATTGGGGTTGGAGCTTATCAACTTTAACTTTAGAGGTGGATTGTGAGATAAGAATGTTGTTCCAACTTATTCAACTTCCTGGATCAATATCTTTTAACATTGTAGCTTAAAGAACAATATTCCGGTCAAACAAACCGTCCAAACTCTAATCATTAACTACCTCTAGAAATAAAAGAGGTTGATAAAAATGTTGTTTCAGGTCCAACAAGGATGTTGATCTAGAAATAGGTTTTGAACATCTGGGTTATCTAGATATTTGTGAAAATATGAAATTGGCTCTTAACTCTTACCATGGACCTGCGGATGAATGTTAGTCGGCTCTTGGCTTTGTTCTCCGCAAATTCCAGAGTGCTGATATCCTTCAGTCTAGCCTTATATTTATTCATCTGCTCGCAAATTATCAGCTCGACACACCTTTGAAAGAAAAAAAAAAACAGAAGTAATTTAATCTCTACCCTAACTAAACTGAAGTAGTCTTATCACACTATATGATTATATATGTAAGAGTTGCCCATTACGCTGTGGTTTTCCCAATGTCCTGAACGCTCCGCAGAGGGTCGGTAGTGTCAGGGCAGCGCAGGATGCAGGGGGCAAACACAATAGCCAGCGCATTAGCAGACATGCGGTTTGTTTCCTCCTGCAGGGCAATCCTGTAGACAGCAGAAACAAGGCTCAGAACTGGAAATAATAGACATTCTGGCATACATGTTTTGGTGACATGGGAATATGCAGTTGCCGTCCCACCTGACCAAATGGAAAATAAGGCGCTCCAGCGTGTTCAGATGAGTTCTGCTGAGCTGGTCGATAACAGAGTAAACCCCTCGAATCACTTCTTTTTTGTCTTGAAGACCTGAGGAGACATCACCATCTATGTTCAAACATTACCATACATGTCTTGTTTATTTAATTACATGGTTTCAAAATGGGATCTATAATAGTACAGCATCTGTAGACCGGCATATAAAGTGTCATCAAGTGTATCATGTAATTATTTGAACCGAGTTTAAAACCTATGAAAATAATTAACATAAATATAAATCCACTCGAGTGATCTTAACGTTATGTTTTTTTTACAGAATTATCAATAAAATCTAGCATTTTTATACTAGGGATACTGGGATGGCTTGGAGAGTCTCCTGGGAAAGGTTGACAACCCCTAATATAAACTCATATAAATCATATTCCACATTGAGTACAAGTACCAATTTCAATGGGTGTCACAACAACAAAAAAACAGCAAGCAAAACATACACCAAAACTGTACTTGCTATACTGAATGGTAATGTAGTAAGTGTGATGCTAGAGAGGCACATCTGCTTACCCATGGCCCGCAGGAATTCCTCATACAGTTCAAAGGTCATCAGAGGATTAGGCAAGTCACGTAACCACTGCTTGAAAACACTGGCAATGACATTAATATTATAGTCGTCCAGATTCATGCCGTTTACATCTGAGAGCAGAAAATAAAAATATAGTTATAGAGGTAGTATATATACTGTATAACTATAGATGGTACTGTGGACAAGACATCAGAATCTTGTGTTACAGTACAAAACTGTAAACATCCTTAAAACCAGATACAGTTACTTGTGAAGAAAAATGGTGTAAGATATTAGTATGTTTTCAGAATTAAAGATATACAAGTTTAATATGACTTCAGTTTAATACTATAGTACTCTATGAACTCAGCTGATGTGACCAATAAAAAAAAAAATCCAAAATGTGCAGTGCTGGAAAGGCTACAGAAACAGTAAGCTGTAATACAAAACATAAACCTCGCTTACTTTAGTGCCTTGTTGCCAGATATCATTAAGGCTTTTCACATATTAAATAGTTAACCCTAGGTGTCTGGCAATCTAATCTTATCTTTTTGATACAGAAAAAAATGAAACTCTCCAACTCACACCTTTTAAATTCATCATTTGGCTTTTTTTTTAAAACAAACAATGAATCAACTGTTTAGACAACACACACAGTTCCCTTAACTGCCCAAAACACGTGGATGAGAGACACGTGACAAGTTGGTTGCTAAGTGTCTGGCCCTGGCACTGTAACTGTCATTTCAAAAAAACAAAAACGTATAATTTCACAAAGTAAAAGCTCTGATAACCCTGCTCCTGGGAAAGATATCATAACCACGGGTAAAAAGTGACTAGGATTAAGATTAAGTGTGAAAATCCATATCATGTATCATACCTGTGTCCAGACCCTGTTTCAGCTCCTTAATCTTATTGGTGGATCCAGACTTCCTGTAGATCCCTTCTGTGTACAGGCCATGCATCTCAATGTAATTGATAAGCTTCTCGACCACTAAAGGCACCGCTCGCTCATCGTTGGTCAGTCGGGACAATTCCACACCAAACTGCCTTGACGAGAGTTCAGGGTCATACTGCACGTGGAAAAAAAGGAAACATGCTTTATCACTGCCAAACTCACATGAACGCACTTAGCAGAAAAGGGGAAAAAAAATCCTTACCTTCTTGCTGCATTTGGTGGTCATCTTCTGACAGCACTTTCTGTGACACGCATAGCGGCACACTACACAAGACACAGACATCTCATTCATTCTCATTTTCAACAGCAGTACATACGACACAGATGTAAAAAAAAAAAAAAAAGCACCGCCACCTAAAATAAACTCAATTCAAGTTGACATTCTTCTCTCACTGTAACATGGCGGAAAACATCCTGCTCTACAAAGCCAAACTGTTCTCTGTTCGAGCCGAGAGGCCATGGGCTTGTTGTTGGTAAACAATCTGATTATGTTGAATTGAGTTCAGGGTCACTTTGATGCGGAGACTGTGGACATGAAACTCACGTTTGCAGACACACGCCTTGTCCATCATCCAGATGAGGGAGGAGCAGTACTCGCAGTAGGTGGGAATACTGTATTGAGTTGACTTGAATATGTGGCCGTTGTGTTCCTCCACCTGAAACAAACAAAGACAGAGTGTCAGTTGATTTCCATGAAAAACGGAAATGCTAATTCAGTTTGCAAAACCGCTGACTGTCATTCCACTCACTATATCTGTATCCTTTTTCCTTCTTTTCTTGCGGTCTGGTTTGGGTGCCTGTGGGAAGAAAAAGGCAATAAAATATAGTATCTCTGTTACTTTCTGCGAGCCCTTTTTTGTATCTTGTTCTTGAAAAATGCCATTAACTGTAATAACACTGTACCCTGCTCATACTGCTGTCCAGAGGCTTGTGCTCAGTCATGAACTCATCCAGGAAGACTTTAAAGGTGTTGACCCAAACTTTCACCGGTGACTCGCTCCAGTCCCTCTGTTCCTGACGCATGTTTTTTTCCAGGATTTGCTCGAAGAGGGCGTAGAGATCCTTATAACGAATGCTTTTCCCATCATCCATCTGCACACAGACCAAAAACAATACGTCTACAATACATCACATCTTTTGAGGGATGTTCACACTCATATTCTTTTGCAAAGACAAATCAAACATCCAACGTTTTTGATGGTAATATGATATAATTTATTCTTTATAAAGGTACTTACAGCTAAAGCTGTCGAGTACGAGTTGAAGATATTCAAGCGGAACTCTTTTAGGGCCTTTTTGAAGACAACATCCACCATTGTGTCTTTCTTACCATCTTCTGTGTCTAAATCACTAATCTGTGAAATTAAAACAAAGTTTTGAAGATGACTTCTCATCAGTAAGAGAACACAACTGCAGTAGATACAAGTAGAACGAAGTCATCACCTTCTTCATGAGGAAGTCATTCATGCTCCTGTAGTCATTGGCACATGTGAGTATCTGCAGGGCATCGTTCTGCCACTGGACGGGCTCCAGAGCCACACTGCTGATCTTCACACTCCGTCTGCGCTTCACTTTTGGGGACGGGTCTTTATTCTCCTTAAACTCCCTCTGTAACGTTAGGTCTGGACTTTGAGGAGGGGTCAGGCGTTCCACCCCTGAATAAACAGAATTGCAGCGTTATCATGACCAAAAGAGTTCTTCAGTTTTCAATATACTTGAATTTGTTTGTCAACTCACCTTCTTCCATTAGAAATGCTGCTTCGGCACAGTCTCCTTCCGAAATATCACCGCCACACACCAGCCGTTCTCGTGAGCTTTTCTTCTCTCCGTGCCTTGCCTTTCCCCAAAACCGCATTTTAGTGCGAACCCTGCAGACAATACATGTTGACTAGGACAGCAATCATTTTAAAGGAATAGACCGTCCAAATACTTACATTTGAGTTCATTTACTTTGTTCCAGGTCATTTTCTACACAATTTCTTTGTTAGACACAAACATTGTGTGTGTGCGTGTGTTTGTGTGTGTGTGTGTGTGTGTGTGAAATCACCCTGAATAACCAGCAGTGAGGTGTCTAAAGGTGCCATCAAACTCTAGGGTGCTTTTTGGACTTATATATATATATATATATATATATATATATCTCTCAATCGCATCCATAATAAAAGGTTTTGTTTGCATAATATTTGTGTATACTGTGCATATTTATTATGTATATATAAACACACACACACACACATATATATTTAAGAAAAATATGTTGTTTATATATTAAATGTATTTATGTATAATATAAAACTGAAAAATATGAATTTTTAAATGTATGAATGTATATACATAATAAATATACACAGTACACATACATATATCATCTAAATAAAAAAAATTACAATATTTTTAGATGTAACACAATTTATTATAATTTATAATAATTAATACCAATAGTTTGACAGCACTAATATATATATATATATATATACACACACACACACACACACACACACACGGTAGTCAACATTTGAAGCAGATAAAAAAAAAAAAAAGAGTGTCCTAAGACAAGAGACAAACTGTTTTTGAATGTTTTTGATCCACTTCAAATGTTGACTACTGTATATATATATCCTCTTACAAACAAAAAATACCCCCCCCAAAAAATAAATGAGGACATTCTGTAATATCGGTTTCATGGGGGAAAATAAAATAATACGAAGAGTTAAATTCAATGAAATTTAAATATTTAAATCTTTTAACCAACGAACAAACTGTCAAAAACAAGCACCTTCCATCTCCGTGAGAGTTCTTCCTCGCATCACTTTTGCCCAGCTCTCCAGATGACATGGTTTTATACATGTTCTTCTGCTCTTCACTGGCTGTGGCCAGCTGAAAGAGATCATTACATATAGTATGTAAGAGCAAAGATCTCTCACTGACAGTTATTGGCATGGCTTGTCTGTCAAAACCTTCTATATCACAATACAAGCCATTCAAATTGACAATTTGCCCGTTCCTTTCACTTCAGCCACTATTTTGGGGGTATGTAGTGTCAGTTTTTAAACATTTACAATGGGCACAAAGAGTAAGAACATGTGTTGCTCCTTAACATAGTCTGAAAGCACTAAGTGGTTAAATCAATTTCTTCTACAACACTTATGCACTAAAACGAACCAGTGGCACATAATGAAAGTGCACTTTAAAGATAGCATATGACTAGGACATAAAGTCAGTCTCTTAGCTTTTAAAAGCAAAAACTAGATGGGTCATTCTACAAAACAGGTACCTTTTGTATAATTCAAATAATAAATACAGTAACTTGTGAAGTTTTTTATGATTATAGCCTAACAACTTTTATTATATATACAGTAGTCATCATTTAAAGTGATCAAAACCTTTCGTAAAAGTTGTCCTAAAATCTAAAACCAAAATGCATTCTTGTCTTAGGACAGCTTTGATGAACTTTTTTGATCCACTTCAAATGCTGACTGTCATATTTGGATTTTATTTGGAAATGCTTCATTTAAAAGACCTGATCTCTTATCCCAAGGTTGTCAAACCTGTTACTCTCATAACTGTCCTTTATTTCAATAATTAACTATTTTACAAATAATGTTTTAAAATGTTATGTACCTATTTGATATTAAAAAAGAGGCACTGGTTCCATACAATGACCCAGATAATGACTGAATTCTACTGCATTGTTAACCAACAAGACTGGAAAGAGTGATTATTGGGAAGAGAGCTACAGAATAAGAATATGCGCCATGACAGTTCCATGGTGAATTATTGCAGAAGAGAAGACAGAGCTAGATGTTATAGCATGCAGTACTCTTTATCCGAGGTGGCAGTGTAGAAAGCAGAATCTCGCAGAAGGTCTTGGTTGTTCAGGAAGGAGCAACCTATAACTAGCTTAGCTGTTATGTCTAGACAAGCAGTGTGATCAGATTGTGAAGAGTGCCGTGGGTTAAACTATACGCAAGTTGCCTTTTTACATCAGGAAAGAAAAGCAAATTTCTGATGGAAGCCATCCATATCTGTGTGGCTGGTTCTTGAACCAATGTACTGAAGAAAACAGAAGTTCTGGGTGAAGTGTTGCGAGAATTGTATCTATATTTTTGTGCAGATTGTGATTGCATTCAAATTAGGGCTGTCAAAGTGAACATAAAGGCTCTTGTGATTACTTATATTTGCATCAAGAAACAACTGTAAAAAAAAGGTTTTTAAGACTAGAGGACAAAAATGAACAGTGTTTTTGACAAATATGTTTATAATGACCAGTAACATGGTTTTGTGTGGTGTTACAGTACATCCACACCAATAGGTGTCAGCAAGAACACTGTTCTACTAGCCATTGCAACAAACAAAAAAGCTAGAAGGGATACTATGATTGGAAACTAACAATGAATTATTATTTTTTTTACCTATTAGATAGTGTTTTATTGATGTCTACACCTACCCCTTACAATAATGCAAATTAATTAATTAAAATTAATGTAATTGTTGTTGTATTGTGTGACAAAAATGACACTATATTAATGTGTGTAAACAATATACCAAGTAGTGTGTTAAATCTGACATTGGGGAATGGAATGTAAACTAAACTAAAATAAACTATTAAATAAAATAAAACAACAACAAAAAAATAATAATAAATTAATAAAAAGAAAAAAAGGTAGGGTCTTGTTTAGGGTTAAGGTAATATATTTATATACAGCTATTTATCTAGCTGTACATAAAAACAATAGATGTCTAGAAAAAAAAATGTCCCCATTTATAATAGATAGCAAAATAAACTACTGAATGTATGTATTGTGGCAAAAATACATCCATACAGTATACATGTATACATCCATACATATATATATATATATATATATATATATATATATATATACATATATATACACACTGTATACTGTATAAAAAGTCAAACAAAAAAGCAAAAAAGGTAGGGTACTAGTTAGGGTAATATATTTATATATATTTACCAAGATGTCTAAAAAGTAAAGGATAAGATAGACAGATAAGAGAAACACAAGTAAGTTAAGTTACCATATGTATGCATTGTAATCTGTATTTTTCAGTATATATATTGTTTTCCTATTGACAGCCCGTAATTAAAATGCAAATGATTCTTTGAATTTGTTCATTTTCTTAGTACAGTATTTCTATGTGGATGCAGAAAAACACCCGCCATCACAGATGAGAATAGTTTTCAAAAGGTGTTTCAGCATCTGTGGTTGAAGACTATGTCCTTCAACTGGATAGGGAGTGTAGAAGCGTTTCAGGTGGTCAGTAAGGCGATCTATCAGCTTCTTCTGGAGGAGTTAGCTGTAGAGAGATATCTTGCTGCTGGGCCTGCTTGCACTAGCACAGACCATAAATTACCATTTCGGAGTCACTGTGACAAGCCTCTAGTGCGCTCTCCTCTGAGTCCTGCTTGGGGAGGGGCGTGCTAGGAGACAGAGGGGTCTCATCGTACTCCTCCTCCTCTGACTCCCCCTCTACCGTGGCGTTTGAACCGCGGGTCAAGAAGTCTGAACGTGTCCGTGCCATTCGGGCTTTTTTATGACCTGGTCGACCAACCTAATCAACCAAATAATAAAACAAATGAAGATGCTCCCCCATACGCTAAGGTCAGGTGACCCCACCAATGCCTCGTGTGGCAGAAAGAGTTCAATGACAAATGTATTCAGTAATAAGGAAAAAAAATCCTGAGGTTTGTGAGAAGCAATTTAAATCTGTCATCGCCTAAAATGTCAATTGCTACATCTCTCACCTCACTCTTAGTGGATTTGTAACCCAAAAGGCTCACTTCATTCTGGACTCCTGTGGTTTTCCCTTGATTGGCTAAGTCCTTATCCAACCTACAACAAATTCAAACCAAGAAGTTTAGATTTCTCAAAAACGAAAATGCTGCCATCATTTACTTACCTTTATATACTGTAGATCCAAACCCATATGAATTCCTTTCTTTAGCTTTGTGTGCAGAATACAGTAGACTGGAATTTAAAAAGGGATTATTCACTGAATATCTTATCTTTAAAGGTGCCATAGAATGCTTTGAGAGAATATTTTAAATTGTTCTCTGATATGTACATAGAAGGTATGTAGCTT
>JAUCMU010000125.1:27081417-27092174 GCA_032275025.1 Enteromius treurensis
TGTTTGAGACTCACAGTATGTTATGTCCATGTACTGAACTTTTATTATTCAACCATGCCAAGGTCAATTCAGTTTTCATTCTATGGCACCTTTAAGCATATTTAAGTTTCAAGACAGGCTTAAATGGTTAGTTGACCTAAAAATGATTTATTCACCCTCATGTCCTTCCAAACCAAAGATAAAGAAAAAGAAAGACTCGGAAAGGAAGAATTGTTGAATAAATTATGTTATTATTGTTTTCTTTGAGCACAAAAAGTATTCTCGTAGCTTCATAAAACTATGGTTGAACGAGTGATGCCACATGGCCTGTTTTACCAATGTCTTTGCTTCGTGGCTGGACCTGAGAACACTACAGTTGCATTGCTGTCTATGGAGGGTCAGAGAACTCTCAGATTATATCAAAAACGTCTTAATTTGCATTCCGAGGATGAACAAAGGTCTTCCAGGTTTGGAACAAATTAAGGGGAAGTAATTACTGACAGAATTTGGAAATTGTATTTTTGCATTCAGCAGAAGAAAGAAAATCAGGTTTCTAAGGTGAGTATTAAATGATGACATGAGGTCAAGCTCATCACTTACTTTGAAACCTTGGCCTTCGGAGAAAAGAACATGTTTCCAGGCCTCTCGGACAAGTTGATGCTGACATTCTGAGTGGACGGTTTCATGTTTATTCTCCTTCTGGCCTCATCCCCTCTGGACTCCAGGGTCAACTTCGGTGCCCACCCTTCTGCTACATTGCGGCTTTCTTTTGTTTGGCCTCTGAAAATGGAAGTAGCTGCTTCCTTTTCCGGGAGCAGCGGCTGGGAGCTGAGGTCAGGCTCCGGCTGAGCTAAAGGAGCAGGGCCTTGGTCTGTGAATAATCTATCTGGCTTTCCTCCTGAACCTTCATGTCTACTCTGCTCGATCTTTTGCAGAGCTTCGACCCTCTGCTTCTCATACCTCTCCCTCTCATGCTGGGCGTTATGCTCACGTTCTTTTTTCAGGATGTGTTTCTGCTGACGAATCTGCTCCATCAACTCTTTTTCAATTTGTTGCTGCTGATGCTTCTGACGCTCTTCCTTGGCCTCATTAAGCTTCTCCAGCCTTTCCAGAACGTAAAGGGCTTCGCTGCTAGGCTGTGCTGGGCTTGGCAGCTCACTGGTCTGGGCGGCACTGTCTTTGACCTCTGGAGGCTTCACATCTGCTTTACTTAAAAAGCTTTCCTTCTGCATGCTAATAACCACAACCATTGGTCTCCGAGTGGACTCCTTCCTCTCTTTCATTGGTTTGCTGAGGCCGTCAGGGCATGGGGTGGCAGAATTCATGCTGGACTTCACAATTAGAGAGGTGCTTTCTGATGGAGGGGAGTAGAAAGTTGGAAGCGAGTTCTGCATTTTGGGAGGTTCAAGTTGGCCAGCTGGTTTTGACATTATATCAGGTGCTGGAGTGTCAAAGGGCAAATCGGACTCAGGAATGTTGGAGAACACATCGTGCTTTTTAGGTACAGAAGGAGAACCAAGGTCCTCTGGTTCGGCACAAGGTGCCTTGTCTTTGAAATAGTCGTCTATATTAAGTAGCTCAAAGCTGCCCTTGGAGCTCTGGCTGTCTGGAGTACCCTGAGGAGTGTGAGGGATCTCGCTGACCAGCTCCATTGACCAGCGCCTTTCTTCCGAAGGAGACGTGCCTCCAGTGGAGCGCACTTTGAGTAGCTCCAAGCTGAATTTGGCCTGTTCCAACTCTCGCATCCGCCGGCTCTCCCGTTTGGCACGGGACTTCTGGTTTGGATCCTCTAGAGTCTGCGGTCTTTCTCGGATTGTCACTTCAGATGTCGGTTGTACTGATGCCGTACCCTCTGGCATCTCTGGCACCATCTCTTCCAAAGCATCTCCTCCTACTGCACTGATTATGGCCTGTTTGCTCCAGTCCTGCACCTCGTTGGAGCCTTCCCATACGCTTTGATCCAAACCCATGTCTCTCAGCTTGCTGTCTTCTGGTAACAGACTGGTCTTTCCGTTTGGCAGCTGAGAGGATTTAAATCTCTGCTCTTGAAGTTCTCTAAATCTGAAAAAGCCAACTTCTTAGTAGGAAGACAGGATACATGTTTTTTTTTTTTTTTTTTTTAAATGTGTAGTGTTTTTCAAGAAGTATCTTCATGCTTTATGAGATGGAAATCTAATATACTTTACATTTTGCATTTTCTACGTTCTTATACAACCCCGCTGTTAAACCAAACAGATTTTTGCTTGGCAGCCTGACACTATGAACCCTGTATAAAAAGCATTAGACTGGTGTATCCCAGAATATTATATAGTTCTACCTCTTTCGGAAATGTATTTCAACAGAACTATACTTCTGCAGAAAGGGTTGTATCATACCTCTGCCTTGCCAGATAGCCTCTACCCACTGCTTGTAGGCGGATTGTGATGTCCCGCTGCTGGAGGTACAGCGTTCTGACCCTGTGTCTTCTCCATGCAGTCTGGATCCGGAAGGCTGCCCGCCACTGCCAATACTGCCTCCAGGTTCTCTGGATCACCACGGCTGCCTCCCTCCACTGCAGGAGCCTACGCCTCTCTTTAAAGCCTCTCCAGGCTGACTGGATACAAACCGCTGCCCCCTGCTGGACATACTCAAGCCTGCTGTCCCTCTGTGAAGACTGACAGCTCCTCCACCATTTCTGCAGGAGAGGACAACACAGTGGGGATTTAATAACAGAGTTAAATGATCAATACATAACTGCAATCAGGCTATCCTTTCTTTTCCTTTTTTGTTTAAACATCCAGTGTTTGACGGAACAAATAATTTCCAAAAGAATTATTTCCCAAAAAATAATTTAACAAAGAGTTAAAATAATATATATTTAATACTAAATCCTTTATTTCTGTAAGTGCTTCCACTGTTTACATGCCAAAAGCCTAACCCAAATACCACAGGCACAATTCCCACACCTTCTGCCCAATGAACAATAATCTTCCATTCATTTTCAGTCATTCAAGATGGACCAAAAAAAATAATAATAAGAAGAATAAAAAAATACACTGATTAAATATTTTCACTGAAACTATATTTTATTTACTATTTTTAATTTTATACACACACACACACACACATACATATATATATATATATATATATATATTCTCTCTAAATTCCAATTGAAATAAAATCTGTTATGT
The DNA here is from genome assembly GCA_032275025.1 of Enteromius treurensis. Classification (NCBI taxonomy): domain Eukaryota; kingdom Metazoa; phylum Chordata; class Actinopteri; order Cypriniformes; family Cyprinidae; genus Enteromius; species Enteromius treurensis. Next base: position 27,084,570 of record JAUCMU010000125.1, read on the forward strand.
TTCAAAAAATAAATAAAATACATTTTTTTAAATAATAATATTTAAAAAAAAGAAATAAATTTGGAGATACCTGTATCTGGGAAGCCGCCTGCCTCATTCTGAGATAGTTCCTTCTCTCTAGAAGAGCTCTGAAACGTCGCTGAAGATTGATGATTCTACGCAGCACCTCCTGATGGAGCAGGTCTTGTAACCGCAGACGCTCTGTTTCACGGAGGAACACCTGCCAAACGCAAGCATGGACAAAGAGACGCGTCACACGCATGCAATACTGTACATTTCCAACAAAGCTAACCATGAATGGCCCGTATGTGTCATCCCAAAGGCATCAAAAAAAGTTAGACTCAAGGAATTTAATTAAGTCCTATCACTGGCAGAGGCTGAAGGTTGATCATACCATGGTATGGCCCACTTGGAACACTTCGGGAGTGATAGCCACCTGGTGCAGGTACCGTCTGATAGCTTCCTGGCTGGTCTGGTTGGTACCCTCTGGTAACAGAACATGGAAGTGTCGAGCGAAGTCCTAGAGGGCATAACACATAGACTTTACGCCATAGCAAATCTTTTTTTCTTGATGGCACACACACAAAAAGTCTTTCTTTTTTTGAAGCATCCAGGAAGTGACATTTCTCATTAAGGTTTTAAAGGCAGATTTCAGGAACACTAGCATCACTGTGACGGCATGCCTTATTGAAGTCTCGGTCAATGCAGCCCACTGGGGGTGGACAGTCTGGGAGGCAGATGCCGTTGTGTATGCAATTATTCCTGTCCACTTCTACTGCAGACTATAGAGAGCCTCTGTGAAGTCAGCTAACTACACCAGCTTCATATCTCACAGAAAAGACTGGGGGGCGGAAACACTCAAGACACTTGAGCACACATGGTCAAGATGGAGAACTTAATGAAAACAAGTCAGTGCTAAACAGTTACTAGAGTGTTCTGAGTGGTTGTTAATGTTTGCTATAACTGTAATGATAGGTGTTTACTTACTGAAAATATGAGGCTGTATTTAAGAAACTTTTTATCTATTTTTTGTCTTAAATATAGCTTAAGAGTGTCCATTCCACTGTTTTCTTTTGTTTTCCCCATATATGGTACTAACACTAAATACAAACCCATTTTCTTTACATAACAGTACTTTTTCTCCTCTTTTTTTTTGTTTTAATTTAGTGTGCATTTTATTTTGTGAGCAGTCTGTTGTGTGCAATTTTGGGTAACTCTTTATCTTAGGGTCTCTGAACTAGTCGCTTATCAACATGAATATTACTAGGATATCTGGCAATTATTTTAAGTAACTAAGCACATATTAATGCCTTATTCTTTATGACCTTAATCTACATCCCTAATCCTACTCAATACCTAACCCTAACAACTACCTTACTAACAATTAATAGGCAGTACATTCTTTTATTATGATATTCATCTTTAAAAGAAAAAAGGATAAATAAATGAATAAAAAAAGAGAAATGGATACAAAGGTACACATACCCCCAAGTCCCACATTCATGTAAAGGCCATTTTATTTAATACCTAATATATGAAACAGTAATAGTGATGCTTGCCTTAGAAAACACTTTTAATTATTGAAAAAAGAGCTGCTGATCTGTGATGACAATCCGTCATAAGGGATTCAATGTGTAAACTAATCCTATTTGTATCATCAACATGATGTTATTTGTCAGGGATGAATCAACATAAAGTGGCCAAAACAACAGAATCAGTCCCAGAAGGCCACACCCAGGAAAGGAATTGAACAACTGGAAACAATGATTTCAAGCTTTGGAACTTCAGAAGATGAGAATGAGGAGCTGAAATGATGTATAACATCATTTAAAAGTTTGGGAGTAAATTCTTTTTTCTGTCTTTATTGTTCTGTTTTTTGTTTTTTTTAACAGAATAGACTTTTACATTTTTATCAAAACATTTGATGTCTTTTGATCTTTCTATATTAGCAAAAATTCAGAAAAAATGTATTGAGGCTTCCACAAAAATGGTGTACATCATTGATGAATTCAATAAATGCTAGTGATTGAATGCTAAAATTCAGCTTTGCATCATAGAAAGAAATTACCCACTGAAATTTAGTGCTGTCAAACTAATTGCATCCAAAATAAATTTAATTTTATTTTTTTACATAATATATGTGTGTACAGTGTATATTTATTATGTATATATAAATACACCCACATGCATGTATATTTTTCAAAAAAGTCATAAATATACACAGCATTTAAATTGTTAATATATTCCTCATTTGACAGCCCTAATTTAAAAAGAAAAGTTATTTTAAAGAGTAATAAAAATTCAAAATACAACTGTTTTTACTGTGTTTTTTAGATAAGCACTAGAGACCTCTTTGAAAAACATGAGATAAAACCTTTACTCTATATGTGCATTTGTCTCACCTGAAAAGTGTACTTGATACTGTAACCAGATTGTCGGATACGCACGGTCTCCAGCATGCCTGTGTAGCGAAGCTGTCTCAGCACCAGGCCATCATTAAAACGCAGAGGGAGCTGAAAAGCAGCAGGGATTTTTGTCAAACAAACACAGAAATGTAAAAAGTCTATAAATGACACACTGTACAGTATGACTCACACACCTTTTCAGCATTCGATCGTATGCACTTCACAAAGTACGGCTCTGACTGACCCAGCGTCTCCATCAGTTTGTTGAGAGAGGCCTTAAATGAAGTAAAACGCCAGAAATTAATGAATAAATAAGTATTTGTTTAGGTTACGATATATTTCACATTAGTACATGCTAACGTTTAAGAGCTTTGAAAAGCCTCAATTGTGTGTTTCCATGTCTCTCCATCTCTACACAGCGGCTATTTTGGTGGTCAGGAATTCACTTTCCCTTCCCAAAGTGAGAGCCACACAGAACAGGATGTGGGAAGTGAGGTCATCCACACATTTGTGCAGGCCTGCTGCCAGACGCACCCCAGAACTGCAGAGCGAGTGAATGTTTACAGCTCTCTGTCTCAATCTGAGACACTAGAGGGAAATGTAATTCTTTGCCAGCAGAGTGAATTGTCAAACGGTGCTGCATTTTTACTGTACAGCTACATTCACTATCATGTCACATGGGATTGGAGTTTTTTTAAAACAGATTAAACAGATTAAAACAACATTTTTCTTTACAATTATTCATTTAACAGATGAACGTTGCATTAAAAAACCTGGAAATACTTTTGGGTTTTCCCAGCTAGATTCATAGCTGGATTATTAAATAAGCATATATATGTTTAAATGTTTAAACAAACTAAGGTAAATAATCACTATTATGATTTTGTAAAATTATGCAAAATATTATTTAATTATTTAGTGCTGTCAAACAAATAAGCGCATATATATATATATATATATTAGGGCCGGGACTTTAACGCGTTAATTTAGATTAATTAATGACACAAAAATAATGCGTAATAATTTTTTTTTTACGCATTTTAATCCCATTTATTTTTGCAACTCGGAACGTTTCTCAGTGGATGAGTTTCGGCGGACCGATTATACTGGAGCCCAACTAGTGTTTCTTTCTAATGTTCTGAATGTACTTGAAAGTAGGGAAGCACCCATCCAGATCAGCCGATATGTTTGCGTGTTTTGTCAGTAATTTTTGTCATGTTTATACAGGTTATATTATTTTATATATAAATATATTTCTCTTAAATATTTACATGCATGTTTGTGTATTTACATATGCATAATATTTGTGCATGTACTGTGTATAATTTGTATTCTCATAAAAAGTTATTTTGGATGTGATTTATCACTATGAATCATTTGAAAGCACTAAATGATATGTATTTAAAATACATAAATTGCTAATTTAGCAAGACAAAGAAGTCAAAATCTTCTTTCATTTGAAGGTTTAATTTTATGGTAGTTCAGAAGTAAATGCCTTCATGCATATCCACTGCTGTACACTGTTATTATCTGAAGTAAATCAACTAAAGAGATTGAAAAGTCTAATTTAGGAGAGTTTAATGCCTAACTTAATTGAATTGAAAGTCCACAGGAACAAAAGCGACCATAAATGTAAAGCTCAAAACAGTAATACACAGAGGCCCAGCTAATTCAATATACTGTAATGTGCATGAGTTCAAGCTTTGGGTATGTAAGGAGATCCTGTCCAGATAAAAGCAGCCATACGACAAATCTGAACCGCATCATATGATCTAAAATGTCATGAATCACAGACTTTCACAAGCGTCTAGGACTGACAGAGCAAATAAAAGTCTAATTGAATCAAAGACAGACGTGACGTCATTAATTTGGGCCTTTTCTGAGGATAATAAAACAGAGCTGTACAGGGTGGAAATTCCATCTTACTTGCACAACATAGTCATGATTCAGAATAGTCTTAAGAGTGAGCTATGTCTGACCTGGAACTGGGCACTGATACTTGGGGGTTTCTTTTTCTTGTGGAGGTGCAGCAGGGATTTTGTGATGCGGTCGTGTAACGTCAGGTTACTCAGGTACTTCAGAGACTTGACATCCAGTAAGTGCTGTAGAAACAGACACTTCAACATGAGACACTCAGTCAGGCATCAGCTTACAAAAACTAGTTAAAAGGATAGTTTGCCAAAACATTTGAACTCTATTCACGGAACACAAAAAGATAAGTCAATTCTGTATATGGCAAGACAAAAATCAATGAAGTATCCTAAAAGTAGAGTAGCTAATGACAGATCTGATGCGAAAAGTTAACAAAAAGTATGATAAAGGTATGTTATGGGATTCGTACCTTAGGAAGACTGGGCTTCATTTTGTAGTTTTTATTTCTCCTGAAAAAAGCATAAATAATAGTTATGCCATTCTAACAGATTCTTGTATCTGATGACAGTAAAAGAAAAAAGTTGTGGAGCACAGAGTGATAGAATCTTACATAAGGATGCCATGGGCTCGCTCCAGAAGTTTACTGCTGGTGGAGTTGACGAAGATACCGTCCTCTTCACTGAAAGATCCAGCAGAGGACAGGCGACTTTGTCTCCCAGGACGCCCATTCCATCCCTCTCTGAAAGGGAAAATAAAAAATGTGAATTTTAAACACACATCTCCAACTCTCTTAACTGCAATTTTTTTTTAATTAAACGCATTATCTAATGTTTGACTTCATTCATTATGGCTACTTTCTTTTCAGTAAATCAGACAGAATACAGACCATTATTTAAGAAACGTACATTTTATGTTACTGTTTGGGATCCATGTCGATTTATTATCATTTGAACATAAATAGGGATGTTTGCAAGCACTAATTTTTATCAGTTGCTATAAATTCAATCAAATTTAAGATTCTGACTTGAGATATACTGTATCCATATGATCTCTGAACATTGCAATCTAATCACATTTTGTTCACGTGTGCAGAGAACACCACATTGGCAATGTTTTTGCCTTGACGACACATAAAAAAGAAAGAAAGTTGACATCCTGCATGAGTCCGAAGATGCTTTTGTTTAATTCATGTTCACATGCAACATGGCACTGCTCATGTGTGCAAGGTATTTTTGAATCCAATTCATAAAATAGTCGTTTAAATGTTTTTCTCTATTGAAACAAACATTTTAAGTTTCATGTAAAGCTTATTCGAACGGATTAAAGCATTTACGCGAAGATTTTTCGGTTCAACTGAGCCATCAGTCTGATTATAAACTGTTTGGGAGCTAAACACAGCTACTGTGGCTTATCTGCTCATGTTTATATATATGGGTGATTCTATAATTGCAGGTATATTTTGTGTCCCTGTAAAAATAAAGTTGTTATTATTTTATTATTATTTATTTATTTTTATTATTATTATAATATATTTATTATTATTTTTACTGACAGTTATGAATTAAATGATGTTACAGTCCATAACAATAAAATAATTTATTTAAAAAGTGTCACATAGCTGAAAATCCTGATTCCTTCTTGTCCGAATTAGTCAGTGTATTTTCTCCATCATATATCAATGTGCAATTAAAATATTTTATAATACTTTTCTTTTGGCAACATTTTATTTGTTTTATTTTTTTTTTAAGTCCTAAATAGTTACTTAATTCTACAAACATAAATGTGCGTCCCAAAATCCTGCGTCAACTCTGTTACCATACCATATTAATCTCTCAGAATTGTGTAAGATACAGGAAATGATGTCACTTCCCGCACTGATAAGATCTGAAGCACTGAAAGGTATCTGTGCTCTCTATGAGAAAAGCTTTTATTCTAAGAACTTAGTTATTTTGTAGAATGTCAACTCTGTTACCACAATATCAAAAGGAAAACAGAATTTATTACTGATCTCACATTGGGTTATTTAAAGGTTTTTTTTAATCATGTTTTCATTAGTGGCATGTTTTTTTCTTTTTAGAAATTATGCCAGCAAGTGAGGTTTTTGGAAGAAGTAAAATAAAATAGTCAATTCTGTTACACTATTGTCAGCATTGCTACTCTAACTTGGTAACAGAGTTTGAGGGTTAAAGACGGGGACACTGAACGTACCCGCAATTATAGAACGAGTCATATATATATTAAAACTCAATGAGGATATTTTTTTTTTGTCAAATTAACCAAAAAAAAAAGAAAAAGTGAGGGGTCAAAAATAATTTTATGGCAATATTCTGTGTACAGGAGTTCACTGGAGCATGTGGTCGTGGACTGTGGAGAGCAATTACCCATCAGCCTAGGGCCTGTCCTCCAAATGAGCAAATAACTCCACTCTTACATCACACAGGAAACAGCTGCTCTTTCCTGGTGTTTAATAGTCAACTAGTGACCCAAAAAGTGTGTGGGGTTGCAAAACAGATTAGGGGGACTTTACAGTGCAACAAAAGCTCTGTTGTGAGCTCGGCTCTTGCCACTTGTTCTGGATATCAAGACTAATCTCAGTGCCATGCAGTCATTAACAAAGCATGAATCCGAGAAGGCTGTGGGTCGTCCTCCGGGTACTGTATCTGTGGAGTCACTGCTCTAACTCTACACCCACACAGAGAACTTAACAAGCCGTGTGAATACCGACCAGGGGCTCAACGTACATGCTTCATTTCCCCCTTCGAACGGAAAAAAATGTCTCAAAACACTACAGAGAGGGGATTTCAGAATTACAAAAATATGCAAGTTCTTCAGGAAAATATTATTAGTATTAGCAGAATGAGAGAATGAGATGTGTCATACACACCTGCGCTGGAATTATTATTATGGGGGATATAAGTGGTACTGTACAATTTGTAGACGTTATACTTTTGATTATTGTATTAGGTATCTGTGAGGGATACAGGACAGATGGTGGTCAGATGTGAGGTGTTCTCACCGTTGATTGAGTGTGTTGCTTCCCTGTAGATCAGACAGTGGAGTGCGAGGATTCCTCCGGTTCACACCTGAAACACAGCACAAACCTGTACAACCAGACTGCCCGAAGACACATGGGAAATATGGAAAATGAGTAAAGATTTATGAGAGGACTGTGTAACGGTTCTCTTGAGAATAAGGCTGATGATACACGGAGCAAATTTTTAAGCAATTGCGCCTGGAAGTGTATATATATATCTATATATATATATATATATATTTTTTTTTTACAATGTCTCTTGGGCGCGCTTTTCCATTGAGAATGGATAACAAA
>JAUCMU010000125.1:27108899-27118899 GCA_032275025.1 Enteromius treurensis
CTCTATTCTGTGATTTTGGCTCTATTTGCATGTAAAATAGAGTAAGAAGCAACATAATATCTATTTTAACTGAAAGCCCTGAGCAAACTTTTCTCAGAAGACCTATCATTTTATCGAGTCATGCGACCACGGTTTTACCTAAAAAATTTGATATTGCGGTACGACGGTATTTACAATACCGTTACATCCCTAGCCAGTACTGTCTTTGATGACTGATTTCTTAATTTCGCTTAGAAGAGTCTATGCTCGTGCTTGATTGCATGGAAAAAGACATTGGTCTAATTAGGTTCATACAGAAAATAAGAGGGTTTTTTTTATTTATTCATTTGTTTTGAACCCAAAATTCAACTAATTTTCAATCTGTAAACTGGCAGCAAAGGCTGAACGCTTCTTCAGAGAAGAACGCTTCCTTCGTGTTGGTCTGAATGAAAGTGCAAATTCATTCTGTGCCACCATGAGCCACTCTTGGGGTTTTAAAAGCTCACAAACATTGCTTTAAACAAAAACGACCAAATCACTGGAGGAGTTTGAAAATATTAATCACTGAACATATTGTTTGGAAGTTGTCGAACAAATAAGGTAAAAATAAATGCATATTTTAAGATTTATGCTTTTTTTTTTACATAAATAAAAAAACTACTGTGCCACTGACTTTAGACCAGGTTTTAATTGGTCAATGGCGCAATCGTTTTCAATTGCCTCAAAACAACAATGTGCCTGAACATACCTCGTTTCAGACCAGTACGCCAATGGGCGAACAGATAGGCACAAGCGCATTTGCTATTTAAACAACGTGGCACTGGACGTGAAAATGATAACCACGTCGGGCTGAAACTAGCACAAAACATTTGTGTCATGCCTGGCTTTGTATAACACCAGGTGTGCGCTGCTTTTTACAAAATACTGATTTATACAGTATTGATTCAAAATAACAGCAATCATTTTTATTAGGGCAGAGACTTTAACATGTTAATTTAGATTAATTAATTAAACAAAAATAACACAGTAAATGTTTTAACGCATTTTAATCCCACTTATTTTTGCACCGCGGAACGTTTCTCACTGGATGAGTTTCGGCGTTAGACGCACTGATCCAGATCAGCCGATATGTTTGCGTGTTTTGTCAGTAAAGCCGGTGATGTAATCAGCGGTAAACGCCATCAGGTGCATGATTTCACATTGAGCCGTATATACTACACACAGCCGTTGTTCACTGACGAGCCGCGCAAATCCACGCTGATAATGAACATGGTTTTTTGAAGCTCGCCAGTGAACAACGGCTATGTGTAGTGTATACGGCTCATTGTGAAATCACGCACGGCACAATATTGGTCTCTTGGACTTGGTAGAACAAAAATAAACAATATTTTGTTGCTTAAGCTTATGTATTCAGTCATTATTCAATGGTGTGCTAAAAATCCATATGAAAAAACTTCTCACTGTTCTCAGGTCAAATATTTATATGTGATTAAATTGCGATTACACATTAACGCGCGCAAGAGTTTGAAATAAGCTCATGGGCCCCGTTTCCACGCATGTACATCTGTTTTCCTCTTGCGGAAATGATTTACCGCACTCGCCAGCATCAGTGGTGCGCTCGCTTATTAATTGCATAGATTTGCCGCCTATCCCGCCATAGATTAAGTGTGTTTTTCGTGAGCTGGTTGCTGCTGGGGCAGTGGGGCGGAGGATCCGGCTCAGCATGATGGCTCCATCTATCGACCCAACCCTAATCTGTAGTTCATAATTTTAAGGGATGTTAGTACTTCTAACCGGTCTTCACTAAAGTAGTGCACAGTGTTGTGAAAGAGATGTGAAAGCAAAACTTCCCTGCCCTCCATCCACAGAGGTCGGCTCCAGCTGGCAAACGACTGCTTCCTACTCACAACAACATAGTCAAATTTACACACACGTCCTCCTCTTAATGAGACAGTGTCTCCATCGCCTCGCTTCATTACTGATGGCAAAATTATAGCATACCAGAGCAGTGGAAAGGCAAACTATGCTGAAACCCTGTAAGCTTTATGGTTTGAACCCAGTCCTGCCGATTAGTTTTTTTTTTTCCTCATTCACATTTTCAAGGAAGGATATGTATGTATATATATATTTTAAAAAAAAGATAAATGTTGTAAAAGTCAAGCAAAACAGACCTGAACAAACAGACAGGCATATTACACTTTGTGTCTGCAGCAAACCAACATTAATATAACGCAATTGCTATGTACAGAAGCCTCATGTGCTTCAAATTATGAACACTTACCTTCTGATTGCTGTTTATTTAAACAATCACTCATGATAACGTACACTGTGAATTTAAACACGGCACAGGAAGTCCAAAACCAGGCGGAAAAAAAGCAAGGGTCTCAAACTCAAATTGAATGGAATGTTTATGTTTATTATAATGTGTGATCTTTTGTTGTTGGACATTTAGGGGCCATATCCAAGGTTCTGACAGTTTGAGACCCCTGACAGAGAACAAAGACACTGAACCAACAGTCAGGAAAAACAACAACAATCATGCCAACATACCCGTTGATTTGGTCATTGGTTTGTGCGAGTTGTTTTCATTTAGTAGAGTGTTAAAGTTGATCTCAGACCTCTTGAAATCAAGCTTAATCTAAAGTATGTGGCTTCGCATGATTCCAAGTGCACGAAAAACTGTTTACAGCACTAAACAATCAGATCTCCAGCGGTAATCTAGTCACGACATCAAACATGGAGCAGGAAATTTGAATTTGAATATGAATTTAAAGGGATTATTCCTATTTCGTAACACATTACTACAGGAAAAGTTTGATTTCATCCTTCCAATCTGTCAAAACAAAAGGAAAATCCACATTTATCCACTTGAATGCCTAAAGGACATTTATGGGGCTTATATTATTTGTTATATTTACTTATATTTTTGGTAGAGCATTAATATACAATTATATTTGATTTATAAAACTGCCCATTCAAGGTAGGATCTGTATGAATATAGGGTTAAAATTATCGTTAGCAAGATGGAGATGGCAACATGGTGAATCTACAATAATTATATGTTCTATATAAGTCTTTGTTAATTATTGCATTACTAACTTATTTATTATGATTTGAAATCGATGTGCTTTTTAATGTATTTACTTATAATTATTACTATCATTAATAATGAACTAATTTGAATTATCATTAAACATTGTTTAAAATACATTTACTGGTATTTGTACTAACAATGCAACCGTTGCATTTTTTGGTGTTGTGACAACAGTATTATTTAACCCATTAATTCTCCGCTAGTGAAGTTTGGGATTAGTTCTGTGTGTTATTATAGTGCATGATCTTACATTTGCAGCACCCTCCCAATGCAAAAAAAAAACACTTGTTTGCACTATTGCTTATCAGTCTTATCCAACCGACTGTTGTGTTTACTTGGCAACAGAGATCTGACCGAGATGCCTAGAGTTCAATCTATTTAAAGAAGCAGAAGAATTGCATGACGCCAGATCAGGGAACACCTCTAAAACACAATGACCAAACAATATGCACAGCCTAAGAGAAAGCCAGTGAAATGCAGTGAGCGCACTAATTACATCCCGAGCCACACACACACACACACACACAGACAGACAGAGAGGATGGGAGTGGTGTATTGTGCAATGAAAAAAACAAAGCTATGGAAAGTGATTTGTGGAGCCAGTGACTCTTCTCTGAACAGCAACGACACATTATTATAATACTGACCGGTTCGTTCTCATAGTAATTTTCCCAGTGCAGCCTGTGAGGTTTCTTTGTCATCTGGAAGTAAGGTAGATGGGATTAGAGCAACATTCCACACAATGCCTGTTAAACACATGCAGTTTTTAAATGGGAGAACAAAAGCATTAGAGAATATAGCCACATGGTCTGGGTTAGAAACACAAAGGCTATGCTCGGAATGGGGTGCTGTCACACTACACATACTATTTTCTTTACAGTGCGATGTGCACAAAATGACACATGGGATACTCAGATGACCCGTTACATTTGCTAAAAGGCGCAGTATGAGTTATACCATAATGCAATGGACTTAATCTCCAATTTTCATGTTTGATCAGTCAATTATAACTGCAATATCAATGTCTGTCTTAACTACTTTTGTGACTGGGGAAAAAAAAAAAACAGGATTAAAAGTAAAAGCTAAATAACTTTTGAGGGGGGACAACAACTGCAGTATGATATCATTGTTGTATTTTTGATTCAGCGAGTGTGTTCTAGTGCAGCCTACTGAACAGTGTGGCCTAAGTAGTATGCTAGCATACCATTCCGACAAGGCAAAAGCAGAAAATGACAAATAGATTATGACAAAAGATGGCACAAAGTGACATGACAGATGAAGTTGGTTATTTTGGATTATAAAGAATCTGGTAAAAGTTTACATTAAAGTAAACTCTATACAGTATGTTAACATTAATGTTACAATAGCATAACATAGATTTTTCAAATGTTTTAAAGTGCTTAATTTGATATGTATTCTATCTAATTAGTAAATTAACAAAGTAATAAATGCTGTAAAACGTGATAGTTTGTTGTATCTAATGCATAAATTAATTAATTAACTGAACCTTACTGTGCAATGTTAACGAAAACCTAACTAACAACTTTTAAAAGGGCAAAAGAACTGGCTAGATTAAATCTGCAAGCCAAAACTGGGCATATTTTTCTGTGAATGTTTTTTTATGTGAATTCTCCACATTTTTGAGGCTTTAAGACATTAGAGACGGAAGTTAAGAAAGAGCGAGTATAATGGTACTTGGAAAAAAAATGACAAGAATTCACACCTCTAAAGTTTCTCCCTTATTAAGTTGCCCAGCTCACTGGAGCCTTGGACTTTCGCATGTAGCCCTGACTTGATATTTCTGTTTTTCCTGCTGAATATGTAACTGCACAGAGGAGTCTGTGTGTGCAGTCTGCGCCAGATGGACACATGAGATCAAGGACAAAGAGAGAGACTCTTGGCCGGAGACGACAGAGATCCTCTGTATGTGAAACCCTAAGACCTCTGCTAGTGACTGAGTAGGAATGGGTCATGAGGACTGTCTAGTCAACCAAAAACCCACTAGCGGTTTTGATATTTTTAGTGTGTGATGTAAAAGCTAGCAAAAGCTCTTCTAATTTTGTTTGCAATGGAAGATACACAAACACAGACATATTAAACCAGAACGGTTATTAACACATGCACTGTTAATATTCCTGAGCATTTAACATTTCGTATGAAACACACACAAACAAAAGACTGGATGGCTGCGTGCAACAGCTTTTCACACAGAAACAAAAGCATGGGGCAGGTGTGTGTTATGGAAATGAGGGGCATGTTAGGAGCACAGGGCTGCTTTCTGTGGGGGGATTAGGTTTTAAAGCGTCTCTGTGTGCGAGACCACTGGGCCAGCTGAAAGGAATGAACTGTGGAATCTGTTTCCTCCATTTTCCCCTCCTTCCTGTTTGCCCAGTGAGAGTGAATCCGTCAATGGGTCTGTTACGGCCTCAGAGAGCAGCTGCCTGACACGCACTCATGACAAAAACTGACTCCACAAGGGCACACCACAAAAAAAACTGCTGCCACCCAATTTTGTCAACAAAGCTTTGTTGATTTTTAACATCGGAGGTGGTGCGGCATGGTCCTGATATAAAAATAATGAAATATCCATCTTATTAACACTACTCATACCATAAAAAAAATCCAGCTTCACTTACTATTAGATTGAAATTCTATCATAGTAGGAAGCAGTAGTGCAATGGGTTAACACCAATCATAAAACAGAAAAAAGTCAACGACAATGCAGTGTGTACAGTAGCTATTACGGTCACACAAAATCATGTCAGAGGACATTTACATACTAAAGAGGGACACTCTTGCTGCACCTGAAACAAGTTAGGTCACCGATTTCGTGAAAAAATATATAATTGATCGGTAAAATTAGAATTAACATTTACTGTACACTAAAGAACCAATACAATTGATATTGAAGAATGTCCAAGCAGTTATTGGCGAATTCTAATTCTTCAATTGAACTGAATATTGAATAATTCTATTATAGTGCGTTTTTAAAGATACAGAACCTAGGTTACCAAACACTTTAATTGTATGGAAGAGAGCAGCATGAACATTCTTCGAAATGAAAAACATAAAAAAAAAAAATCCCCCTTTAAAGAAACCATCCCAGGATACTTGTTCATATGTGGGTTGACAGCTCCATGTGTAAACAGTGTATCTCTCCAACCACATTTCAGGTATATATTTGAATATATCAATTGCATGTAAAAGCATACATGTCTTGATGCACTTAGGACAATGGTCGAAAAAATAACTGTCTACTGTTGCAGGCTTCAAGCTAGGCTCAAAAAGAAAGTGGAAAATTTGGAAATGCCCACACAAAAATGTGAACAAGACTTCATGGAACATCTTCCGTTAGCCTGACATCAACATGCAGTGACACACTGACACAGTAAGTGATGCAAGTGGCCATGAAATCAGAGACCCTCCCCTCAATGAAATTCGATCGCAAGTGGTCACAGGAGATGCATGTTAACGCCAGATGTGAATGGCAATGTGGCTCAGCTGACCACTTGTGATCGGATCATCTGAGTCAAATGTTAATACCAGTAGTAAATAGGGTCACTGATGGTGAGTATGGCGCATGCAGCAGTATCAGGACGTACCTGATTGAGGTAATGGTATTCTTCAGGCTTTTTGAGGTGGAACAATGTCCTTTCCTCTTCACTTGCTCCTGCCAGCAGGTAGTAAAACACATGATAATTCCTGGAAGCACAAACCAATGTAAGATCAGGTTAAGTATGAACAATGTATGTGCTTATAAATACAAAAGGGCTGCAGCTTAGTCTAGACGTTTACGCCTCAAAAATATATATAAAAAAAATATATAAAAACTATTCCGAAAATTAAAAACATGTTCATCAAGAAAAAAAGGTCATTCAAGTAATTCATAAAAAATGTACAAAAGCTGTAACTGTGACAGTAACTTTTCAAAAGGTTCACTTTTGTACCTTTTATATAACAATATGTACATTTAATACTAATATGTAGTTTTGGGGAAAGTTACTTTTAAAAGGAATGCATTTCAATATTGTGTTACTGTCTAAAAAGTAACTAATTACACTACTTTTTATGGAAATTAATTCAGTGTGTTACTTCTGAGTTACTTTTTAAATCTGGACAGGGCTAGCTTTTAATATTCTCTCGACATGGCAACACGAGAGCTGTCAGTCAATACATGGGAAACAAAGTAACTGGAGTTACTGATCTGAAAAAGTATATACTATTTGAAAATGTATATACTAGATACTTAAAGTAATCTCATTATGTTACCTGCATTACTTGTAAAGCATTACCCCCAACTGCTGACCTTTTAGGTACAAATGCATACCTTCTGAACAGCCCCAATGATTCTAAGCTGGTTTCAGTTTGATATAGCATGTGCCTGCTACTAAAGTATAACTGCTGTGGTTTACACCAAAGTAAACCAAATACAAGAAAATTATGGTATCCTTCATAAATCCTTATGCCATTAAACCAGTGGGACTAGTAATGACAGCCGGTAGATAAAGCGGAGATTCACACACATAAACTGACAAACTCTGACAACAGAAATGATTCCCACATGTTCACTACTGGATTTATTCCCTCCCGAGCTTCTACCAAATCTACCCTCTCTCTCCCGTTGAAATAAACCATAGTCTAGTCCAGTATAATAATATTGATATAATTACTAAATATTTAAATCCAGCCGCTGACTTCAGCTGCATGTCTTAACTGTTGAAATGAATATACAACAGCATCAACAAACCATACAAGATCCCGTACCTTTCATTGTGTTCCTGATAGACGAGCCGGGACTTCTCTAGCAGGTATTTCTCCACATATGCTCTAGATAAGAACAAAAACAAAATTATACAGGGGTTCAAACACCTCTACACTCTCAGAAATAAAAATGCAAAGCTCTCACCGGGGCGGTACCTTTTCAAAAGGTACATCTTAAGAAAGAATATGCGCTTTAAAAGGTACCAAAATGGACACTTTTGGTACAAACATGTACCTTTTGAAAAAGGCACCGCCCCAATGACAGCTTTTGTACCTTTATTTCTAAAGAGTGTACAACATTGCAGACAGAGAAAAATGCAGCTCTTACCCTCTAACTGTGCCACTTTCCTGATAGTTCACCTGGATGAACTTCCCAAAGCGGCTGGAGTTGTTATTGTGGGCCGTTTTTGCATTGCCAAAAGCCTGTGAACACAAAAAAAATCACCATTAGAGAGGTGACAAATGTATGGAGGACCTGAACTTTCAAATAAGAGGTTCAAATTGATATGAAACATATTTGTTTGCTTATAAGCTAAATTTAGATTTAATTTTCAACTGTAGCCCAATTTGACATATTATGGTTGCCACTGAAATCTTACCATAAAAACATAAAAAAATGCATTGCAGTATTAACAATTATAGAAAAACAAGGCAGAAAAAACATGTTTGACAAGTCAACAAACCCATACCAGTGTATTTGCATACTGTAGACGTCTTAAAAGCGCAGACTGTTTAATTGTAAGATTCAGTGAGAGGGTGAGAAATGTGATGAAAAATAATCACAAGGAGTGTGATCCAAGACACCTTGACTAACACTGTAAGTGGACTGCAACAGGAAAAAACAAACAAATGTTTTGTAAGACCATACTAAAACTTTTGTAAGTGTCCACTATATCCCCATTTGGCCTGTTTATGTTATGAGCCTGCCTGGAGAGCAGGAAGTTATTCAGTTGTACAGAAACGCGCTCGTTATTTGTAGCTCCTCCGCCACAAGTAAACAAATTCCTCAGCGGGACGAGGTCCGTCTGAAGGGACAGCGCTCACTCCCGGCACCCACGACCGCTCCAGAGGTCAATCTCACAGCCAAGTGTGCCAGACGCACACCGCCCTGTTATGAGTCAGACTTTCAGAGTGGGCTTTACTGCTCTCGGGGGAAGCAAGGACAAGCCGTTCTGCCACAGACAAATGGAATTCTGGGTAGGGCGGCACCAGCAGCATACAGCTGACGGCCATGAGCTACTGTTGCAGTCCAGCCATAATGACGCATGTAGCCAGCTATGTTAAGTAATGTTGTGAATGTCTAGAAAAGGTTATGTCAAACACAGAGATAACTTTACGAATGGCCTCTGGAAGCCGTGTTGGAAAAGTCTATTTAGCCCTTCACCGTGAACAGCACTTGCCAAGTATCAAGTGGATGTTGCACAGTTACTCCTCCGACATATTAATGAAAGGTGCTTCAGAAATTCATCATATGCTCGGCGCACTAAATGGAAGAGGCCTGGACGCTTCAGGAAAGCAGGTCAGACGAGGACAGAAATCAGCCGTTAAAGTGTCACCTCAACTCTTCCTGTGCAGTCAAAGACACAGCAATACTTCACGGATATCACAGGCCTGCTGAAGCCAAAAAACTTTAAACAGACATGGAGAAAACTGAGGATGGACTGCCAGACTGCTTGATACTCCACATTCCTGTTACTGCAGGAAACAGCTGCCATTAAAGTCTGCTGAGATTCACATATCACATACAGGGGTCTGTTTTCCAAAAGCATTCTTAGCGCTTCTGTGTTTCAAAAATGAGGGCCTTTGAAATTAGAAACAAACGTGTGAATTTCTTTACAAACATATTATTATTTCATGTCTTAATAAATTGATCAATTGAATGAAATTAATTGCACATCAATTTGATATTAGAATTGTCCAAAAGTCAATATCATTTCAAATGAGATTAGATTTAATAGACATTACAAAAAATGGTTTCAGAACGAAATATTTTGATTCAACACAGAATTGATTACAGAAACAATGTTTTCAGGAGCTGCATCAGAAGAGGTATTTAGTAGGGGTGTAACAGTTCACAAAAATCTTGGTTCGGTTCGATACGATACAGTAGTGTCACGGTTCGGTATGTTTTCGATGCGGCAAAAATACAATAAAAAAAGAGAATTT
>JAUCMU010000125.1:27118999-27129350 GCA_032275025.1 Enteromius treurensis
AGGAGCAGACGCGGGTTCCCTGTCCCGTCGTTTGCGCTGCCTTGTTGAGCGTAGCACTGAAAACATTATATTTTACAAATTTTATTCTCTTTCTTTCTTTTTTTTTTTAATCATTCGGTTCGTATGCGTAGCGAACCGAAAGCCTCGTACCGAACGGTTCAATACGATACGACGTATCGCTACACCCCTAGTATTTAGGTATGTTTGCAGAGACTGAGGTGGCATGACAAACACTACTTTAAATAAAATAGACCTATCACCGCAGATTAGCATCATGCAAAGGAGGGGTGAATCGTCTGGGAGGCGTTGAGCTAACAAGGAAAAAATAAATGCATATTATATAAAAAAAAAATATCTAAGTGTTTTTCGACCTTGCATGCATGTCAACCTGTTGTTGGGAACTCCAAAATCCAAAATATGAACCTTTCATCATCCATAATAGGGGCACTTTAAGGTGAGTTGTTGAAAACA
Source organism: Enteromius treurensis (assembly GCA_032275025.1). Lineage (NCBI taxonomy): Eukaryota > Metazoa > Chordata > Actinopteri > Cypriniformes > Cyprinidae > Enteromius > Enteromius treurensis. The sequence continues at coordinate 27,119,471 of JAUCMU010000125.1, forward strand.
ATTTATTATAGCGACATTTAAATGAACAAATTTAGATTATTATTATTATAAAAAAATCAATTATTATTATTTTACAGTATTTCCTAACTCAATTATATGATATGGCCTAAATATAAGAAAAAAAAAACATACAGGGACATATATTTTGAATTTTAGTGGCATATACTGTAACTACATTCTAATAGGCTACACCACACAATAGTGATCCTGCATCATGTTCGACGCCGACTTGCATGCAATGTAAGGTGACATACAGGTCTCTGGGCTGGGTGCAGTAAATGTATGAATAATTATAATGATATCATAATTAATTACACCAAATTAATGTGTTACATAGATAGTCGTGATTATTATTATTGTTTTCCTAAAATATTTTGCATTCATCCACAGAGGTTGTAACCATGTCAAACCACTCTTTTTTTGGCATTTGCAGTATAACCCTTAAAATTCCTTCATTTTGAGTGATAATACGTGACTGGAATGTAAAGCGCATAATATTAGCTCATATAATCACATTATAGCGACTGTGTATATATTGCGCCAGGCCTGCTATGAAAGGGAATGGTGTTTTCTACCCCATCATGCTCTGCTGCTTATAGGCAGTGGCAAATCCTCCACAGATGAAATAACAACACAAAAGGCTTTTGTCTTGAGGTAAAGGTCTTGATCTCATAGGAGAAGCTGAGGGAGTGAATAAACGACCGAGAAGCCGAATTCATCACAATTACCGAAATCTGCTCTGACACATATTGAACCGAGAATAAAATAACATCAAAAGCAGAAACGGGAAGTTTGTGGCTTTTCCCGGCACAAGACACAGGGGAACGTTTAGCAAACAGATTTTGGATGAGCTCCACAGAGGGCGTTCAGCGTAAGAGCTTGTGAACTGATCTCAGGGGCTGAGAAATGAAACCAATGGAGCATTCTGTCACTCACACAAACACACAACAACCCGCTCTGATCTCACGCCACGTCTTCTAATGGACCGCATCAGGTAAATATTATCTCTTGGCCAGAGAGCCATCACAGGGGAAATACTCTCAAAACAGTGTCAATGGGATAAGACCATAATCTTCTCCACGTGTGCAATGTGTTTGGGCCTGCAGTGTCTCTCTTAAGCAGGCACGAGTGGAACGGCTTAAGTTTAGTTCAAGTATTCATCAATTATTTTGTCAGCTGAATCCCTTTGACCTTAAATATTTACCCAATGTACTCTAATATTTTAATGATTTAACACAACATTCAAATGTTCAGTTCTCTGATATCAAAAGCCACAACACACGCGCAAAAAAAAAAAAAAATAAATAATTATTATTATTCCATTTTATTCCATGACTTTAAATTTACTGAATAAATTACATTTTAAAACATTAAAACTTTTAACACATTTATTGGATTGATTTAGAGTGAAAAATAACCCACGTTTAACATTTGGGAGTAATTTCTCCAAATTTGATGTGCAATTAATTAAATTAATGATATTTTCTACTATAGAAAAGAGGTTATATTAAAATCCAGTAATATTTTAATAATATTTTATAATATAATAACACATAATAATAATAATGTGTTTTACCTATCTTTAAGCATAAGACTTTTAAAAAAACATTTAAACATTATATTTTCATTTATTTAACTTCTTCAAAATTATTCCAAACATTTGACATTATATATTATCAATGTTATTATTTTTATTTTTTATTATTATTTTTTGACAATTCATTTAGCAAACACACACTCCTCTGCGTTAGAGCTTGCTAGTTGTACATTTAAAAAAATGCTGTTTTGGACACTGTAAATCCCCAGCGGTGGAGTGGGTTTAGTGTGACTAACACCACTGGACACAGTCATCCTGCCTGAGGACTTTGTGATTTCTCTGAGGTCAATGCCAGCCTCACCCAAAACCCCTCCAAAGACAAGTCAGTTAAATGTGTCATAAACACACTACATCACTGCTGAGCTATGACTGTGACTACACCTAAAAATAAATCACACGCTTTTTCTTTCTTACCACTAAAGTTTAATAATATTTAATCATTGTATATTTTTACATTTTCAGTTCCCATTTTAATTTATATGCTTTAGTACTTTGAGTACTTTTTCTTTTCAGTTTGGTTTTATTTCAGTTAATAATTTTAAAAACTTCATTTCTTAACTTTCATTTAGTTTTTAGACTAATATTTCAATCTTGTTTTATTGTGGCTTTATTTCAATGAACAAAGCTGTTTTTAACAGTTTTAGTTAACAATAACAACCCTGCAGCTTTGAGATAAAGATTTCACAGTAAGCTATTAAGGTTCTCTCAGAAAGCTTCATGTTTCGAAATGTCATTTGATTCATTCAGAAACTCCGAGTATGTTTTTTCTTGGATTGGACTTACTACACCTTCTCATAAAGATAGGAATGACATGAAAAGGTGCTTGTAAATCAGTCTCAACATCAACAACTACTTAGGCATATTGTAGAAGCCTTGAGACACATCTAAACTGGTTTCTTGGTGGACTGATCAACTTCTGCACTTTGACTGCTAGAAACAATATGAAGTCACCCAATCCGATTTTAGCTTGCCATATTAAGAAAACGTTCACAAGAAACCTCATACAATGGGTTAGTCGGTAGGTCGTACAATTCACAGGAAAACATAAAAAGCATATCTGTGTGTAATGTTTTATTGCGCTTTATAAATCACTCTCAATAGGAATGAGCCCGTCATCATATCATTAGGACAGTATTGTATTTGGTTGCCTTCCAAGTGTTTCGGCACTCTGTCATCACCTTTATGCTTTACAGACTATCCAGAAAATTACAACAGCACTCATTTTCCCCATTTCCTCTTTCGGTTTCAGACTTGTGCCGTACTGTTAAGTGACTCACAGCTTGGCCTACGCCAGAAATAGGACATTTCTCCCTGTATTACAGTGCAAAGGCACAAAAGGGAGCCCTGAACGGCTGCACTGCTAAGTGTGAGAGTGTTTTGAGCAGCCTAAATTAAGTCAATCCTCCTGAGTGTCTTTAGATTATCTGAAGGATGCACTCAGTTGTTGCAATGGGAGTGGCAGCTCGGTTAATGCTGTGCTCTCTGGTCAATAATAATTCAGTCTGCCGCTGTATGTGACCGGGCCTGTTCAGGGTCACGCTGCGTCTCATCGATTCAACAACACAGCCCAACCCAGCCCAACATACTGTTAAAAAAAAAAAAAAAAACAGCTAAAAAATAATGATCCACAAGAGATCACTGCTGTGGTAACTACAACTAGTAAAAATGCAGCAATATTGTGCTGGTACGAGGCTAGTATTGCAATTCCTTCTGAATTTTAACCCTTTCTAGCAGATGCTTGAAAAACTACTGATAAACCATTAATGTTTTGTGCCATATGCTCCAAATATCTAGCAAATGTGTATTCACGAATTTGCATCTGTAATAAACCGCTAGATAGGGTCTTAATTAATCTCGCTTATTAATGCCATGGATTTGCCGCCATAAATTAAGCATGTTTTTCACAAGCTTTTTTTTTATTTAAAAAAGAAGTCTAAAAATCTTCTCTCATCTTGTTCTCGTGAACCCAGTGTCTCGTCTCGTGGGATAAGTGTCTTGTCACACCCCTAATAAATAAATAAATATCAATATGATATTGTCATATTGATTTCAAAGTTGCACCAACCATCCCGCAAAATCATTGGTGCAATCATTAAACAAAATTTCTTGTGCTACGGATCAGAATATGCATTCCAGAGCACGTTAGAGAGTACAACACCTGTGTATTTTTTTCTCCAGATATTCTCAAATCTGCCAGCAACATGGAGAGGGTCTTTGGGACCATTAGAGTTGGGACACAACCCAGACGTCTGCACTGCAGAAACCCTGGCATCTACGTCTGCTACATAATTATATAACCCCTCCCAACCAAAGCTCACAGCATAACGGCATACTCTGGATGCAATTAAAACCTCAGCACAGAGTTAAACCTTCACACATCTGACATCAGCCAGCATTAAGTATTTATGTGATGCTCTTGGCATGCAAACGCATCTGTGCATCCAGATTAGTCATCTGCAAAACTGGCCAAAAACAGGAAGCAACAGCCAATCTAATTACAAACCTTGATTAAATGTAATGCTGCTGGACTCCAAAATACAGCACTACTTCTCCAAGTAAGTGTTTAATCTCAAACATCAAGTACAATAAGTAAAACAATGCAACGAGTCGCAACAGACCAAGACTACGAACAGTTATAACTATAGGTAAAACTGTAACTCAATGCCTTCAACTGCAGTCTTTTACAAAACAAAGACAGCAGAAATATGCTATAAATATAACATAACAACATTAATGTCAAAAAAAATTAAGCAAGACCAAAAGAGGGACGTTTTAGGGACATTTACTGTATAAATGTTATCCTAAAACGTTGCTAGTTTAATCAAACAATCCATGACCCTTTTACAGAATTCAAAACACTGCACAGATGCAAATATAATGTTTTTTTACATTAGCTTTAAAAGTGCTTAATCTAATAGGATTTCAGAGTCTGAACTACTCACTTACAGTGAGGAAATGAACAAATGTTGGTTTCACAGAGGATGTATGAGACGGAAAGACACTTGTGATGCCTCATGACAGAGCTCGAGGTGACGCATCACTCAAATTTCAATAACGCTCCATGTCTAAGCAGTGGTGCCTTGCAGCAACTAGTCATGGACGTGAAACGAGGGTCTGTGTTCATGTGAGTGGTGATCAGTCTTGTGCACTTGAGTCACATGTCAGAAGCGACTTTCATTTAATGTGAGATGCTCAGTATTGCAGCAGACAGAGCTGAAAATGAGCACTTTTACAGCCCTATGATTTCTGTGATGTGGAAAATGAGGACACAGTCATGGAATCCAGTCATAAAAATGGAATTTGAAGTACAACAGGGTGTGTCACGGAATCTGTAGGGTCAAAAGCAGGGTTAATCAGATTATGTGTGTGAATATTAAAGTGCAAACGACTATGCCGTTTGAATGTGAAGCCTGCATGTCTCTATGTGGATGCGTGTCAGTTTAAGTGATGCATAATTTCCTCTTTAAATAAAAAATAAAAAAAAACCTTACAAAGGTTGGTCTGCATTCATTAAATCTTTTATTAGTATCATTTAAAAAAATTATAAAAAGATAAAAATTAAATACACACTGAAAATAATGTCTTCAAATGAACGTTCTTGAAAAATTTGTGGCAGAAATATATTAATATTGTACAGTAGAGTACATTCCTTATTTTTTTCCCATGGTTTTGTGCTGCACTGCTTACCTAAAATTAACAGGAACTATTATATTTATTCAACTCCATTTAATAGATAAATAAAATTTATCATGTTTAATGACTTTAAAAAAAACATTAAAAAATTATAGAATTTATAATAATAAAAAAAACTGTAATAAATGGATAATAAATTGTAGAAATTACGCATGCTTTTAAATACTAAAATTTAATTGAACAATTTAAAATTACATTTCTAAGGAATATTAAAATTGATAGAAGCTCAATGGAAGTACCAATGGCCCGATCAATAAAAAAAAATGTACACATTAAAGTTGACGACAACGACATCAAAACAAAAAAGTACACAGTATTTGAGGGGGAAAAAAAGAAAGAATAGATGGCACCCTAATAACAGAAGAGCTGTTTTGTGTATAATGACATCCCTCATTCAGCACACATAGGGAAGTTTAGTCTCTTATCTTTCAGTAGTTTGTGAGTCACGGTTCAAACTCGCCTGCTTTCCTTCAACCCTGAGCTGAAAGCTACATCCTTCCCCTCATCCTGTCACAGACCGCTCTTCCCCTCACACTTACGCTACACAACAAGAAAGCGTGACTATCAGAGTATTCTTTAAATATCTTTTCCTCCTAAACATACACACACAAAACACACACACACTTCCCTGTGATAGCAGTCTATTCAGAGTTAATTAGCGTGGCTGGTATTTTAAACACAGGGCCTCGACATGCCCTTCCAAAGCCATGCCTCACTTGCTACTCGACCACAGCATTACAATGACTGGGCACTGGTATTGTTCTTGTCATAATATTTAAGGTTTATTCGGCTTTACATTTTCAGGCAGTGTGTGTGTTTGATATAAAACCATTTCGAATATGGAGTATCTTTAGCTCAGTTTAAAAGCTTTGATGTCTTCAAGTCAGTGCAGAAAAGGTGAGGGGAAAAAAGATTCAGTGTTGGCCTAGTAATCAAGTTTTCTGTAGCCTGGAGGGATATAGTCTTTTTACACCTTTATAGTTTCCTACAGGTGTGTGCACATTTGATGACTTACCTCAAGACTCAGTCTGAAGGCAGTAATAATATTTGTAAGTTTTGAGTGACTGACTATTATTTCCTGAGGCTTAAATCGCTCTTGTAAGATGATTCGTGTTTATCAGTTTATAATGCGTCAAGCCATCCGCACATTGTAAGTAAAGCTTAGTGTAAACCCTTTTTTATTGCTTATTAGGAACACTGCCACCAATAAGGCCAAAAAGATACTTCTATGAAAAATTATTTTTATGGTATTTTTGCATTTTATGTAGCATCCCCACATTATAATTGCACGGCAAAGAGAATCATACATTTAGTTTGGTTCTTCATGAAAGAAAGAAAAATCATGCATGTTTGGAACACCTTGAGGGCTGTATGAGTAAATGAACTACTTTTATTTGATGCAGATTTATTTAAGATACTTGCCCAAATACTTCTAACAGGCTCAGAATACAACAGCACATACCACACATACTGATGCGCTCATGTCATTGGCCTCTTTACACAATTTCATAGCTGGTACAGAGTCTTCAGGCCCTCATTCTAGGGTACTTCATTCTGAGAGCTTGAATGCTTTGTTGATTCTTTCAAAACAGGTGCACGGAGGATCCAATAAATGCTTAATGGATGGTTTGCTGGGTTTGTTTTTTAGGCATCGGGTGGAAACTTATGTCAAATAACCATGAAGGCCTTTGCGTTGAAAGCCTGGAGGTTTACCATTCTTCCTGACATGTAAAGAGCCTAAAATTAGCGCAGTTGATGACCGAGCCGGGATGTGGGTGGCCACAAACAGCTGCTGTCACCACATGAGAGTCCGAGGCATACAGGCTCAATGACAATTTACAGAGACTCTCAGATGTCAACTGATGTCGATCATATTTAACTAGGCATTGTGACAGGTGATGGACTATATACTGTAGTATTTTGCTAACCTTTTCTGGTATCCAAACACGGGGTGGTGTTTACACATCCAAGATAGAGAAAAAAAGAAAATCTAGTTTTTAAGTGCATACAGAGTTGCACAATTTCATATGGCTTTGATAACCTTTTACACCAATTCCAAAACAAAGTTTAAATGAGTCTAAGAATGCATTTTTTACAGCCTGGATACATACGAGTTTACATACGTTAATTAAAATCACCCATTTTCATTTTTATTTAATTGTATTTATTTTTATGCAAAATCAACAGCTAATAATTCATAAATAGGTTTTGCAGGGGTTGTAGCAAATGACTTCTTACAACTTATGCAATAAAGGTAATAAACTATTTTTACCAACTGTATCAAATGATCAAAATTGTTCCTGTATATTTTTGCACATTAACTTTAATCATTTTAAAGAGTTTTTTCTTCTCTTTATGATTCTGAATCCCCCAAATTTTTCACATTGTCAACTCATTATTTTTGAACAATTACTGGTCTGGAAAAGGTAACTTAGCACATATTTAACAGTATGCAAGTACGTGTGGCATTCTATTTCCTAATTCCAGCTGCTCTGAAGCATCTCAAGAGAGTCATGTGAGGAAAACAACAACAAAAAAGTAAGAACATGAACACAGACACACAATCTAACCGTCTCTTATTTAAAACTGAACTTTTGACTTGTGTTACGTGTGAGTATTTTGTTTCTTAAGTGGGTGGCTGGGATTTCATATGGAACTTTCAAAGAGTGAACATCCCAAAAAATTGTGTCTTGATGCAAAATGACTTTTTTGACCTAAACAACAAAGAAAACATGAATAATAAACAATGAAGGGGTCAGGTTGAAGTTAAGCCTCCTTTTTTTGGACACAAAATTCCCTGTGCATTCCGCAGCAAACAATGGCGTACTGTTTTCTCAAGGCGATGTAACAGGAGCGAGCTGTGCTCTTCAGCTTCAGAGGCCACAGGGAAACTCACTGAGGGAGCCGCCTCTCTCCTCTTCATGAGGTTTCTTGGAAAGGTTTCCTCTGTGATGAGGAAATTACATTACTCCTGCTGAATGTTGTTAAAAACTGGAAATGTGTCCATTAGGACCTAAAAATGCTATATTAACTGACCTAAGATCAAATCATCACGCTACAAACAGCAAGTGCCTTTAGTGATAGTACAAAAGAGAGTCAGGAAAGATCAAACTGCCCATTTTTTGTTGCTGTTGTTGACTATACACTACTATACAGTGGCCTTAAGAAGTATTCCACTCCACGAACAACTTAGAAGTAGTTATTTTCAACTTCAACCAAATCAATCCTGATGTTTTGTGGGCATTTTGCAAATTGTATTAGAACAGCAAGCAGTGTCACCGATAAAGCTCTGGCTTCTAATGATCCATTAATCAGAAATGAGGGGTGTTGCCTTTTCAGACAGGAAGACTGAGGCTATTAGGACTGTGTTCTCTGCTAATGCATCAGTAAGGCCATCCGTTATTGACAGCTGAACAGCATGACCCCAAACCACTGTACGGACTTCACACTACTCTAGCTCAGTCATTTTGTCTTTCCTAAACCAACACTAATGGTTAAGGGTGCTAAAATACATCCAATTAGATCTAAAGAAATTGTAGATGTAGATCAGTATTGATCGACATTTGTGCATACTCATTTCCGCTTTTTTTATATTTGTAATAATGTGTTGCAATTATTTATATTTAAATTGCAGACAAAATAGCATCATTTAGCATCCATAACATGAAAATAACATTACTTAAATATAGTTGCTATAATATGACCCTGGACCACGATACCAGTCACTGGGGTTTATTTGCAGCAAAATTATAGATTTTTCTTTTTTGCCATTAGGATATTAAGTATTGATCTTGTTTCATGAAGATGTTTTGTAACTTTCCTACCGTGAACATATTAAAACTTAATTTTTGATTAACTTTAAAGGTGATTTTCTTCGTATTTAGATTTTTTGGCACCCTCAGATTCCAGAATTTCAAATAGTTTTTTCTCGGCCAAATATTGTCCTATCCTAACAATTTCGAAAAATGTATCCTTGTCTGTTTTTTTTTTTTTTTTTGGTCCAGGGTCATATATATTACAAATGTTATTAATAAATATATTGGTGCATGCCAAGATGGTTGCTATTGTAGCTAAATTTGAATACAAAATTTTATTTAAAATACAAAAAAAAAGCTATTTTCAATATATTGGCACAGTATTGGTTGTCGACAATTAATTTATAAAATTCAATTTATTTAAATTTTAACTGTATTTAATTAAATTTTCTATTTATTTTTAAATTGACTGCCATGTATCTGTTATAGGACAAAACAAGAAAATAATTGCTATGTGGTTTCTTAGATGCTAAGGGTGTCACAATCTTCCAAATCCTCGATTCGATTACATTTTTGATTCTAAAGTCGAGGTTCGATTCGATTCTCGATTAAAAAAAATAAACATTTGAGAGCACAAGCTATGCCATTTAAAGACTTTTATGCAAAATAATAATATCTGACCTTTGTTCGCACCACACACTACTACATTGACAAATTTAAAATGTTTATTAACAATATAATGTAACAAAAACAATTAAATTTTGAATTTCCCAGTCATCATTAATGTAATGCGCTGTGACAGTCATGAAGCTCTGTGTTGCTCTGGAGGTCCAGC
>JAUCMU010000125.1:27142903-27155462 GCA_032275025.1 Enteromius treurensis
CATAATAAAAGTCCCACTTAAAACAACTCTTAACAAGCAGTTTCAAATAAAAAATGTCCTTAACAAATATTGAAAATTAACAAATGAGAAAGAAATATAACTTTCATCCTTGACTGTTACGTCTGAACTGTTATTATTCAACCATGCCAAGGTAAATTCAGTTTTCCATTCTATGGCACCTTTAACAGTAACTACATTAGTGAAGCTATATATCAAGAGTCTTGCAAAATAATGAACTACATTACTTGGCGAAAGATATTTATATTTTGAATAGTTATTATTAATAATAAATGTACTTAATTATTTAAAGCACTTTATGTCTTATATAAAATGCTTGCAACAACATGCCAAAGCAATAGGCCATAAGAGGCAGTTGCTTTGATTTTATCTTGGCCTCTTATGGTTAAATATGCTTTAATAAATGTGTGCATACAAATTCTTTTGATTCCATTTTTTTCCTCCATTGCCAAATAAACCTTCCAGTAAACTATACACAAAAAAGCACAAACCACTTTGATAATGTTATCAAAAGAGCATCATGTGCGACTTGGTGACAAAAGCCACATGGAATTCCTGGCATCACTGGAATCCACAAGAGCAGCTTTAAAACCCGTTCTTTCAGCAGCATTATGAGTGCAACATTGTATTGCATGACCTAGTGTATGCGTTTCTAAACACTCAACACTCAAGAGAGGTTATCTAGGTTACAAAAACACACAAAACTGGAAGCAAACCAAAGAATGTGACAATTACACACAACACAATAACGCTGTTTTTTTAAAGGTGTGTCGTTGTGTATTTCAAACAGAGGCCAAAGAGCGATTGGCTCTCAGACCTCAAAGGTAATGCCTCAGCATTCAAAAGACTCACCAGGACAAATGGCAAGTTTTCTGTTCACAATGAAACTGAAAATGTTGCATGAAGCAACACAAACACGGACAACCGTGTACACATGACGTGTTTAATATACAGATACCAAACGTGACACGACAGAAATAGCAAGCAAGCGACCGACAGAATGTCTAGACACGTCGCAGTGTGGTACGACAGAATGTAATGTTTCCTAAAGATCAGATATAAACCCAAACCTAGAGTCTGAGTCACTCTAAATTTTTGAACTGCTTCAGATAATGGTTAAATGGGTTCAAATTAAACACGCATTAGTTACCATGCCAAAAATCACATAAACACTAGTTATTTTTAACAGATTATCAAACATTTACAAATGCATGGCAACATAAGAAATTTAAGTAATTTTGTACAAAAGTATGTAGGTCAAACACAAAAAAATAGATGTGCTTTTGTGTCGATTTTGACAAATTGCATGGAAATAAATGTGGAACAATTTGACCCCCATCAAAAGTTGTACCCAATTTTAATAAAAAAGACAATTCATTGGTCTATAATGTCTATACTGCCAACAACCTAGTGAAAAATTCCATTTATATAATCAGCTCTTACCTCCAGCACTGGTCCGGCACCCAAGATGATCTGCTCAACTCCACTAGCAAAGCCTTTCTGACTTAGGGCCGTGAGATGGTGGATCAGGAAGTTGGTGCTTTGAGTCTTGCCTGATCCACTCTCCCCAGAAATAACGATGCATTGATTCTGCTTACTCTGCAGCATAGCATGATAGGCCACGTCAGCCACCGCATAGATGTGCGGCTCCAGCTTGCCCAGCTGGTGATTATCGTACATCTTGACATATTTGGGGTTATAGATAGGGAGGAACTTGAAGGGGTTGATGACTATGAGGATGCTGCCCACATATGTGTAGATCTTCTCCTGCTTGAAGCGACTGCGCAGGTTGTCCAGCAGGGTCTTCTCGTTGAGATCCGGCAGGTTACAAAGGTCATCGAAGTCCTTGGGCAAGGGCTGCGGCAGGAAGCCCCGCTCCACCATGCGCCGCCGCTCTTCTGTGACCTGCAGCCACATCTGCAAGTTGCCGTAGTGGATGGAGCCATCGAGGTTCTTCTCTCGCAGCAGGAAACGGTAGTCCTCGCTGCTGAAGCGGTTCTCCAAAGCCATGCGAGGCCAGAGCATCATGCGCTGGACGGGACAGTCGGTAGGGTTGAGGATCCATTCTTCCCCGCCGAACTCCTTCACTTCTGCAAGGACGTAGCACTTCGTCCGATCTAGCTGCAAACGATTAATGACCTGCTCAATGACCTCCGCGGCCGAAGTGATTTTTCGGGCGGCGACGGGGCAGTAGATGGTGCCCTCGGCGATGACCCCTGGGTAGATGCGCAGGGTGAACTCCGAGTCCTCAAAGCGTCGTCTCCCGCCAACATCATGAACACTCATATTGGAGCATTAGTTTCCATCAGCACTCACTGCACATCCTTCAAACAAGCCGGGGGATGCTTCAAGACATTACAACTGCCAGAGAAAGGAAAAGAGACAATGAGATAAGAAAATGAAAAATAAATCTCAACTGGGCTTTTCAGTGGTTGATACCAATATCTATTAAGCAAATACATTTTTTGAAAGTTGTTAAACCGTAATTTCACACAATATGTAGTCATAAACTATGAAAGCATTAAAGGGTTGCTCCACCCCAACATGAAAATGTTGTCATTAATCATTTACCTCCATGTCGTTCCAAACCCATAAAAGCCAGAAAAACGTTTTAAATGATAAGGGCGGGGTTGTGACTGTCCCATTGACTGCCATGTAAATACCATTGTCAAGGCCCAAAAAAGTTTGAAAGACATTGTGAGAATAGGCCATCTGCCATCAGCGATGACATTTTTTTATTTTCTTTGCATACAAAAAATGTATTCAATAATGTGTCTCCTCTGTGTCTACCCTAATCACTGTAGCGCCATTTTGGAAAATATCCACTGTACACAAATAGCATACGCTGTTCTATGCCACAAGGATACGTTTTCTACATGTATTTACGCTTTGATTTGAATGAAAACAGCCAACCCTTGTGTCACGGATGACAAAAGCATACGTTATTTGAGTCCTTCGAAAATTCTCAACAATGCCATTGTGGTGACGCAGATGATACAAATTGTTTAATAATGTAATTTAAAAAAAATGTTCTTTATGAAGCGATGAATACTTTCGAACAGTTCAGCCTGAACCACTGATGTCTTTCATAATTTTCTGGGCATTGACAGTGTTCATTACTTGGTCGTCAATGGGACAGTCACAGGCTTCCCGGATTTCATCTAAAATATATTAAAACATGTTCTAAAAATTAGCAAAGCTTTTACAGGTTTGGAACGACATTGGGGTAAGCGATTTATGAAAAAAAAACAAAAACATTTTTGCCGTGGAGTAACCCTTTAAATGTCCGTTACCCGCTGACAAATCGTTTACTAAACTTTGGAATTAACCCTGCTCGTGTTAATCAAGTAGGGAAAGTTTTTAGCTGATTTTAAAATATTGCCCTTTTAATTTGCCTGGGCTGCATCACCCCAAAATTATGCAAGCACAGAAATAGGGGCTGGACAGTTAAACTGAAACACTTAAAATATAACGTTGACTAATATGACCGGAAAAAAAAAATAAAAAAAATAAATCAAACCTCACTTAATGAAACACTTTATCATGATTATTCGACCAATATTTTATTAACTAATACATTTTGTAATTCTTTTAGCTCTGCAAAATACTACAAATAAAATATTAATAGGACAAAAAAAAAAGTGAAATAACATTTCATAACATTAACTAACGGTTCTGAATTTCGGTTTCAATTTCTTTACAATTAATCATCCAGTCCAGTATTGGAGGTTTTATGGCCAAGTGCATGGTCTGGTGGACAGTCTTCACTTATTTACAGTCCATCAGGAATGGCAGTCAGTGTGAGAGGCTGAATTAGCAGAGCAATAGCACAGCTACTGTAATCCACACAACCTAATGGAAGACATATCAGAGTTCAAAGGGGGACAAATTGTTGGTGCGTGTCTCTCCGGTGCACCTGTGACCAGGACAGCAAGTCTTTGTGGTGTTGTGAGGCCATTAGTATCCAGGTTAATGTTGGCATACCAGCACAAATTATGATCCACATCCAACATTAGTAACTGTCGACGCATGAGGAAGCATAGTAGTCCGGCTACTATTTCGGATTATATCCAAAAAACATAAAACCACAGCTGTCTAACTCACCGATTAAAATTAAATGCGCATCTCAAATCTATTGTGGACAACAAAACCGTTTATTGAGCACTACACAGGGTCAATATTCATGGTTAGGCTGTCGCTGTCAGTCTCAGCAGCGCAAATCTTGGCCTGTGGCCAATGTGAAACATCCATTGCTCTCTAATGAGTCCACTTTCACTGACTGTTTGGAGAAGCCCCAAAGAGGCTTACCCACCCAGACTGTTGCGTGCACTGTTTAGACAGTAATATCAGATGAAAGATGCCAAGAAATATCAAGCCATTCTGGAAGACCATGTGCCCCCAACAGTTTAAACATTGTACCCTGAAGGCGGTGCCATGTATCAGGATGATAATACACCCATACGCAGAAGATGACAGAGTGGTTTGATGAAGACTAAGATCACCAGTTCTGAATATTATAAACCCACTTTGGGGCATTTTAGAGGAGCCAGTTAGAAAATGTTTCACATGGTGACCTGGACACAGCTCTGTAATCACTCTGGCCACTGTGCAGGACTTGCATCTGTCATTCCTAAGACAAATTGATGGTCCTGTGGCAGCTAAAGAAGGCAGTAATAAATTACTGTCGTCTAAAATACGTTTTTCAGTTTCATTGTCAAACCCCTGCAGACTGTAGACGCCCTTGACGCCAAACATATACAATAAAAATATATCACCAATGCAATAATAAATTCATGGACATACAGTAAGCAATACATTTCGTTTGCTAGAATACATGACATGTGTAACCTCACTGGTATTGCCCACTGTTAGCATTTGAGTAGCAATTAAACCCATATATATATATATACACACGTTTTATTTTACAGATATTCATAAATTTCTTCTTTTTTTGCCACATTTTTCTACTTAATCAATTACCTGTTCTTTAAAAAAAAATCTAAATTTTACCAAAAAAAAAAGATTATGCGTTCAACAAGATGTAGCAGTGTTTCAGGTATATTTGAATGGCAAATTTTCCTAACAGCAATGCATTCTGAAAAGAGAAGCAGATTACCGTACAACTTTGCATAAATAGTATGCATGCAGTCTTTTGTTCATTGTCCATCAAACACACTATGAATTTGCAAACATTGCAAAACAACATACATGTCGTCTGGATGTTATGTATTCATAGACATGCTCTCTAGCAAGAGTACACTAATCAGAAATCCCACTCAATTTCACAAAACCTAAGAACCAAAAGATAAAGTTTAAATGATTAGCTACAGTTTTTAAGTGATTAAAACGGACTGATTTAAGAGCTACTATCAAGAATGGGCAGATTTGTGTTTCAATACACACTGGGATCACTATCTGCTCTCAACAGAGCACAGAAAATCAGCCGGCTGCCAAAATCACCAGCTGCCACCTTCTCTAACAGACACACAATAACTCGATTCACAACCATCCACTTAATAATGCCTGAATAGTCTCCAAGGCTTACTATTCATTTCAGAAGCACTGTGTACACTGAAGCAAAATAAAAACATGGTAATTGCTTTGTTAAAATACTATAAACGGTACATAAATGTCAATGTTTAACATAATACGTCTGACTTGGCTATAAACGCCCAACAAACTAGTCAATTTACTTAAATAACACCCGCAGACCTGTATTTGTTTGAAGCTAAACAAATCCTGACTCTATACCTTCAGTCTTCACACAATCTAATGTGTTATTTCAGCTGAGGGCACAGGCTATCTTTGAAACACCAACTCAAACACTAACAGCCTTCGCTGTTTCAATACAGGAGCCCGTTCAGGAGCAGGCCTTTATTTATTTGTGCTTGTGAGGTCAATGTGGCTCCTGTCTGCTGGTGCCCGTCTCTCATCAGGATCCAATGAGACCCCCGTTGTGCGGCTGAGACTGATATCTGGAGGCCAGCCAGCGCTCTCAGGTGTAGAGACAGGCCTCACTGAGGTCTCTGTTCAGTCCTCCATAGAAATGTTATTGATATAACAGACACAATCTATACAGGGACATTCGCAGCACGCCGAGTTGTGTTAGAAGAGCAATAGGCTTGTATTTAGACATCTTTTAAACATCAGGATTGTTTTAGGGCTTAACTGCAGTCCAAGACTTGTTCAAGTAGAACGTTTGGATACCATTTGTGGAAAAATAGCTGTTAAGGAAATGGATACCAGAGTGTTACGGCAAAACTAACAGATCCAATCATCCTGTAGCAGGGTTCCAATACACTGGCTATGTTTAGGAATACTAGCATAGCTGTCGCATGTTAGTACATACTGCATACGATTTAACCGCATGTAAAAAACATTCAAAATGCAAACAATCAAATTCTAAAATCATCATATTTCATCCATCCAATAAATCCAATCAATTGGCATATAATGCAATACGGATGGTAAAAAGGCAAATCATTTTTTTCCAATGAGTCTTTTTTTGAAAGTTTCTGAAATGTGATTTGACAATATTAATATACATATTTTAAACTAATAATTAATTTAATTAACACAAATTAAGATATTTTTGATGATATCAGATACCATCTGTCCCTCCATAGACAGCAACAACTGAAATGATCTTAGGTCAAGAAACAAGGTAAAATCACAGGTAAAACAGCCCATGTGCATCAGTGGATCAACTTACGCTTTTCTATGACGAGTATACGCAAAGAAAACCAAAATAACATCATACTCAACTAGGGATGCTCTTTCGTTTATTTCTCGTAACCGACAACCGATGCTCGTTAACCGATTATTAACCGTTAACTGACAACATTATTTTAAATGAGAATTGAATTCAATTAGAAAGGATAAGCGCCTGTGACGCGTTAAAAATAGTAATATTTGTTTTCTGCGGATTCATTGTACAGTACATGCGCAAAAAACTAACAAACAACAGAAGTTAGCAACAGTTGTGAGTCCTGAACATTTCCCGGTGAGTTCAGTTACAGAATGCGGTTGTCAGTCCCTGTATTAGGACTCAACAACTGTGTTCTGCTGCTGTGTGAATGTGGCCAATAAAATGAGATTTTATATGAGTAAGTAAAATACTGAAATAAATAAAATGACCCTTTAAACCGTTTAACATTGTATTAATCGGTCAAAATTCTAATCGGTCAGTTAACGGTTAACCGGTTAAAATGAGCATGAGCATTTTTGTCGTAAATTTTTTTTACGCGTTTCACGCATGCGCAGTGTGACACATTATTTGTCAGGAAAGTGGGACAACAATTACTGCGCGTTAGTTTCGGCGCAGAGTCTATTTTGTCTTGGATCTCAAAGAATAACCTATATAATCTAGCATCCGCATGCAAGCCTTCTGTTGCATGGCAAAATGTAGGATTTCTTATACAAAATGTGAGAAGGGTCAGACATCCTTTTTCCTGACAGTCTCTGCTGTTTTTTTCTTAAACACATATTGAAAACTGTGCTCAAGTTTATTGTGTAAACTCTAATATATACAGTCGCCTGCTCTGCAAAAGATTGTTCTCATTGCAAAGACAAATGTTATGGTGTGTAGTATGTTTCAGCTTGATTTACACCACCATTATTTGGCTGTGTTAATAAACAGACACATTATGAAAATTATGTGTCTGTGTCCTGTTATTTATCTTTTGTATTTCAGGAAAAAAAATGGTTAGGATTCAAGTGTAATAGTGTAATTAATTTGACAGCCCTAATATATATATATATGTATGTTTAACTAATTATTTTGGTATGTTTTCTGCTGTTTGTATGTTGTGTTTAGTTTTGTAATTTTTCATTTTCATTTGTTTTGCCCTTGTTTCTGTTTTGCTTTATGTTTGCTTACTTCATTCGTTTAGTGCTTTGTTCTTTCTTTCAGTTGTTTCTGTTGTGTTCTGCCACTTCTTTCACGATGGCGGATATATTATGCGGCGTAACGTCATTACCATTAGTGAAGCTGCAGTCATTCTTTTAAAGCAGCATGTAAACAAGCCCGGTGCCATATGTACGTGTGTAATATGGACAGCCATTCTTTTCTCAGTGTGTGTAAGAGTGTGGGTGGTGCTTTCTGTCAACAAATTGTGAATAGATTTGAATAATATTTGCATATGGGTTTGCAGCATTTCAGATGGCTGGCACAACATTTAGCTGCCCATCTGTCTGTGTAATTGTAATAGTCGTTGCCAAAAAACCTGAATACACACACACACACACACACACACACACACAGAGAACAGTACATACAATATCAAGTTTTATACAGAGAGTTTTTTTGCTGTTGCCTCGGCATTTAAGATCTACACTACTACCAAAATTGTTGCACTCATTTCTAAACGAAAACAAAATATATATATATATATAAATTAATATTTTATTTATTACATTAGAATTTAATATATAAAATATAAGTATATTTTTAAATAATGTGTATATATATATATATATATATTTTTATTATATATATATATATATATTTTTTTTTTTTTATTTATTTTTTTTTTTTTATTTAATATATTTTCATTTCATCAAAAAATATATATATACATAATAAATATTTTATAATAATAATACATAAAATATACATTTATATATATATATATATATATATAGTCCTCCAGGGCTGATTGTACTGCCGATGTACAGCGAATAGTTTGGATTCATAAGATGGCAGCAGTTAATACAGAAATTATATTTAGTTTTGCGCGTGTGGTTTGTATGTATTCTGGATATATATTATTTTATTATTTCTTATATCTGTCTTTATTTCTACATATATATATATATGTATATATATATATATTATTTATATATATATAAATTAATATTTAATATTTTCTAAACGAAAACAAAATAGTCTGAAAGACAAGACATTCAGTGCATTATCTTTTGAAGGATTGTTTGGTGTTTTCATTTATTTTTGCTTTGAAATTATTTTGATTTGCTTAGTGATTTTTTTTGTTGTTGTTGTTGACTTTCTTCGGCCAGTTGTTGTTTATTTTTTTTTCTGTTTTTTTTTTCTTCTCTCTTTTCATTTGTATTTGTTTTGATGAGTATTGATTTTTTGCAATATTTGCATTTTTATTTTATTTGTCTTGTTTCTGTTTTATTCTGCCCCTTTATGTTGTTGTTTTTCCTGATTTATTTTTTTATCTGTTTATTTATTGATTTTATTTTGTATGTTTTCTGTAATTTGTTTTGATGTGTGTTTTTTTTTTTTTTTGCATTTGTTTTAAAACGTGTTTTTTCTTTGCTTTTGTTTGTTTAGTAATTATTTTTGTTTGTGTTTGTGTTTGTGTTCGTTTTCTTTTTCATTTAGTATTTTTTACCTGATTCGTTTTGAATTTTATTTATTTTTGTTTTGAAATGATTTTGATTTTGATTAGTGATTTTTGTTATTGTTGACTTTCTTCTGCTAATAATATAATAATAATAAAGATAAAAATATAATAATCTTTTGTTTTTTCCATTTTTTTCTTCATTTGCATTACTTTTGATGAGTGTAGTTTTTTTGGCTTTTGTTTGTTCTGCTTTTTGTTTTATTTTTGTTCTTCTTTTGCATTTGTTTTAGTTTGTTTGTTTTTTTGCTTTTGTTTATTTAGTGATTATTTTTGTTTTGTATGTTTTCTTTTTTTTTTTATATTTTGCATTTGTTTTGAATTCTTGCATTTTTATTTATTTGGCTTATTATTGTTTTGTTCTACCCTTTTTTTGTTATTTGTTTAGTTTTTTTTCCCCCTGATTTTGATTTAAATGTTTCTTTTTTTTACATTTTGTTTTCTGTAGAGTTTGTTTTGTTTTGTAATGATTTATTTAAAAACATTTTGCCCTTGTTTCTGTTTTGTTTTACACACACACACACACACACACACACACACACACACACACACACACACATAATATCAAGTTTTAGACAGTGTTTTCTACTGTTGCCCAAGCATTTAAGATCTATGAAACTGTCCAAATTGTTTCACTCGTGCACTACATGAAAACAGCATCGTCTGAAAGACAAGAAATTCAGTGCATTATGTTATGAAGAGAACAGGGCAGTTTAACAAGCGTCTTCTTGAATGAGTGCTTCGTCCGTGTGTTTATCGACATGATGCATTGTGAGTGATCATTATATTTGTCTCTCCAAAGTTCTGAGACAGAGAGAAAAGGATTATATTGATTGGTTAAGAGCTTGTTTGCCGGTAATTTCTGTAGAGCTCCTCTAAGTGTCTTTTTACTGCTGTCTCTGTGAGTTTATCATGCTGTGCATACGGCTCTGCCTCTGCTTGTCACTTTATGCACTCATACACTCTTTGACTACGCTAATTCAATGACAGTCAATGCTCTGTCTCAGATTGCTAAGCCTGTTTGGAAAAGCTGTCTTTTGTTTAAGGCTTTGGTGGCTTCGGGGCTTTCATATGTGTGTGTGTGTGTGTTTATGCCGGCTGGGTCCTGTGTAACTGACATCCTCTCCGAACTCAAACGTGCACAACTTTCTTTCTCTCTCTGGCTTGTTCCCTCAGTGTTTCACAGAAAGCATGTCTGCAGACTAGTCAAATACCACCAGAGCTTTCACACACAGATATGGTACACGTATGAAAGGATAACGTAAAGCTAGATGTTTAGGTTTGTTGACTGCAGTCTGGCTAAGAGGCTGTTGGTGGTTGTTTGTCTGCGGTAGGGTTTTTGAGTGGGTTGTGTAAAAGATGTACACTTTAGCATACTTTGAAAGGGCACTTAGTACAGACGCAACATATTTTAAATATTGCTGGGCATCGTGATTAAGATTTTGACGGTTAAAATTATGTGTACATTTTATATATATATATATATATATATATATATATGTGGATGTGGGTCAAAGATGTAAAGAAGTCCACATCAAAAGTAATTCACAAAAATGATTTAATGTCCAAAGCACATTAAATGTAAGTAAAGTGTATACTTTTAAGATTTCAAAAAAGTTTTTGGAGAATAAAATGTCAAAATGTGGTTGGACTCATGTTACCTTGTCATTCAGTGTAACAATATTTATGTAAAAATTCAAACAGCTTATTCTGACTTGTACATATTAAAATATATAAAAGATCAAGGAAGCATATTCAATTTTATTGTATTTTAACTGAGTAATAAATCTTACTGACAAATGGGTAAAACCTAGGATAGTGGCAAATTTAACAAAAAAATACATTTTTAAAGTAAAAGTAGTCAAATTAATTAGTATTTGGGGTGAAGTTAATGAATCTTTTAATGTGTCATAAATTGATTTTTTTTGTAAATATCCATGAAAAGACTGTTAAACTGAATGACATTGTAGTGGGTAAATTCAGTAAATCTGAGAAAAATGTGTCATATTTATTTTTGGCTCAGAAAAACAAAACCAAAGCTGCATTTAATTTAAACACAAAACTTTTCCATTTATATAAAAACTATTTAAAGCCGTATTACACGTATTGTTTTTATGGTTAAACCCTTCGTCTTTGACCCATGTATACTGTGAATACACATACATGCGTGTACATATTTAAGAAATATATGCTTAAATATACTTATATATAATACAGTTATATAAATATAGACATGAAAATACATGTGAATATTTTCTAAATGCAAACCGTATGCTTTTGTCTTTAAATATACATATTCATAATAAATATACACACATACATTATGTAAGCAAAAACTTTTATTTAGAATAATAAAAGAATGGACTTAAGTGTGAGCTGAATGTCATGTTTTCAGACACGTAATAACTGCATGTTATTTACATTTAAATAAAACAATATTATATTTAGTTTATATACATTTTTTTTATGTTAAATGCAGTTAGTTAAATGCCTACTTCAATACATCATTATGTGTAATTTCATAATTCTCATAAATATTCTTAAAGTGTTACTAGACTGACAAGCATTTATGAGAAACTACAATAAACTTTAATATGTTTGTCATGTATTTAAATATATGAGCATTTCTGTTTGTTTGATGTTATTTTTGTGATGTATCTGTTTCTGTATTTTTGCTTTTGCATTTATTTTTGTTTTATTCTGCTATATGTTTAGCTTTTTTTAATTTATTTATTTTTTATTGTTTTGTAGCGTGGTGATTGGATTTCTTTTCTTTCTTTCTTTCTTTCTTTCTTTTTTTTTTTAACACGTCGCTACTTTTTTTTACTAATTATTTTGTTTAATATTTCTTTATAATTTATTTTTTCTTTTTTTGTGTGTTTTCATTTATTTCCGCTCCATAAGAGCAGGTAATATGGGTTTTCAAAAAATATCTTAATTGCACTTTGTAATGTAGCTGTCCTTCATTGTAAAACATTATTCTTGGCTGACTGCTAGCTGGTGAGACTAGCTCTTAAGACACTGTCTTAATCTACATTTTTATGTAACTGAATTATTAAAAACTATGACCAGTCTTAAAACGTTTTCTGATCTTAGTGTCACACCTTCATTGTCACCTATCACAGAGCACGCAGACACAGAGAGCACACAGCAGCTAATCACCAGATCGCTAT
>JAUCMU010000125.1:27164579-27180806 GCA_032275025.1 Enteromius treurensis
TCTTGTGGTCGCGCTCCTCAGTAACGTGAGCAGCCCAACTAATCGATAACGGCATTCGTTGACAACGAATTTCATTAACGATAATTATCGATTTTATCGATTAGTTGTTGCAGCCCTACTGCAGTATAATTTTTTTATGCATTGTCCATTAAAATATTATATTATATATAATATAAAATAAAGCACAATTAGATCACAAGGGTTTACCAGCAAAATATCAATACTGAAACTTTGATCCGTCTATTCATCATGCCAGTAAAAATCCCCCTGGGGTGCACAAAGAGATGCAGGGTAATGCGTCGTTACTATTGATCGGGCTCAGAATCAGAAATGAGGATTGTGAGTAAACATTAAGTATGGTGCATTTAGATGCAAGTGATAGATAGTGGTAATGGATAGTCAGCGATCACAACCGCCTCACACTAGTGTAGCCCGATTCATTCGAGCTGCACAAGAGGAAGATGAATCAGGAACATAGAGGGTGGTCTGAACAGTCTTTGCAATGATAATTTCTGGAAACCCTGACCAAGGAGTGAATGAGTCATATCACAGAGCTCTAAATCATGGTCTGACCTCGTATGGGAGAAATGAACATCATGAGTTGTACTAAGGAAGTCCATTTATGCTATATCTTTCACACACATCAGTGTTCCTAACCAATTCTACAGACTACAATCCACTTTACATTTTTTTTTATTGACCCAGATGGAAAATTCCCGTGCCAAAATCAGACACAAAAAACGAACTTAAATTAGTGCCGTCGAACAATTAGTTGCACCCAAAACCAAAGCTTCTGTGTACACAATGTGTGTATACTGTGTTTATTATGTAGCCTATGTATAAATACACGCATATGCATTTATACATTAAACAACAATATATGTTACATCTATATATTCAATTCATTTTATAAGCTACATCTCCACGGACATTCTATAGAGTGTCCTTAGGGACCAATGGATGCATACGCATCAATAAAGCTGCATCCAGCTATATTTGACCCCTGCCAGATAGACATCACAATGAAGTTGGAGCCATCAGCCAATGGCAGTCCTGCACACAGACATACGATCTGGGGTGAGCAGCACTCCAGTGTGTCTGGCTGCTGACCTCGGCACGTGCTCAGCCGGGCCTGAAAACCATTCAAACCTTGGCTCAAGTTCAAGCCCACGTCACATCTTTACTGTAATTAAAAAGACCTTGGGTTTGAGGCAGACCCTTCTCACCCATCTGCAGTGGAGGCTGCAGTTGTGCTCGATTTACCCAGCATGCATGTATAATATTAAATGCTGGCAGGTGTTGGTGACATCTATAAGCATGTGTCCTGGTTTATCTGGCTATTGTTATTTATTGTCAGAAGGCGTCAGTATTTCTGCTGGAGAGCTCAGGCTGAATGTTCAATTTTAACGCAATGCTGACTCAAACATATTTAAAAATTCATAGATCTCTGCATATCTTGATATAATCTAATACAACTCAGCACTTTGTTCAGCACACTCAAATGAAGCTTCCAATCAATTTAAATGAATATTTAAGATCTACTAGTAAAAATAAAAAAAAATAACGAACAAGAGAAATAGAAAGGTGGAGGCCTTGCATGTAAGCCGCCACTCCGTCAAGGTCTCCATAGCAATGGTCTTTTTCCTGTCCTCCCTATGGCGTCCGCTCCTGGGACAAAGACCCCAACATGGGCGGTACAGGAAGATCCAAAACCAAAACATGACATTATTGTGCTCATATTGACTTTAATGAGTATACCGCACCTTTAACACACTGCACTATTTCTTGTACCCACTAAAAACAGATGCAGTATACACCACCGCCCTTTCTAAAGTTATAATTAGCTCCCACCTTCACCTCAGTTATGCCAGCTAGTATCTGACAGGAAACAAAACAGGTACAGACATTTAATGTTGCATTGTAACAATCAATAAAGAAAGATCCTGGGCTTAATGCAGGACAGTCCCGCCCACAATGAAATCTCAGTCGATTTGTCGCTTTTTATTTTCTTAGCGTATCCGGTTAATACGTGCGAGTTGCATGGGTATTACAGGGAGAGAAGGAGATGGAGATGTTTTGAGGCTGGCTATATCAGTAACAAGGATTATGCACACACCATTTCCCCTTTAGAAATGTCTACTTCAGGACAAACTGCTAGACTGAGCGGAGCGTGGCCTGAGGGCAGCAGCAGACTGGAGGAAGACACAAGGAGCCCAGCAGAAGGCGTCTCACTAGGCACATTGTCTGCCAGATGAACAAACATGCACCAGATAGCTGAATTTCACTGATATTATTAACCCCTGAAGGAACAAACGCCTAATCACAAACATTCAGACTGTAATTCCATTAATTATATCCCAATTTAGTCCATTATAATCATTTACTTTATTTAAAAGAGCTCATAAATTGCTTTTTGTAATAATATTTCATGAGGTGCATGAATTTATAATGAGTTTTACATAAAAAAAAAAAACTTGTAATTTAGAAATAAAAGGCCATTTCCCCCTTGATTTGAGGACTCGGATTTAAACACTCCTGATGTGAAAACTATTAAAAGGTGTTTAGATTAAGATAAAATAATATTATATTTAGATCACATTAAAGGTTGCATTGCTGAGCATTGTGGCCAAGCACTGAGTTGAAGTAAAGTACAATATGTCCCTAGGTCAACATACTTTGTTGACCCCGGGACAACATTTTAATGCAAAAATATAGTCTTCTTGACCATATCTCGACACCGAAACCTACCCTTACCCATGAGTAATGCCTAAAATCATATTTATTGATAGATGACTGACACTGATGTACAAGCATCAAACACTGATTGTTAGCCTAAACTTCACAAAAACTGTAAACCGTTTCTTCAAATCTGATTGGTTAACAAAGATGTTGACCCAGGGACATCTTGCACTTGGCAAAATCAGGTTAGTGTTCTATGCTCACCTTCTTCATATAATTTAATAATTTCAACAATAACAGATGGTTTCCATGCTACTAAGAGGAACAATGAGAAGTCAACAGACAATTTAGTCACTGGCTTGACGCATAAACAGCAATGAATGATTTTGCAACAATCACTTTTTAAACATTAGGATCCTTGAAAAGTTCATTTTGGCCGTTCATCATAACACAAATCACTGCTCAAGAGTTATATAAAGGTGAAATTTAAGCTGTAACATAATAGTTAAACTACACTAAAGGAAAATATGGTTGCTCTGGTTTCACGTCAGTCATCATAAGACCTATAATTTCCTGTTTCCATCATTGCTCTGACATTGCCAAACTGTACAAATGGGGGGGAAAATAAGAGAGAGAAACCAAACAAAAGGCCTAAAAGTAACAGAAACATTGAATAAGATTCAGTTACACCACTGGTCTAACATGTTTCAAGTCTTGGACCAAATCCTGTAAAGTATGCACTTTGCTGGTAATGGAAAAATCCACACTTTTAAGAATGTAGAATTAATTGGTATACTGCCATGTCATATTATATCAGTTATGACGTGCATTAAAATCACTGCAACATTACACTGAAATTTTACAGTCACTTTAAAAGGTCAACTTTTGTTAAAGTGAAGTTTTGCAGATTAGATTTTTGTTCAAACAGCACCAGCGCTCTTTTGGTATGTATGAATGAATGTTTGTGCGCTAACTGAACTTAACTGTACTAAGCATAAACAAATCAGCCATTTGCTCCATTCTTACAGCATACAAGTTCATTTTTGCACATGAATGTGTGTATTAGACATTAAACACGGCCAAGAAGAAACTCACTGTTAAAGTTTAAAAACATGATATGATAAATCTCTTGAGTTCCTCAAAGAAAAGCACTAAGTGTAGACAGAAAAACTGCAGCTGGAATCACGCATGGTTAGGACACAGATTTATGGAGCTTTAAATTGTACTTTTTTGTCCCTTTTGAAGCTTGACGGTATAAAACAACATTTTTCACACATTTGTTGCGTGAAAAGGCCTGCCGTTTTTGACACGGTTCTAATATCTGCTTTTGTGTTTTACAGAAGAAAGAAAATAAAGGTCTGAACGATACGAGTAAATAACAACATGTAAGTAAACTAATTTTACTGGTTACCTCCCCATGAAAAAAAATTATAAATTGACTTTAAGCCTTTTCCTTCATATGTAGCTTCTGGCTTTCTGTACAAACTGGTCTTTCAGAGCTCTCATGTTAAGACGGTATCCAAGATTTGAGACAAGATAAGCCACTGATAAATCTGTCTTACCCTTCAAACAGCCAGCAGTTTCTGACATTTTTCCTGCGGCCCCCAAGAGGCCTCACAGTCACACACTGAAGAAGAGATATTGTACAGAGCTGCTGACCACTTAACTCGAACAGATCAGGTGCAGCGTCTTCTCACGATGATAAGAAGGTCAGAGCAGCCCTATTTTTCTCTTACGATCACGTACTTTTAGTGAAACGACCCAGTTTTACAGAGCCCCCTTTATAAGGGCCCCTACACTAAAAAAGTGTCTTGTCAACACCTGTTCTGCTGCAGCACATTTATCAAGAGCAGACAGGTACCTACTTACCTACTTAAGCTAGCTAAGTACTGCATCCAAACTATTTGAAAGCATCACTATTGCTCATACTTTAAATTTAGGGATTTGAAAAAACCCTGATGTGCTAGAAACACTAAAGGCACTTGATTAAACTTGTCATTTTCAACTAAAGATGATAAATATCTAACATCAAGTCACATCTAAAGAAAAAGAAAAAAAGTCATGTCATGCACAACCACGAACGAACATTGTTTATTTTATCATATACATCACTTCAGAGTACTTGCTAGATTTATTTCTTAAAAAAGACGATATTTAAGATGAGTATTTTGGGGGATTTCAAAATATTCTTAATTTATAGAATAACAAAACCAACAAAAAGCAATGTTCACAAATTTCCGTTCACGTTCTATTTATGGGCATCATTTAACCCTTCCTATTCCAGCAGGAAGAAGAAAATGCCTTCAGGATCTGTCCTCAGGGATACAGAGGCAGAGGTAGATGAAAAGGTAATGACAGTAATTGATTTAGTTGTTCTCTCGTCGAATTGAGGATCCAAGTCAACATGGCCATGAAAAACCATTTAATTTTCAGTGCTTCAACGGAGTGAAGTGAAAAATTAGAAATTGGTTAATTAGTTATCTAACAAATAAACAGTCTATTTTTTTTAAGCAGTGACTTTTTTTTTGCCAGTAATTCTTTATTTAGCTTATTAACAGTTTGCTGGGCTTTAATTCATCCCCTCAACACCAATACCACTATAGCCAGACAGATACATTGCATCTGGTGCATTCATGTGTTTTTTTTTAGGCCTTCCTAAAAATTGACAGATCTACAGGTAGGCCCGGTTCCACAGACAGGGCTTAGCGTAAGCCAGGTTTAGGCCATAGTTCACTTAGGACATTTAAGTCATTTTTATAAACATGCCTTAGAAAAAAAATACTGGTGTGCATATTAAGACAAAACACGCGTTTTAAGATCAGTCAGTGTATGTTTCTTTCAGCTGAAATAGCTCAGACTTGCATTTTAATCTATAGGACTAGGCTTAAGCCTTGTCTGTGAAACTGCGGGCTAGAGTTTTAATTAATTTGCAAGTAACCATTTACAATAAATTAAGTTAAGTTAGTAAAACATGAGAGATCCTGTCTCTGACAGTCCAGTCAGGCTAAACTTGCAGGGCTGCGTTTCTCAAAAGCATTGTGAGATAAGATGATAAAGACCATTGGCGGCAATGGATCTATTTTTGTCTGATGCTTTTGGGAAAAACAGCCCAGAAAGAAATTGCAAAAGAAACCCATATAAATCCATATTAAATGTGCATCCGCGCTGATCAAGTGTTATATGTGAATAAAAGCCTAAATTAAATCTGTTTATCATATAAATACATTTTGTGACTCTTTAGAAGACATTAAACTGCTAAAATGACGTTTTGAAGCATTAAGTGTATTAAAAGTTTCATAAAAAAAATATTTTCATTTGTGTTTCAGAGATTAACAAAAGACTTATGTTCTCGGAATGACAAGATGGTGAGTAACTAATGACAACATTTCCAATTTTGTATGAACTAACCATTAAAATGTCACGTTCTATGAGGAAAAAAATCATCATAACTTATTAAAGTTCAGTAAATAATGTTCTCAGTGAATCATATTGCTGGGAGTTTAGAGAGGCTTAAAAGCCTTTTTACTGGGAAGTTCTGGAATTAGACAACACATGGACCTAAATAACATCCAGATCCACTCCAAATATTTGTTTGGATTGGACAAACCTGACACCAGGCTTTGAATTTCAGATCATCTCAAAAACAAGCTCCAAGACAAATTACAGCCTGTAAGATGCATAAATCCAAGATGATTTATTGCTTGATGATAATTTAGGACTGGCTCATATTGCGGTAAATACGCAGATTTCTGAAGTCAAAATGCACAAAGTAAGCAAAATGGCACGGCAATCGCGTGAGCATCTTTATATGAAAATTGACATGAACGGTAACCAAACAATGAACTGTCAACACACATCAGCCTGTGTTTGGAATACAAAAGAGTTTCAGACTAATGGTGAAACTAATAATTACGGTTGTTTCCAGTTATTTACAGCCCACGAATAGGACCCATACTTCTTTTCAGCTGTCTCCCTGCTTACAGCTGTCCGCAATCTGCAATTCAGCTAAATAACTTGCTGTCTGAAGAACAGCTGACATATAGACCGAAGACACAATAAAAACGGACATGTTTGGTTTTTTGTTTAGATGATGATGATGATGATGATGATGTCACATTTATACTATGCTAAGAGATTTAATCAGAGCAAATAACATATGTCCATATACAGTGCTTATGAAATATTCATTACTGCATCTCCCTTACAGTGCAATCCAGGCAAAACGTTTTATTACTTCCTATGGAAGTTTCCTCTTATTGTTGTGGTATGAAAAATGTTTCAGATTTCTCCTACATGCTTAGTTTATTGTACAGCTCCTCGAACAACAATCAGTCAGATTTTTTAAAAGTCCCACGATATATACAGTGGAATTTCACGGAATATGGCTAATATTAGATCAATCAAGAGCAGGCTGTATGCTTAAATTAATCACAATATGAACTAGTGGCTGTGACTGAGGCGCAGAAAGACAAGTCTGCATGTTCTGCATGTCTGTGTGTGAATGAGCGATGCAGTTTCATCTACGACACATGCTCAAGCACGCATGATGGTTGTGGTGTTTCAGCGCCTACCATCTCACTAAAAGAGAAAAAGAAAGCATGAGCTTCATCTTCGGCGCTGCTTTGAGAGTTGACTTTCACGAGCGTTGCATGAAAACTACCAGCAATATAATCAAATATAGCCCATAGGAAAAACATGAAACTTTGTTGTGCTGTACTTTGTGCAAAAAGTACAATTTTATTTTTATTACATTTTAAAAGCTTAATAAACATATGTATTATTATTTTAGAAATTGTGACAAATTATCTGTTAGCTGCTCAAGTGTTTTTTATTTATTTAATTGAATAAAAATGCTTTTTGGTTCAAATTTAATTATAGCACTAAAATGAAATCCCAAAAAGTAGAAAATGTCTTTTTAATAAATAGGGCCCAAAAATGCAATGTTAAACTTTTTATAACTGGCGGCTGCTCAACTGCATAAGTACCATGATTTCAGTTAAACACGCTTATTTAAAATTACATTTACTTAATGACGCCATTTGGTAAACATAAAAGGATTTCACAGGGCCGTTTCAAACAGTCACTAAAATGAATGTTCTCATCCGGCCTTACCTTCTCCCCCAGGCTATGTGATGCAACTTCTATTTCTGCTCTGCATAAATATTTAATAACAAGGAAAGTGATTTTGTTTCAAACTTAAAAGGCTCTCTAAAAAAAATCTCACAGATTTTAATTAAACATCTACAGTAGTGCTATTGTTGTTGTTTTTACATAATTTATTTAAATGCATTGCAGCAACATGATATGCTTAAAATAACTGTCATGCAAACTATGGTATCACCACTGTACTACTGTACAGAACAGTACTGACTTATAGTCATGACTTATCAATCTGGCTCAAAAGCACGCAGTTCTCGGACCACACGGGAAGGTTTTTAAATCATTTTTCGGTTGTCATACACAGTTCCAGACAGTTGTCAGAGTAAAGTCATGTCATGGCACAATCGCTCAGGCCGCCCTAACAGCTGAGACGGACCCTTCACATTCCTCACATCACCTGTGCTGCTCTGCTGGGAAAACAACACTGCCACAAATAAGAGCAAACTTTCCTCAGCAACTCTAAACCACTCTGCTGAAATGAAAGTGACATTTGTCAAACAAACATAATAATGTAAAATGACCCCCCCCCCGAAAAGTATTTAGGCTCAAAACAAAAGTCTGTTAGATTTCACATGCAAATAATAAGCTTAAAAACTAGTAAAAAATAAAACAAATAGTATTGTTACCGGAAGACATTTAAAGCTAATAATGTGATGAGCTACACCTGTGGTGAACTTGTGAGGAA
Source organism: Enteromius treurensis (assembly GCA_032275025.1). Lineage (NCBI taxonomy): Eukaryota > Metazoa > Chordata > Actinopteri > Cypriniformes > Cyprinidae > Enteromius > Enteromius treurensis. The sequence continues at coordinate 27,173,104 of JAUCMU010000125.1, forward strand.
CTACATGCACAAAAACCACTGACATCAGCAGGCTGAAAGACATTCAAATCAGCTCAGAAAAGTGATGTTAGTTCTTGGGGGGGAAAAAGCTGTAGAATCCTTTGTTTGTAGATGCCATGAAAATGCAATGACATTCATACATCTTTAACTCTTAGCCCCACATACTTTTAGGGTCACACAGTATCTCCAAAAAAAGACCAGTGACTGAAACATCAAAACTGGGTCCGGATGACTGTGCAGATTTGGCCCGTGATTACTGCAGTACTGAAGCTGAAGTGAGCGTTCAATAATACATGCACCATCATCATCATCTCCACACAGGGCATCTGTCACACTTTAAAAGGGGTCTACTCAGCCGCTCTGAAATGTCAGCTCAGTTATTCTAACACAATTAAACTAGTTACACCCGTCACTGGTCACTCTGATGTCTGCTGACACTGAAGCAAAAGAAATATCACAATATAGCGTTGCACGTAATAACGTTATGCCACGCGCAAACGTCCCGAGAACACACAGATATAAAGCGCATATAAAACTCTGCAGGGAAACTTCGAGTCAACGCGGTAACTGGGAACGTTAAGTCGTTTCTGTAATTCGCCGAAAGCACAAGTGAAAATAATTTTAACACATTAAACCTCACCTCTTCAATTCAGTTCAATGTAAAAATCCAGTGTGCTGCGCTTCGCCTTTAAGGACTGAACAAATCCAGGGCAGCGCGAGTCCACTAATATCCCAGAACTGTCTCTCTCAAATTGTCCTTTGCAACTTTCCCGAGTCCAAACATACGTGCCGCTGTGCCATTTTGACTAAAAAACGACTACAGCCTTTCCCCCATTGAAATTTCCCAAGAGTGCGGCGTTTTTTTTTTCTCGTGGGAGTCGCTCGCTGAAACTCCTTTCTGTTTTTTCTGCTTAATCAGTGCTGCTTCTCATAAGCGTTCAGACGCGCTGCTCTTGGAATCGGGAGGAATTGGGCGGGGTCAGCTGCGGCGATGGGCGGTGGCTGCCTTTCAGAGATGCGATACGTATGTAGCTGCTTCACGAACGTCAGCCAATCACCTCACGAATATTGGGAAGAGGCGTGTACGTGAGCGAAGAAGCGCCCTGCCCTAAATACTGTCGCAATAGTGTAGAAGCGCGACAGTTTCTATAACAACAGTGATTGGTTTACGGCACCTGCCCTCGCTGCGCTTGTGGTAGAGGAAGGTGGACGTTATGAGAGCTCACTTAGGGGACTCTTTCTTTTAGCAAGGTAAGAAACGATATGCTGACAAACTAGATGACTGACAGGTATTATTAAAATTATGAAGAAAACCGAGAAGCGGGATGTATATGTTTTTAAGTCGCTTTTTGTTTGGCCTGCGTCAGTGCGCAGTGCAGTACTGAGGGTTTTTTGCAAATAAGACAACTTTAAGTAATGCTGAAGCACGTATGAACAGTATAAATACTATTATTTTTTAAAACTGATACAAGAACAGATCAAAATAAAGTGGTACTAAATAATTTTAATTATTAAATACCAAATGCAAAATTGTAAAAAGAACAGAAAGTATATGTGATAAATTAGAGTTTCAAAATAGTGTCAGTGGAAAGGTACAGTTAAGGGTGATAGATATATTAGATAGTTTTATAATAGTAATGTAACATAATCATGCATTAAATGCATCATAAAATAATGCTTAAAGTGCTGTTATAGAAAATATACATAATAAACTGAAACTGGAGTTAAATGTTATCACTTTTCTAGTTAATAGCCAGGCTTCTGAATTTTGGATAAGCTAAAGTGTTCTGTGGGAGACATTAAAAAGTGTATTAACGTGGTACTATGTATGTAAATCAATAGGTCTCATCCTCACAGTAACTGCTGCTATCATTGGGGTTGCCTTGAGGATGGATCCAGTGGTACTGAGCTACCAGGACAGTCTCCTGCGGCGCTCAGATGTGGCACTTTTAAACGGACCCCACTGGCTCAACGATCAGGTCATAGGTTTCGCCTTTGAGTATTGTGCAACAGAACGCTTCAAGAGTTTGGACGAGAAGGTCTGCTTCGTCAGCCCTGAAGTCGCTCAGTTTATTAAGTACGCCTCGTGTCAAGAGGAACTCGCCATTTTCCTGGAGCCGCTGAGTCTTGCGTCTCGCCGATGGGTTTTTTTAGCTGTGAATGACAACTCTAATCAAACAGCCGGTGGCTCCCATTGGAGTATGCTTCTGTATCGGCGAGACACCAACCAGTTCTCCCACTACGACTCCCAGAGTGGAAGCAATTCATTGCATGCCCGGCGTATTGCAGCCAAGCTGGAAGCTTTTCTAGGCACTGGAGCGAAAGTACCATTTGTGGAGGAGCAAAGCCCTTCTCAGCAGAACAGCTATGACTGTGGCATGTATGTGATCTGTAATGCTGAGGCTCTATGCGAGAGTGCTGGAGTCGAGGGCTGTCCCCACCTGCCCGCTCAGATCATAACACCCACCTACATTACACGGAAACGGACAGAATGGTATTCACTAATACAGAGACTTGCCAAGGAATGACTAGTTGACCTTTTACATCGTGAAATGCCACCGCATGAACTGTATCAGCCAATGGGCAAAGTGAACGCACTTATTTATCATACTCAATCCTGCACAAAGGATGCACAAAATAAACGGCATTTGAAAACAGCATGCACTTCTTAAATCGTTTGCCAAACTCTTAAATGAATAGATCACACGCAAATGAGAAAAAATGACATCATCACTTTACTCGCCTCTCTCCAAAGCCAAAATTAGAAGTGAGATGGAAAATCTTAACATTGCTTTTCTTCATACAATGAAACTGAATTTGGACTGCTCTTTTAAGCTCCAATCATTACATAAAAACACCATTAAAGAGATAGTTTAACTAAAGATTACGATTTGCTGAAAATGTATTCACCCCAGGCCACCAGTTGAATTTCTGTTTTCATCAGAACTGATTTAAAAAATATGAATTACATTACTTCATCATCAAAAGTTAGTAACGCTTCATTTTACAGTACATCTGTTGCTAGCTTATTAGCATGCATATTACTAGCCATTTATTAGTGCTAAATAAGCTGGTATTAATGCCTTATTATATATCATTAATCTTAACCAATACCTAAACCTAACAACTACCTTACTATCTATTAATAAGCAGCAAATTAAGAATTTATTGAGGGAAAAGTCGTAGTTAATAGTTAGCTATTAAGTGTTACCTATTCTAAAGTGTCAGCAAAAGTCCATGCCCTGTTGTCCCCTCATATTTATTTGTTTAGAGCTCATGTTAGATTGTTTCAGATGAGACATTGGAGAAAGCTGCACTATGGATGGAGAACTTGTATTTTAATTGGAAGTTAAAAGCATCATGATACTTTTGTTTCTTACAAACTCAGAGCTTTTTGTTTTACAGGACCTTAATTGATTGATTGAAGTTGTGCAAATTACTTTTAGATTATTGTGATGTTTTTATCAGCTATTAGAGCTGTCGTTCTGATGGCCCCATATTCACTGTATAGGATCCATTGGTGAACAAGTAATGTTATGCTACAGTACATTACTCCAAATCTGTTCCGATGAAGAAACATACTCCTATACAAATTGGATGGTTTGAGGGTGAGCAAAAAAGTATCAAAAAAGTGTTGCGTTATGCACCATATTCATATTTTTCTGAAGTCAGTTGTTTACCTCCAGTGTAGCTCTTAAATCAAATATGTATTGACATAAGGCATGAGAGAACACATCAGGCCAGATTTGATGTTGACTGGTTGTTATAGGGAAGAGTTTCACTAAATTCTTTTCCTCACACAGATCTATCACATGGCTTAAATGGACTTGAAATTTATGTCTATAATGCTTGCATGCGTTTTTTTTTGTGTTTTTTTTGTTCATATTGGCAGCTTCAGTCCTCATTCACTTGCATTCGAGAAAAAAAAAAAAAACCTTCTGCCAACATTCTGCAAAACATCTTCCGTTAAGGAAATACAAGGGTATGTACATCCTGATTGATTCTTTCCATTTTTGGAAGTGCTATTTCTTTAAGAATACCTCTATGATCTTTCATGTGTTCAGAAGAGAGAAGAAACTTGTGATCAGTGTAACAAATCAGTTAGCAGCACAAGTCGGTACAGTAGAATCAGAATGTATTGTTGCCGATTAGTGCGTAAATGAATGTGATGCTTGTTTACGGGACCTTTCGCTCAGGGCTTATTGTGAGAAGATTATAGATGACAAAGAATGTGCTATTACTGTCTAAGGAAAATGTAGTATGTGCTGTTACGACACACGGGCTGAACAAAAGTTGTAAAAAAAAAAAGTAGTTCTTATTTAACCAAGTGCATCCTCTTGCTGAGCTGAAAAGATGCTTCGTTACCTCACACCACCAAATGCATGATTGTGTGACTATATATTCTTCAGCTGTATCTACCAGTTTACTTACAAAGCACATTATATATCATCCCAATAAAAAAACTGCATGCAGGGAACATGAGTGCCTATTGCAATGCAGTTCACTTTACTATACAAGTAATACTGACCTCAATTAAACCATCATGATTCAGTTGTGTGTCCCAGGGAGGCATGGCATCACATCACAATCTAGCAGAACCTTTTTCATAAACGTTCATATCTTGTAATATCTGTATAAATAATGTAATTGTGTTGTTTTATTTTTCTTTTTTGAAATAAATAAATAAAAAAAATTAAAAATATATATATATATATATATGCATAAAACATGATTGTGCTGATATGAAGCAAGACCAGACTGTTGGCATACAAACATCATCTTGGAACAGTATTTAAATACTATAATAATTACCATTTTTTGCATTTAAATGTTCTGCATTTTTAATGACTAAATAATTTGTCAAATTGTTTTGATGTTGCATTAAGAAGAAAAAAAAACTTAATGAAAATAAAAAAATTGGGCTACGCCAGACAAAGTTGTCAGTCTGTTTACTCCACTAAATATTACCAGAAACCAGTTTTACATTAATAAACGCATTAAAAAGCTCTTCAACATGGTCAACATAATTGCTGAAGGAAAGAATAAAGTTTTACATCTATAGTGGGGCAAGTTGTCAAATGGAAACTTCCTGTTTATTGTCAGACATTTTTGAGAAGAATCCTATTGTTCATAGATAACACCATTGATCTAGAAAACATATCATAGTACCACATATGAAAGTATTTTAAAAATGCTTCTACAGTGTTAGCTATTTACTATAGTCCAGTGGTTCTCAAAGGGTCCACTGGGGAGCCTCGAGATGATTTTAAATCAGGAAAAAGCAACATTCAAATACGTTTTTATGTGTGTGTGTGTTTAATCCAATAATCCGATAATACTTCTTTGGTAAATCATAAAAACTCCTGTCCATTCATTGGTTAAAATGAGTGGAGAAAATTAAGATCATTCAATACATTTAATACTCAAACACTGGCCATAGATTTAAATAAGCTATTAAAACAGTACTTTGTCTTCAGATGTCGTCGTGCCATTTTTGTCTACGCAACAAATGACCCATTTTATATGAAACTCAGTCCATAATGCAGAGGTTATCACCGGAACCATGTTGATAGCTGTGGGGCCTCACATTTCCAGCTTTACTCTCAACAGTAGACTCTGTATGAAAGCGCTCCGAGCTCCTCCGGGGCCTCAGGTGTTTCACATTATCTCTCTGAGGGGGTCCTGACCTTCATGATCTCAGTTCTGGGACTGTACACCTCATCCACATCCTCTTAAACTGCAGTGTAATGTACTGCAGATCCCCTCAGAAGTGTAAACACATTTCAGAGAAGAAAAAACATATATTTGAAGTACATAAGGAAAATGCTATTACTTTTTACACACAGTTACGGTTACACATGACTTGAAAAAAATACAATAGTACAATATTTTGTGAAACCAAAGCTTATTTGATCTAAACTCTGACAATAGGTGACAAAGGAATATCTAGTGTGATGTGAAAAGTATGTTATTGATCATCCACACCCATTTTGGGCCCTTCAAAATATTCTGTTACAGTATGAGGCCTGTAACTTGAGATCACGCGGTGAACACAAATAGCCTCTTGCACATTCTCCAAAAGGTCTGTAACCGATCTCAACGAGTCTCCCAAGTCCACACAAAAAGATAGAAAGTAAAAAAGAGAGATAATATTGACGTATGTAAAAGTATACCTAGAGAGGTGTCATTTGGGAATGTCGCTCCGGAATGCCCATTCACACTGCTGTCAGGACATGACTGAAAGAGCACAAACAGTGACGCTGAGGCTGGAATGAGACAGATCTCTGAGCTCTTACTCTGTAAACACTAGCCAGAGAGGTGTTAACACGGCTGCGGTAAATTTAATAGCAAATGTTAAATGACCTCTGACCTGTTTTTTTGTTTATCGAAGCTAAAATATCCTCAGAGCTGTGTTTGAATTCTGGTGATATATATATATATATGAAAAACTTAAATAGTTTTATTTGATGCCTCAAAATCCATTTCGTGACAGAGCCACCAGACAGGTTTCTATATGTAGCTGACTTCCTTAAAGACAAATTCCACTGCCAAAAACTAAAGCTGAATGGATTTATGAACTTGAAGACGGGACATCTGAAGGTCGCTGCTGTTTTTTTCCACATGAAAACCCTCTGTCTCTGGGATATATGAGGGAGGCCGGACCTATAGGTCAGGTTTAGTAGGCATAAAAACATGCCTTGGGCTAATAGTTATAGGTCACGGCATCGCAGGATGTGAAAAGGACTGCTTATAGTCTGTGTGAACCACTGAAAACAAAAGATGACAAACATAACCTTTTAAAGAGGTCTACTTGTGCTCTTCTAAGGAATTAATATCTTTGCATCTTTTCTCTTTACTGACTTGAGAGTAAACTAAAACCTCTTTTCTGCTGAATGATCAAGGCCATGCTACTAACAAAATATGTTTTGTATGTTTTTAACACACACTAACAATCCCCATAATAACACAGGTGATGCAGAGAAAGCCACTGGAAGAATCAGTGTTGATCACAAAATACTAATTACAGTAATATGGTGCATGGCATTATACACACGAATACAAAACACAATTATGGCAACATACATTGCTTTGAAATACTAAAATAAACATTAATTATGCAACATAAACTCTAACATATAACCATAAAAGGACACATACATCAAAACAAAAACACAATTATTTGAATAAAATGTGTCACCCAGGATCAGTTCTGCAGATGTGACGGATGCATTTGATGCAAGCCTCTTTGATTTTACACAAAAGATGGTGTGCATTAAATGCAAGTTGCATTATTTGTCACATGTCACAAATGTCAGCTTGGGGAGAGGTTGGTTTTTAAATGTTTTTAAGCACACTGTGATTTTATTCAATTCATGAATGTGATCTTCAATATCCATTTGTGCTTTTTTATTGTCCAAAACAAACAAAAAACAGAAGGTTTCCAATGTGACAGCGTCTTAATTACAGGTTTATGCAGAAATTGAAATGAAAAAACAAAAATAAAAAAATATGATTTGTCTAGATGACCTCATTAACAGCTGACCCTGTCTGTGTGTAAATAATGCTAGTTACTTTTGAGGTTGTTAACCAACTGTTAACCAGGGGCCTGCTCCATAAAACAAGATCAGAGTACAAGCCAGGCTTATTTTGGTTAGTCAGGCTTATTGTCAGTAGATTTGATACAAAATAAGTCAGACTAACTG
>JAUCMU010000125.1:27183604-27204676 GCA_032275025.1 Enteromius treurensis
GATCCAGAACACTTAAGAAGAGATGATGCCAACCCCACAGAGGACTTCAGATGATGCCAACCCTGGAACAACACACACCACTACCGAACTCTGCAACTAATTTATATTATTCCCTGTCTGTTCGATTATGATATGCAATGATATGTATCGTGAAAAGCGCTATACAAATTAATTTGAAATTGAATGTAACTGATTTTATATCTCGCAATTCTAAGAAAAAAAGGTCAGAAATGTGAGATAAAAAGTCGCAATAACCTTTTTTTATTTTTTATTTAGTGGCAGAAACGGGCTTCCATTGGTTACAAACATATTCTCACATTAAATATAAAACCCACCACCTAAGACACATTAGCATGAAACAGGAGTTGAAGTGAATGCTCACCAGTCAGATATTTTGATAGGAGGTTGCTGCTGATCCATTAACGCATCACTGTAACCTTTTTTCTTCAAGTCAATCAGCTGCTCCTTCAAACACAGACTGAGGACAAAGTTTATGATTTATGTGAAAATGGGTTTTGATGGCTGATTTATTTTCCATATGCAACTTCGACTGAAATGTAATGACCTCAAAACTTTCTTTCAGGATCTAAAATATTAAACATACCCATAAGATGTCACAAAACATTTGCTGACCGGAAATGTCACTCTATTTTCTGCAGACACCCAACCGTGACCACCATTTTTTACAATCTCCCATCTTTGAAGTCCCTCTAATGAGAAAGTCAAAAATAAAGATGTTACTCGACACAAGACTTCATTATAGTGGCACTCTTTAAAACGTAAATCACCTTGTGCGCTAGGATTCTTGAGCAAGTTACGATTTGTGAGACTGAAGCTGGGAGGGAAAACACAGAAGTTAAGTGTCACATTCTGATGTGTTATATGTTCTCATTCACATTCCCTCACTTTGATCCTACTTGAAGTAAACTTTTGGTGATTAGATTAGATTAACTGTTTTGTACTACCGTCTTGAACTGAACGCAATGCTTGTTCTAGTCACAATGTGTGTGATGTCAGGTGTATGACGGCCTTAATTTGTAGGGATCACGTGTTTACAGTTCATCGAATGTACACAGGAAGGAAAATCTTTCAATTTCAATACTTCCTCTCACAGGAAGTGAGGTTATCATTAGGTAATTATACTGTACATTATGCAGGCACCATCATTGATAGGCACGTTCTCGTTTCAGATTCTGTTTCACTTTCGAGATTTGTAATCGCACGTATTATATTTAAGTTAGGAGCTTTGGTATTTACCACACATTTGACAAGATCTGATATGGAGCGATTTTTATGGAGCGATACCTTCTAACGAGATATCAAAGAACAATTTAAAAGACTATTTCAAAGCATTCTATGGCACCTTTAACATTTGTACCTTTTTTATGTCTGTTTCATGATATGCTTATGTTTGTTGTATTTGCTTTGAAAACACTACCTCTCATCAACTGGATAGATCACCACACTGCTGTTAGTGACCCTTATGCCATAATGACCTGCCCAGTACTGTGTATCCTTTCCACCATGAGTGAAACGGATAAACCGAATCCCAGTTCCATAATTCTTAAAGACGTGGCTCATCTGAAATAAAGCAGAAGAGACTGCTAAGCATTTAGTATTATTTTGGTCACAGGGTAATAATTGGATAATCAGTATTATTCTACTCACTTCACACCACGGCTCACTGTTCCTAAATGAAAATATGACTTTCTCAGGCTGAAAGGTTTTGATGGGGATTTTCCTCTGATCAAGCAACTCTACACAGATCTGATACTCACTTCCACAATCAAAGCGTGGGGCATACCTGCACCAGACAAACATTGAATAAAAGTGTTCCTATGGACAACCTGGGCTTTCATCTTAGAACCTAATTTTTATCGGATCTGACAATACTACCAACCACAATTCCAGCATGTGACCCAGAAGGACAGGTCATTCACAAAAATGTATCACATAAAATATCTAAGATACTGTAGCATGAAATGAAAGTTTGAGTGAACGCTTACCAGTCAGATATTTTGATATGAGGTTGCACTTGATCCATGAAACTATCACTGTAGCCTTCTTTATTTAAGTCAATCAGCTGTTGTTTCAAACACAGCCTGAGGACAAAGTTCATGGGTGATGTGTGGATTTGGTTTGGTGATTGACTTAAATTTTTACTGAATTAAATGAAACTATCTTGAAGGATCTAAAATCAAACATACCCATAAGATGTTATAAAACATCTTGTGACTGTGTCTGGAATTGGTTTCATGTTTTCTCCTATCGCCCAGCAGTCACCTCCACTTCGTACAATCTTCCATCCACGAAGTCCATCTAATGGACAACGTCAGAAAAGCCATTTCATGACACAAAATGTCATTATATTGACACTTATTGTACAATCTTTATTATATCAATCACCTTGTGCACTGGGATTCCTCAGCAAGTTAGATTGTGTGCAGCTCAACCTATAATTGAAAACAAAGAACTTACGTTTTATATTATTTTATATTAACCAACCAAGACACAAATAACAGTAGGTACTTTTGCATGACTTATATGTCAAACATTGCTCTTTTGACCGGAGATAACAACTCTTAATGTGGCAGATATATATATATACATCTTAAATCTGCTTGTTGTGGGGGAGCATCTTAATGGCAGACTACTATTATTTCTTGTTTCTCTCATTTGATGAAAGAAATACAGTTGTGAATAAGATGAATTTTAACAAACCTAAAAACATTCCAATCATGCATGTAGAATTCTCAGATCACATCACACTGTAATGTTTAGAAACTAGGGTCCTTCATTTAACAGTATAACAACCTTTATTGGAAATTGTTTATTGTTACATTTAGGAATGTTAAAAAAAAATCACTGTGGAAAACATACCTATCTGCAGCTGGACAGATTTCCACAGCACTGTTAGTAATCCCTATACCAGACCTTCCCATCCCTCCATGAGTGAAATGGATAAACCGAACCCCAGGTCCATAATTCGTAAAGATGTAGTTCATCTGAAATAAAGAAGACCACAGGGGCAGCTAAGCTTTGACTATTAGTTTGATTACAGGGGAATGACTGTCAGTGTTTTTCTACTTACTTGACACCATGCATAATTGTTCCCCTGCAGAAAGAAAACTTTATAAGGATGATAGGTACTGATGGGATTCTTCTCCTGATCTAGCAACTCTACAGAAAGGCGATACTGACTTCCATTATCAGAGAGTGAGGTACACCTGCAGATAAATCATCCAATAAATGTGGCTCTGTTTCATATTAGAATCTGATTTAACTTTGTCCTTAGAGGGATAGTTCATCTAAAAATATTTATTTTTTTACACTTACTCATTTCATTCCAAAGCTGTGTGACTTTCAGCCTTCTGCAGAGCACACAATGTTTTGAAAGTTGATTGTGTTTAATATTGTATCGAACTAACTTTCTTCACATGTAGAAAAAAATGAGACATTTTTCAGTGTAGACTTTTGTGCAAAGAAGTCACACAGGTTTAGAAAGACATGATGACAGAACCCCCCACAGTGGAAGTTTAAGTGAACACTCACCAGTCTGCTATTTTGATACGAGGTCTCAGTTGATCCATGAAAGCATCACTATAGCCTTCTTTCTTCAAATCAATCAGCTGCTCCTTGAAACTGTGGCCAAATTGAGTTGGGTTATTCATGTGTGGATTGGCTTGGTATTGGAATTATCATCATATTAGAACAACGACTGAAATAAAATGAGCTTAAATCATTTCTTGAAGATCTAATATATCAAGCATATACCTATTAGATGTTACAAAACATTTGGTGACGGTGTTGTCTGGAAACAGTTTTCTGTTCCTTTCTGTCCCCCAGCAGTCAGCTACATCCTGTACAATCTCCCATCCTTGAAGTCCGTCTGATAAAAACATCAGAAAAGAGACACCTGCTTCAAAATTCATTACAATGACACTTATTGTACAATCCTACTTATGTGTCCTACCATCAGCCTTAGGATTCTTGAGCAGGTTACGTCTAAACTTCGATAGAAAGTAAAACAGACACCAGTCCTCTGGGGCTCTGGAAGCATCACACGGCTGGAGGTTCTCTTGTTTACAGCGCTTTCTCCAGTGTGCTGCACTGTCCACCAGCTCCTTCCACTCGTGACACACCAGCCGACAGACTTGGACCACCTGATGTGCTGGCAGGTTTAGTAAGATCTCCTCAACCACAGCCAGAGGAACAGCTGACTTCTGAACTGAACACTGACGGAGGGAAAAACAGATTACCTTTCTGTTCTATTGGAAAATCTAGATGTGGAACATGGTTGCTGGTCATAAGCTATGTCTCAAAAATCAGCATTCATGATGTGCCCCTATCGCAAGGTGTTGAGGAAAACTTTGCAGTCTAAGCTACTTTAATGAGATATTACATGATATAGACTATAATTTGGGTAAAACAATGCCCATTCATTGGTAATGAGATCAGTAGTCATTGAGGAACGTATGAAACTTCCTGTTCACCAAAAAAGTCAAAAAGTAATTTATTCACAGTTGTGTTGTTCTAATGCCGTAATCCAAACAACCTAAAAGCAGGACGAAATGAAGTTCTATAGCTATTACAATTATTGTTTATATTACAATATATATTACTAATCAGAAATTAAGTTTGGTACATTTAGAGTTGGAGATTTATAAATATCTTCATGGACGATCTTAGCCTACAGTAATATCCTAATTATTTTTGGTATAAAAGAAAAATGTATAATTTGTACCCATATAGGCTAATCACATATGACCAGGGAACGTCCTAGGTAATGTTTTAACAATGTCTTTAAAAATGTCAGAAAAGAAGCTTTCAGTAAATTTTAGTCTTTTTTCAGTATTAGTTAATTGTTACGTCCCCTTGTGTATTCGTTTGTCTTTTTGGTATAATGATGCTTCTTTCTCTATTTATTTCTTGGTCTTTCCTTTCCTTGAAAGCAGGCTCATCGTATTGGTTGTCCGGGGTCTACTAAATCCTCAAATAGCCTTGCATCTGTCATTATAAAAGGGGCTGGGCCCCAACAGAATATTCCTGCATAACTGGAGGCGCAGCAGTTTCAGGACCCTCAGTTTCAGTACCGCAGTTTTAGGACCCTAGTTTTTTGTGACAGCGCCATCCACCGACCTGGATCACCAAAAACACTGATTAAAGATGGATAACATGGACAGCAATCAAACTGTGAGTTCTGATATTCAACTACAAATTTGGAGTTTGCACTTATGAGTCACATGCATATTCTGTTTGGCTCTCTTTCTCTCTACAACTCAACAGTGTATAAGTGTTAAGTCAGACATATATGCTATAGTTGAACATGCTTAACAAATATAATTTCTCTCTCTCTCTATCTCTCTCTCTCAGGAGCTGAAGCACAGAGCCATTTTGTCCATGCAGCAGCTGATGGAAAAGGGGGTCTTTGCAAAAATAACATGAATAAATAAAAAATATACATTCTTAAATCATACTTGAGACTTGTCTTGCCTCTTTACATTTTTCAAAATATCAGGCTGTAATTTAGTGATTGCATTAACTTATCTGATATTGAGTTATTAGTTACATTTAAGTTGGTTAATCAATATACAGCATAATTCAAGAAACCAAGATTTTGAAGATAATCAACTTTTCCTAATTGCTTAAAAAAGTATATAATTTGTTTCTCATTTATAATTATCATTTATAATTTGTTTAAATTGTAACTCAAAGCAGGTCTTGCACACTTTGTAGTTAACATCTGATGCATTTTGAATCAAAAATCACCTTAAAAAAATACTATGTAAAAACATTACTACACCAGGTTCCACGATCTGCATTTTTGGTTCGGTAGTTAGATTATTTGGGTTGGGGTTTAGTTATTAGAATTCTTTTTTGCTTTTGATAAGTTCTCAGTCACTCAGGTTTTCTCCTTTTCTCTTTAATTTGGGCTCTGTTTTTATTTTTGGAATTGATTTTTAAAATAAATTCCTTGGCTGCATCTATTTGTTTGCCTCCTGTCGTTCATGGGTTTACCCCAGTAGCAGTACTATCTCACGTAAATGTTACAGATCATCTCTAATCTAACACGTAACACTAATCAAGTGGCAAACCACTTAATTCTTAGAGGACAAAGGTTCCTGCTTTGAACAAGTGGCTAAATATAGCCTAGCCTACAAGTGCTTCAAAGTAGCTAAAACAAATGTCGTAATATTAAATGTAATAAGCAAAAGAAATGTATTAACTTATATTATTACCGATCTTCATTTATTTAAACGCTATCGAGTCGGTCGCGCGGCTGCGCAAATGACATGTCAGCGCGGCGCGAACTCTTACCGCGCTGTTTCGTCCTGCTTTTGGTTTGTTTGGCTTCTTATACATAAAAGTTCTCGTTGTTTACGGCAGGGTTTGTCGAAAACAAACAGAAATGTAACGTTAATGTATTATTTAACAAAATAAACTGTTCTGTAAACTGCGACTGTATTCCATGTAGCAACACAAATAATTAATTAACTTACTTCGTATGATCTAGTTTCCAAGACTCTCAAAGCAACATAACCATCCATTCTTGAATGTAGATACGTTTCGAGTATTCCACGAAGCCGTGTTACTATCCTCTTTTAATCACATGCACTCTGTTTATTATAAAGAAACTGACTTAGGACATCACTTTCAGAGGATGTGCAGCTTTGACCGCGAAACACTAAGAATTCTTTGTTCTACAGTATTTCTGTAGAACTTGAATTGACGCCCATCTGCTTCCCGGACCTCCATCTGAACTATCGCTGAACAAGCGTGTTTCCAGGAACCATTGAGTCACTATAACTATTTAGGGAGGTCAGACAAGAAGTCAGAAAATCAGTATGCGTTTTTGATAAATAACCTAGGTATTTGAATAATATATCCCCTGGAAGTGCTAAATTAATAGAGCTCTAATGACTTTTTAAATATGTTAATGATACTTGTTTGATAATTTTTTTTTGTCTACTGTGTTACGGACAAATGCTGTGTAAAATGAAACATAAATGAAGTACCACATGTTTAATAACACCTTCACAACAATAACAAAACTGCTACATTTAAAGCAAATATGCATGGTGCAGGAACAGTTACAGATATTTGGATATTACAGATATTCCCCGTTGTGAGAAGCATCTCAAACGTTAAGATAAATGTCACTGACCCTCTGAAAAATACGGTGACATCATCAATATGTCCTGTATGCAGTGAGACTCTAGTATAAGACCCACTGATCTATAACAGATTATATAAATCAGTGATGAGATGGCCACCAGATGGTGCCATTTAACCTAACCTCTACTTTTTTAAAGAGAAACTGAGAGAGAGAGGATCTGAAACCGAAAGCATGACGCATTATTTTTTTACTGTGTCAATATTAATATGCGACTGACAGTGTGTTTTTTGGTACGCGTTAAAACCCAGCGCTCCTCTTCTGCAGAGACCACAGTTGGGGCCACAGCGACAGAAAAATTTAGTAATTGCGTAAAAATGTGACGATATATATTACAAAAATGCAACAGAGTGTCCAATCAGTGCTGACTCATTCCTTACGCCATATCAACCTTGAAGTGAAACTCAAGGATTTTGTCACAACATAACGTTACACAAAAGAAATGTGAGTAGACAGAAGATGCACACGGTGACGGTGAAGAAGCGGTGAGGTAAGTTATGGATGCGTGTAATTCGATAACTGCAATAATTATAACGTCAGGTTAAGTTAATTATTAAAGTTTGACGACCTGTCTTCGGTGGCATAAAAGGTTAAAAGGAGTCTTAAAAGTTAGTCAGCTAAATTTTTCTTTAAGACTGTTAGTTTTTTTTCTTCCGTTATATAAAAATGTATATTAGTGTAAGCTGAATCCAAAAAATAAAACCGATTACTCTTGGCTAACTGCTAGTTGGTCAGACTAGCTCTTAAGACACTGTTTTAACATGCAGGCTAAGTTTATGCAACTAGCCCCTGATTCGACAGGGAAATAGCTAGCTGGGGTTAACGTTAACTTTATTTACGATTGTCTGATTGTGTCGTTTCGGTAGCCTGTGTGTTTCTAAAACTTGGATTTTGTACATTTAATAGTTATATCCTTTGACATGACAGATCGGACGCACGCATCTGTACCGTTGTTAACTTCCGGTCTGTGTTTGTTTACGTTATCTATCACGTTTAAAAATCAAACAGAGGCGTGGGTGTGTTTTCAAGTTCACGACTGCAGTAAATTGGATATTCGGTTTTATATTAATTATACTCCATGCGCCTGTTATGTTTTTAGCCCAGATTAAGTCAGGTAGACGTAGATATATGTCACGTTGCACAAGGCTTAATTTTTAGAAAATAATAATAATAAACACCTATAAAATATATTAATAATAATTATTAATAACTTTTAATGTATGAAATAACAGAAGTTCATTAAACTATAACAGCGTTTGAGACAAAGGTATCGAACCAACTGTAAAAATATTATTCCCTGTAATGCACAAGGTTTGTTTTTTCACATAATGGCTTTATTGAAATCAAATCAAATCAAATCAAATTTTATTTATATAGCGCCATATAACAACCTAAAGGTGCCCAGGGCGCTTTCCAGTATAAAAACCAAAAGACACAGTAAACAACAATCAAAAAAGCACAATATACATAAAAACAACTATCGAATCCATGGCTACATATCAAAAGCTTGTCTGAAAAGATGTGTCTTCAACTGCGACTTAAAAACACACAACTCAGTGATGCTTCGAAGCTGTCCCGGTAGAGCGTTCCACAGCTTTGGGCCCTGGACAGCAGTTGATTTTATATAGAGTAGTGAACAGTATTTTTGCTATGTTTCACATGCAGTACCCATTAAAATTCATTAAACACTGACAATGTTTGTGATAAAGATATAAAAATGGCGAGTTTATCTGCAAAACAGTTTTCAAAAATTAGGCATTTCAATTAATCTAAATAAATGCAGTTGGGTTATTTTGATTAGGTTTAAAATATATTTATATAACTAACTCAATAAAACAATAAAAACATGATAACATTTTTTTTCACAATTATAAAAAAAGTGAGTTATCTGTTTTTGAAAATAAACTCTTCAAATATAGATTATAGAAATATTCAGAGCAATAAGCATTTTCATATTCTAAATGAGCTTTAAAGGTTTTAAAGTTTTTGTAACAAAATGCAGTGTAAATCAACAGTAAAAAAATAAGAAAAGAGCATTGTGCGTTACGGAGAATAATATTTACCAATTTTTACAGCTGATTTTATACCTTTATCTCAAATGGTGTCAGAATTTAATGAATTTTAGTGGGTACAGTATGTGAAACATAGCAATAATTATGTTTCACTACTGTATAAAAAATCAATAAAGCCATAATCTGATTGAAAAAAAAGTCTATTAAACGGAATAATATTTAGAGATTTTTACAGTTGGTTTGATACTTTTAGGTCAAACTGTGTTTTAGCTTAATATATTTTTTGTAGTATAAATACTATGCCAAAGTGCATAAAGTTATCCCAAAAATGTACATTTGTTGAAAATGTACACAGGCCATCCAAAATGTCTATGAGTTTATTTCTTCAGATTGGAGAAATTTAGATTAAGATCACTTGTTCACCAAGCAGTTAATGGGTGCTGTCAGATGAGACACAATAACACAGAAGTGAAAACAAACATCTAGATGTTTTTCACTTCAAACCATTGCTTCCAGCTAAATGTCCTGGGGCCTGTACCATGATGGTGGCTAAAGAAACTCATGGTTACAGAATTAGTTTTGAGTTGGCAAAACCAAATCACCCCAATCTGGATTTGTCGGTACCATGAAGCTGGTCATCAGCTTTCTCTGTCAATAGCATAAACACTATAGGTAAAACACTTAAAAATGTAAACTCATATGTAGTCATGTTTACTTATTTATACTGCATATTATCTATGTTTATATTCATTTAAAATAAAAGCCTAATTATTATTAAACTAAACCGGCTTTTGTAATGGATTAAGGAGATAATAATTATATAAATAATAAAGTAATTATAAAAATAATCTCTAAAAATCGGATGATTTTATCTTCAAAAAATGTTTTACTATGTAGCGTCCTTTAATTTGGAGTAAGAGAAGCTGGGGGAGAGGCTTTATTGCATCAAATATGGGTCACCTTGCTGGAAACTGATTGGTCAAATTTCGTTTTGAGATCTCTAACCCAGAACATAACCTGCCCCGGAGCAGGTTAGCTGTGTAGCATAAGTTACTATGGCGATAAACACTGCTAAAAGCCAAACCAATTTCATGGTACCTAAAAACTAAACTGAAACTTAGCTGGCTGCCACATCTCATCAGTCACCTGTTCCCAGATCAGCGCTTACAGAGAGCACGCAGCCTCCAGCAACAGCCACACGTTCCCAATCACCTGATTGCTAACACCTGCAAGCAATCAGAGGCACACTATAAAGAGCACGCTCAGCCATTCCTTCAATGGCTGAGCTCAAGGTTGTATCGCTACACTACCTTCTCCTGGACGCACCTGTCTGCGTTGCTGGTCTTCACTCTCATTCATCTGGAGGATTCTAAAAG
Organism: Enteromius treurensis; assembly: GCA_032275025.1. NCBI lineage: Eukaryota > Metazoa > Chordata > Actinopteri > Cypriniformes > Cyprinidae > Enteromius > Enteromius treurensis. The sequence continues at coordinate 27,194,167 of JAUCMU010000125.1, forward strand.
ATCGTTTTAAGACTGAATATACTTACCTCTCACTCACCTGGTGGAATTATATCTGCTCCTGAATATAGTTCCTGTGATTATACTCACCTGAAAGACTTACCTGAACTTGACTTACCAGCAGCGAACCAGTTAATGTTGATATCTGATCTGCTTACGTTGTTTCGAAGCTGCTGAGGAATATTTCTGTTCATTTCTAAATAAAGACTCTGATTTGATTTACCAGCTTGTTCTGTCTTCACAGAGCGTGACACTGGCTAACCAGAAAAACCAGCTTCATGGTACAGGCCCCCGATCTATAAAATTGGTTTCTGAAACCTTGTCTCTTCTGAATGAGTCCAAAACACTTCTAAAGAAATAAATGAGTAGAGAGGAAAACCGGGGATGGACTTTTCAGGGGACGTTCTATATGGATTGTGAAGTCTATCAAGAAATAACTGTTTAAAGTTAAAAAGCCCTAATGATGAATATGCAAAAACAGAAGCTTTTAATTTCACAAGACGTTAATTGATGGACTGCAATCATGTGGATTACTTGTGAATTATTGTGATGTTTTTTATCTACTTTTTGGACTCACATTCTGATGGTACCCACTGACTTCAGAGGAGCCATTGATGAGTCATGCGACGCTAAGTTTCAGGAAATCAGTTCAGATACAGAAACAAAGTCCTCTATATCTTAGATGGTCTAATTGTGAGTAAACTTTCATTTTTGACTATTCCATTGAGACTATTTTTTTTGTTGAGAATTTCTTTCTTTTAATTATTTTTTTTCTTGTATTAACATTCACAACAGTTATGCTCCATTTTAATGTGTGTATGTATGTATTTGCAGACATACCGTAACACCAGCCACTTCTGAAGAGCAGCAGTGCTTCTAAAATGAGTTTCTATGAAAAGAGAAAGGAAGCTATTTCTGCTCCGACCAAAAGGGCGGGAACTCCAGAACCCAGCTGTGTGTCTCTGAAAAGTGATGTATCTATGGGCATGCCACCCGAATTCAGTGGTGGAGCAGTGAACCCTGACCCCAAGTGAGGGGAAATCTTACAGGGATAGGTTACGCAAAATGAAAATTTGCTGTTTTACTCACCCCGAGGCCATCTAAGGCAAATCAGTGGCTGAACATTTTTAAAAATAATAAAAGCTTGTAAGGAACACCAAAATTAATATGCATGGCTCATGACGATATACTTGAGTGTTACAAAGCAAAACAAACAGTTGTGCAAGAAACTGAACCTAATTTACAACATGTATTACATAGCCATTCTTTTCTGCTAACTGGTTCTTTGAATTTGTTTTAGTGGGCTAGTTCAATTCACTAGTTTGTTTACATAATCACATAATGAAGTAATTGCATACACATTACATTTTAATGTCTTGATGCTCACCTTTTAACATAAACACTGAGAGAACATAAAAACTTAAATTTCACCTCTTCATTCAAGTGGTTAGTTCACGCATGCACATTTCATCAACTCATTGGTCTTTGGCCTGAGTTGGAACTGTTTACTTCAGTGTTCTGTTGGAGTGCTAAATAATTTGGCAAAAGCCAGCATCATAGAAGCATAAATGCTAGTAATTTTGAATCATTTCAAGTCAAACTGTTTTTGATAGTTAAGTCCAGTTTAGTGAACTGGTTAGGGCTACTCTTAGAGCTGTTTGCATGAGGTTGTGGATTACAGGTAATAATGTTGTAAATAATTTTTAGCTTCATGGCACAGACCAATCAATTCAACTGATAAGAATTTAGTATATTGTCAGGACCCACAGTATTCATTTTGTGTTCTTTCAAATACTTTTTTTGTTCTCAAAATTTGGCAGCTGCAGACTTGTATTAATAAATCAGCAAGGACAACAGTTTTAGTCTTATTTTCTGTTCGGCTGAAGAAAAAAGTTGCAGTGTGACTACATTAACAGCAAATATTCATTTTTGAGGAAACTATTCCTTTAATAGCCTATATAGGACAGAACAATACACATTTTGGTTTCTAACAAATTTTTACATTGTGATCTGTTTGTAAGCAGATTCACGAAGCAACATCAGCATATAGTTGAATTTTACTGAAAAGTGACAATGTAATGCAAAACGTGGTACAACATTGGTTGGCAAATAAGATTTAACATATACATCTCTCCGCAGGTGTTTGTTCCAGGTTTGTGGATTGTGTGAGCAGGCTCTAAAAGATCCGGTTTCAATTACCTGTAAACATACTTTCTGCAGACAGTGTATCAGCTGCTACTGGGATAAGTTCAATCAAACAGAAGACTTTAAATGTCCTCATTGCAAGAAGAGATCTAGAACACGTCCTGTTCTACAAACGAATAAAATATCGAGAGGATCCAGTTCTGCTTTTTGTTACACAAACCTGCAGCAAGATTCTCTGGTTGACGATGACCTGCAGAGAGTCAAAAAGAGACACAAAACCAGCATGAGGGTCAAGTACGAGAGCTTATTTGAGGGAATCAAACTACAGGAGAATCAAGCTCTCCTGAACAGGATCTACACACAGCTATGTATCATAGAGGGAGAAAGTGAAGGGGTGAATGAAGAGCATGAAGTATTACAGATGGAGAAATCACCCAGAACACAACATTCACAAGACACTCGTATTCACTGCAATGATATCTTTAAATCCTTACCTGAAGAAGGATGTGAGGAGAAGAGAAGAAAGGTGAACGACAAAATAAAGATTGTTCTTACTAAAGGAGTCGCTGGAATTGGAAAAACAGTCTCTGTGCAGAAGTTCATTCTCGACTGGGCAGAGGGAAAAGCCAATCAAGATGTAGATTTCATGTTTGTGCTTCCATTTCGAGAGCTGAACCTGATTAAAGATGATCAGTACAGTATTCACAAACTTCTGCTTGACTTTTTTCCTGAACTTCAAGATCTGGACTCAAAGATTTATAATGAATGTAAAGGTGTGTTCATCTTCGATGGTCTGGATGAAAGCAGAATTTCACTGAGGTTTTCTGACAGTGAGATGGTTTCTGACATAAATGAGTCTTCATCAGTTGGTGCATTGATGTCAAACATCATCAGAGGAGAACTGTTTCCTTCTGCTCAAATCTGGATCACGTCCAGACCAGCAGCAGCCAATCAGATCCCTTCAAAATACATAAACCGGGTTACTGAAATTCAGGGATTCAATGACCATCAGAAGGAGGAGTATTTCATGAAGAGGATCAGTGATCAGCATCAAGCCAGCAGAATCATCTCACACATAAAAAGATCAAGAAGCCTCCACATCATGTGCCACATACCTGTCTTCTGCTGGATCTCATCCACTGTACTTCAGAACATCCTGAAACAAGATGACAGTGCAGAAATCCCTCAAACTCTGACTGAAATGTACATCCACTTTCTACTCATTCAGATAAACATAAGGAATCAGAAGTATGATGAGCGAGATCCAGGAAAACTACGACAGTCCAACAGAGATGTGATTTTGAAACTTGCTGAACTAGCTTTCAACCAGCTGAAGAAAGGCAATATCATGTTCTATGAGGAGGATTTGAAAGAGTGTGATATAGATGTGATTGACGCCTCAGTGTATTCTGGGATTTGCACTGAGATATTTAAAGAAGAATCTGTGATTCATCAGAGGAAAGTTTACTGCTTCATACATCTGAGCTTTCAGGAGTTTCTTGCTGCTATTTATGTGTTTTATTGTTATGTAATTAACACTGTGGAGGTACTACGGTTTTTTGATTCCCTGCATAATTTTCTCAGAGGAGCAGTAGATAAAGCCTTAGAAAGCGCGAATGGACACCTGGATCTTTTCCTCCGGTTCCTGATGGGAATCTCACTGGACTCCAATCAGAAACTCTTACAGGATCTACTGACCAACACTCACAGCTGCTCAAGAAGCATCGAGAAAACAACTGCTTATATTAAGGACAAAATTAAACATGGACATAATCTTTCATCTGACAGATCCATCAATCTTTTTCTTTGTCTCTTTGAAATGAAAGACCAGACTCTGCACAGAGAGATACAGGAATTTTTGAAATCAGACAAACATTCAGAGAAGAAGCTCTCTACTGCACTTTGCGCAACAATCGCCTACATGTATCAAATGTCAGAAGAGGTGCTGGAGGAACTTGATCCTAAGAAATTTAATACATCAGAAGAAGGTCGAAAAAAAATGTTACCAGCTGTGAAAAACTGCAGAAAAGCTCTGTAAATGTTACATTTTTCTTTTACTTAAGCTAATGAATGCTGAATCTTACATTTAACTAACTTAAGCAGTTGTTTGTAGATTACATTTTAATTGTGTTTTGCTCTTTTATAGTCTTGCAGACTGTAATCTCACTGATAAATCCTGTGAAATTGTGGCCTCAGCTCTACAATCACCAAACTCTGTCCTGAGAGAGCTGGACCTGAGTAACAATGACTTGCAGGATTCAGGAGTGAAGCTGCTCTCTGATGGCTTGAAGAGTCCAAACTGTCAACTAGAGAAACTGAGGTTTCTTAAAACATTTTAACAGTTCACAGATTATAAAAAAAAAGTGTAAATTCAGTGTAAAAATTGCACCAAAGTGTCCCACATATTTCCAGCAGTATGTGAAAAGACACAATTCAATTTGAATAGAATCTTGTCTGATACTGTGTGTAAATTGTTCTAAAAACAATGTGTGTTTGTAGGTTATCTGACTGTTGATATGCATGTTCGTAGATTGTCTGGCTGTATGGTGACAGAGGAAGGCTGTTATTGTCTGGCCTCAGCTCTGAGTTCCAACCCCTTACACCTGAGAGAGCTTGATCTCAGCTACAATCACCCTGGACACTCTGGAGTAAAGATGCTTTCGGATCAACTGAACCATCCAAACTGCAAACTGAAGATATTTAAGTAGGTAGATCTAAAATCATGTAATTAACATGTGTATGTATTAAAAAGCATTCTATTTGATAATTATTTCATTTATTTTTTTAACATATGCACTGAATCCAGCAGTCTAAGTTTTTGTGCCAAGAGTTATTTTTCCCCAAAAATGTTGATTTCTGGTAGCTTAATATAAACACTTACCAGATAATACATTACTTTCCACAGAGTTGAAATTACTTAAATTATATGATACTTAATGATAGATATTTAACATAAATATGCAAATCTTATACATTTTAGAACTTTAATTCCCCTTCATTTTAGTTTTGACCATGGAGACTCTTCTAGAATCACACCAGGACTGCGGAAATGTACGTACTCTCCATGTAAAGCATATACACTTGTTTTTTTTAATATAATTGTAACACAAATCATTCTAAACAGCCATAGAAAAATAGTGCCTTACAATCCCGAACATGAAAAATCAAGGAAAAATGTCCTAAAGAACTTTAGTGAAATTCCTTTTTGTTTAATCTCCCTATAGATGCTTGTGATCTCACATTAGATCGAAACACCGTAAACACTCATCTCATTCTATCTGAGAACAACAAAAAGGCAACATATTTGGAAGAGGAGCAGTCATATCCTGATCATCCAGAAAGATTTGAACACTACGAGCAGGTTCTTTGTAGAGAGAGCCTGACTGGACGCTGTTACTGGGAGGCTGGATGGAGTGGCTGGAGTCATATAGCAGTCACATACCGAGGTATCAACAGGAAAGGAGGAAGTGACTGCAGGTTTGGACTCAATGAAAAGTCCTGGAGTCTGGTCTGCTCTGGTAAAAATTACTATGCCAGACATAATAATGCAAGAACTGACATACCTGCACCCTCATTCTGTTCTAACATAATAGGAGTTTATCTAGATCAGCCAGCTGGCTCTTTGTCTTTTTACAGTGTTTCCTCTGAAACTGGCAAGATGATCCACATTCACACCTTCCACTCCACATTTACTGAGCCTCTCTATGCAGGGTTTGGTGTTGGGGTTGACAGTGGCTCTTCAGTGTGTTTATATGAAATACAGAAGCTGTGAAGCATGTGTGTCAGACACTCCATGGGCCATGTATAGCCTTATTAAGGAAATTAATTAAACTATGAGAGTTTAGCTCTAACACTAATTAAACACACCTGAAACAGCTAATCAAGGTGTTTTAAAATTACAGAGAAAAGCAAAGACATAATAGCATGTAATTATGATCAGTTAATTGAATATGTGTTCCTGCAGAATATTTCTGTCGTTTTCATTTTGGTGATGTTTTATCGTCTCATTCTAGTTTGACGTTTTTAAATGTTATAGTGTTCTTGTTTCCCCTTTTTTTTCTAATTTATGATGAAAAAGAAAACAAACATTCGTTGCACATATCATAGGGGTGTTGCACCAGTTTTGAACGTTGTATTTTTCTTATTTTATTTTATTTTATTTTATTTTATTTATTGTTTTAGGAAAGTGTATTTTTGTCCAGGGCTTCTAAACCTCCGCGGTTCCTCCGAGGTTCACTTTCTTGCAGATTTTTGCTTCTACTGTAATCAAACACACCTGAAAAGCAAGAAAGAAGAGAACCCTTGTGTTAAACACAACAAAATAATAATTAAAGAGATAGTTCTACTAAAAAAGAAAATTCGATGCCTATTTGATGCTTATGCTTTTATCATTAACATAATTACATAATTTAAATAATATTCATGATCACAATAACATTGAAATCGCAAACGAAGATCATAAAAATAGCGCAATCGCACACGATTGTGATTGGTCAATCCTAACCAGTGTAGAGAAAAGTACCAGTTACCACCTTGTTCATAAAACTTCAACGGGGTAGGGTCCACTGATCTATGGTAGGAGCATGGTTTACCTTTAATCAACGTTACTGGTGAACTTAAATAGCCTTTTAATTGAAAAACATATCTAAATGTTAAAAATATAATATAATGCTTTATTACATCCATTTTACCTGACCAGTGCGAGACGAGTACGGATTTGTCCTTCGAGACTTTTATTATGAAACGGGTCTCCCGGAAGCCAACCGGAAGAGTCAAATGCCGAAAACTCTCAGCTGACGTACAGATTCTGTAATGTGTCACAGTTTTACTAACTTCATCATGACTGATTCTTTGCTTCGCTGGACTGCTGATAAGTTAAAGCATAGTTTTGGATTGGAGGCAAGCGATGACATTGTACAGTAAGTACATTTTAATAGAGGCTGAAATGTGCGCGAGTCTATCTGTGGTCATTTGTAGAAATGATGTGAAGTGTAAATAACAGAACTGACAAGCCGAATGTGGACTGAGTATGAAACAAATACAACAAGAGAAGGGTGTCCCAACCTCTATTGTAGAAAATTATCACGTAACCACGTTATTTTGCCATTGTGTTATATAAGATGTACTATTTAAACACCTTGTTATGTCATTATGAGATTTAGTCCCAAAGTGTCATACCACCGCTATATTACTGAATGCATTGACCACATGGAAAAGATATATTAATGTACTAAAATACTGATAATGTAAAATGTGTATGTATAGTGATTAATAAATACATAGCTGAGTTTATGATGGGTGTGTTTAGCCAAAGAATAGGTCTTTGAGAAAATCAGTGTTAGAAAAGTCAGCAAGTTGTCTATGTTTTCAGGTACATCCTATCTATTGAGAGTGCGGATGAAATTGTGGAGTATGTTGGAGATCTTTTACAAGGAACAGAGGGAAACAAGAAGGACTTTGTGGATGAGCTGGTGCAGAGATGGCAGAGGTGTCAGATGCAAGCACCTGATGGTCTTGGGGGTGTCTTTAAGAAAGAGGCAATCATGGGTAAATATGGACACAGATGTTACTTCATGTGAATACAGACGTTAAGAACTTACCAGTTATCATACCTATTGTGATTTTTGGTTTGTAGTCAGTTTTCTCAGTGCATGTTATAAATCAGACGATCAAAAACGTAAATCTTATTGGTTGGCCAGTTTTATTCGCAGTGCAAGGTACAGATTAGAACACCTCTGTAGATGTGAATCAGTTTACAATAGTGAGAACTCGATAGGGCAGCTCAAAATCCAGTAGTGGATAGAACCAAGTCCCAGTCCTACGTAATCAAGAGGACACAAAGCAAAAGAAAAGATCTATTGCTACTTCTGCTTTAGCAGTATTTAAATCAACAAAACAACTAACACGCTGCCTGATCTGTGCATCTTTGCATATTGTTGTGTGTTTATATATATATATATATATATATATATATACACACACACAGTGGATACGGAGTATTCAGACCCCATTTAATTTTTTAGTCTTTGTTATATTGCAGCCATTTGCTAAAATCATTTAAGTTAAGTTAGTGTAAATGTCAACAGTTTTTGTATTTTTCTGTCAACATGGGGTGCTGTGTGTTCATTAATGAGGGAAAAAAGAGCTTAAATGATTTTAGCAAATGGCTAAAGAGTGAAGAATTTAAGAGTGTAAAATTTAAGGGGGTCTGAATACTTTCCATACCCACTGCATATAATAATTTTGTATGAAATCTCTACCCCAGAGGGTCTGGATGCTGCTACCAAAGACACTCAGAAGAAGTCCAAGCGAAAGGGGAGAAACAAGCAAGAGATTGTGACTGTCTGTCAGGCAGAGCCGGAGCCTGTGAAAACTCCCATTGACTTGATGAAGGTATTTCAGCTCATTTTAATATCTAAAACTCTTTTATAAAATACATCTGGTTCAACTAGGTGGAACGAATTACAGAGGGATTTATTTCGTTTATCAGGCACAAGAAAGCAGCAGCTCCAGCTCGGTGAAAAAGAAAAGCAAGTTTGTGAATTTGTATGCTAAAGAGGGTCGAGATAAGCTGACTGTTCTACTGCCTGGTCGTCAACCCTGCGAGTGTCTGGCTCAGAAACACAGGCTCATCAACAACTGTCTGAGCTGTGGCCGGATAGTGTGTGAGCAAGAAGGCTCTGGCCCTTGTTTGTTCTGCGGCAGTCTGGTAAGCTTTGACCTCTTACTAATCAGTACAGTCTATGTTTGTGATAGACCCATATATTGGCCAAGAAAATTATTTGTCTATTGTCTAGACGTCTCCATATGATGATTTTCATTAATCTTTTCCAAATTGAAGGGTTAGTTCACCCCAAAATAAAGATTATGTCGTTAATTACTCACCGTCATGTCATTTCAAACCCATAAGACGTTCGCTCATCTTCGAAAGTTAAGTTATTTTTGATTGCTCTCTAGTTTAATCAGTAAAATCTTAATCTCACGGGTTTGAAACGACATGAGGGTCGTTTAATGACAGAATCTTAATTTTTGGGGTGAACTAACCCTTTAAAATTCAGATAACGAAGTTCATGTTAATTAAAATGTGTTTATTTATGTTGTTTTTGTTTGATTGTTTGTTTCTTTTGAGTAAGGGTGAATATCATAAAAAAAAAATCACCATTTCTGGGTTAAAAAAAAACATAATTTAAAAAATAAGTAAATGAAAGGCTCATAAAGCATGTGACATTTCAGTCAGTAATCATTCTGTTCTCATTGCCATTCAGATGTTTTACTTTTGAGTGCTTTCTAAATTTCTTACCATTATCAAGTTTTCTCTCTCTGCTGAAATTAACAGAAAAAAGATTGATAATTGCTGTAGAAGTATTGTTCATTCTTAGTTCATGTTAACTAATGTAGTTAACTAACTAACCTATTGTAAAGTGTTACCGAATAATTATAGAACAATAACATTTTATACATTTTTGTAATATTTACAATATATTAAAAAAAAAAAAAAACAGGTCACCATTTTTAAAGGAAATAAATTATTTTCATACTTTTACTCAATCATTAATTTGATTTCTGTTTCTGTTCATAAGAAGCTTTTATCAACACTGTTTAACATATTTTACACATAATTCAGGTGTGTACTACAGAGGAGCAAGAGATACTGCAGCGGGACTCCAACAAAAGTCAAAAGCTCCGTAAAAAACTCATGGGAGGTGAGTAATCAGGTGGTTGTATTTGTTTTCCCCTGACTGGTAGCTTTGGTGTGACAGACTTTGTTTTCTGTGCGGCTCTAGAGGGAACTGATCGGGAGTATCTCCCCCATCAAGAGGCCAGGATGAAAGCTGGTCTGGACAAAGCTGTAAAACACAAAGACAAACTTCTGGAGTTTGACAAGAACAGGTCTGGCTGTCCAAATACACTGCTGTGTTAACCTGTTGCTTTAATTGCCAGCCTCAGAAATGCCCATGAGCCATTTGAAGTATGATGTAGTTGAACTTTTAGATAATTTGAACTCTTTATTATAATTTTTTTTTAGTGTTAAGAGAACACAAGTCTTGGATGATGAATCTGATTATTTCGCAACGGATTCCAACCAGTGGCTTTCTCCAGGTGAGAGGGAGGCATTACGCAAGAGAGAGGAGGAACTCCGGGAGCTTCGACACGCCTCCCGCAAGGACCGCAAAATCACACTTGACTTTGCAGGAAGACAAGTGTTGGATGAAGGGGAGAATGTATCTCCATACTATAAGAAGTAAGGAGCCTCTGTAATTTATTTATTCATTTATTTTTTCCAATTCACCCTTCAAAGAAGTTGCATTTTTCGAAGTATGTGATCTCTGAATTGGGACACAGTGTGCGCGCGTGTGTGTGTGTGTAT
>JAUCMU010000125.1:27216104-27244676 GCA_032275025.1 Enteromius treurensis
AATAATTAAGCCTTCTTGGTAGATGGGCATGATCAAACACATATTGTGGAGTGGAATCTGAGTCGAGGCAAACTATAAATTCTTACAATACCAATGTGTTCTAGAGTCAAATGTAAGGACATCAAGCTAACAAAACTGTAAGTAGGGTGTACAGCGCACACTATAGTCTATAACAACAAATAAATTGAAATAAATGATCCTTGCTGTTTGTGCAACAGTGCGACAGACATTACCTGTCCTTTTATAAACTGCACAAGTAGTGGTGGTCATTAACTGCTAGCTAACTGGGTAAGGTTGTTACAAGGGTGTCTGTAGCTCTGTCCACCGTTTTAGGGAACATGTTTTGTTTTAAAGTAAGTTACAGGACTTTTCCCTTCTTTTCTGGGGGGCTATTATTTTACTAAAAACGATCTAATACGGATATCCACATAATTATGGATTATTATATGTATGGTATAAAAAGAAAAACACAATTTTTAAAGAAAATATACTAAGTAAGAGATGATATTAGGTTTATATTTCAAATTAGATAAAATGTTGATTTTACAGCAGTAAAATTATTGTATCTCTACAGTTTAAACATTTAATAAGCACTGCATGAGCAAGTTTGTGTGTTTTATGTGTATAGATTTTTAAAAAAATTATTACTAATAATAAAACAAATATTCCAGACATCCCTCGTAAGGAGAGGAGGAAAAAACAGCTACAAAAGGAGCTGTGTGTGGCTGCTAAAGGCAGTGGATCCCTCACCAGCTGAATTACAAAGAGCACAGGTACACTGTAAAAAGTAATGAGTTGAGTTTACTTAGAAAACCTGTGGAAACTGATTACCTCAGAATTTTCAATTAAATTAATACATCATTTCTGAGTTAATAACTTAGTTCAGTTAACTTTTTTATTTGTAAAGACTACCTAAAAACTTGAGTACAATCAACTCAGTATAACAAGTTCAGCTGACTTAAAGGTCTAAGTTAGGCTCAATAAAGATAACTCAAATAAAACAGTTCAGTTAACATATTTGCTAGTTCACGTTACTAGAAAAATGTGAGGAAACTGATTACCTTAAAAAAACTAAGTAAAGTTACAAAGAAGGAGTATGTTGTACTGACAAATGCTTAGTTAGTATAGTTTACTTAAATGAGAGTTACAGTATAGTTACTAAAAAATAACTGTAGGGTGTACTTGATCCTTTAATTTAGGTTTACTCACTGACTTAGTATAGCTACTCACTGACTCCCAGAGTGCATTGCGGCAGAAAAAATGCACAATTGCTTTTGTTTTACAGTTGTGTTAGTTTGCACATTTAATTTGTTGTCTTGTGTCAGCAGTAGCACAGTAAAAAAGGGCAAATACAATTTTTATAAAACTAATGAAAGTTAATTTAATTTAATTGTTACCATGGTTGTGATACCCATGGTGAATAATGTAGTCAGTGTGTGACTTCAGCAAATTACCACACAAATTCAGTTTTATATCATCCAATTTACAAATTGTAAATTATATGGTTCTAGCTTCCGGTTTCATCCGTGTCCAGCTATTTTTAGCTGTATAAAACAGTTCATTTTGCTGCTTGATATTGAAAACAGGTGTGTCTTATCATACTATTTTAATGTATCATATTAATTATTAACACACTGGTTTGTAATGCAAAAAGTTTTAAAGATACTGCACGTGTTATTTTTCTCGTAGGCCTTAGAGCTAATGAACCGGAATTCTCACCTATAGGCTTACATTTGCGTTGAAGAAAAAGATAGATTTTTTTTATTATTATTATTTAAGCAGAAGTGCAAAACGAAAAAAAATTTTTTATATATGTTTTGACAGTGGGGGACCAATTAAAAGGTTTAAACCCTGATCCAGAATTGACTTCACTTTTTAAAACCTTTTAAAATGAACCAAATGTTGTCAGGGTGGTTTAACTTGACATATGAATCATCTTCAGAACCAAATCATAAGGTAAGGGACGTTATCTCAGCAGAACACGAGGGTTAAATTGGCCGAGAAGCTGTTATTGGCTGAAACTGCAGTTTATTAAGGCTCTCTGCATCTGCTCGGCGCACTGTTTATTCAACGCGACATTCACGGGAGGCCAGTAAAAGCCACGGCAATATAATTTACAAGCGTGACTCGCATCAAGCGCGAGTAAGTGACGTAGATGAAGCTCAGTCAATCCGCGCGCTTCTCCAGCAGAGCCAAACCGCGCGCGCCTGACTCTCTATATTAATCCGGTAAAGCGCCGCTGTCCGTTCAGCACCACTGACTGTGTGAAGAGAATTAAAGCGCCGACAGTCGGCATTTAACACCAGAAACCGCTCTGGAAATCGCTCTTCGTTTGGAAAGCCACTTGTTTGTGAGTGGTTTTGCTAAAGTGACAGGGAGTTAAATGCGTTTGACGCGTCTGTGAGTAGGACTTCAACAGTTTGTTTAACATACTCACTGACTGTGCAAAGAGAGGAGCACTCGGTTTGTACTGGAAAAAGCTTTGGATTTCCAGGCTAACTACAGCTAATCCGTGTTGTTTCGGTTTTGTGCTTGATTTGAGTTATTTTTATTAGCGCGACGTTGTGGAGCTACACGCATTTCTATTTAAATAACAAACTCAAACGTCTTTTTGAAGATAAGATTTTATTGTGGAATCTACGCTAAACGTCATTTTACCCTGAGTTTACTCAAGTTGTATGCGTTTTTAAGAGAGAAACGGTCGTAATGACAGCTCTTTTTGTGGCACTGCTGTTTTTATACGCGTCAGGGAGCGGGAAAGTGGCTGGCGCGAGCGGCACAAAGGGAAACCGCTTCGTGTGCACCGCCGTGCCAGCAGGCACCGATTTTAGTTGCCCGGTGGAAACGACCAACCGGGTCCAAAGCACAAGTCCGCAGGAGGAAGAGCTGCGGAATACTATCATTCAGCTCCGAGAGACCATCCTGCAGCAGAAGGAAACTATCGTCAGTCAGCAGGGCACCATCAAAGAGCTCAACTCCAAACTCGCGCGCTGCGAGGCGGACGCCAAGTCGAGGGGCAGCGCGCGCAGGAAGGATTATAGTAAAAACACGATGGGCGATCTGCCGCGTGACCCCACAGAGACTGTGGAGCAGCTGGGCAAGACCATGCAGAGCCTCAAAGACCGCCTGGAGAACCTGGAGGTGAGAGTTTATGATGATGAGTGATCATGGGCACTTAAGAGCCATTTGTGATGCTTTTAAGGAAAATGGAGCTCTAATGATCCGAGAAAATTGCTTATTAGTGATGCTTGATTAATGCCTGTCAAAACAAGGTCTTATGAGCCATGCTACGTGGAGGGAGGGACTTTTTCTGTCTGAATTCACGATTTGAATTAAATATTAATAATGAGTTTTGTAGTGAGCGGCTACAGATTCGGCCATTGTTCAAAAGATGACAGTGCAAAGAACTTTGCTTGTCCCTTTTAAACAAAAAAAAGGTTTCTTGATTGTCACTAAAAGTTCTTTATAGTGGAAATGATTAAGTCCGTTATTAAAATGTCCTTCAAACTAGGAAAAAGGTGTTTTTTTAAGATCTGTAAGATTCTGGGGTACCCAGAATGGTTATTCTATGACTTCGATGCACACACCCCATTTAAGATCCTTGTTTTTGTTGAAATTATGTTCAGTGGCAACTATGCATATATATATACATATAGAGAGAGAGAGAGAGAGAGAGAGAGAGATAAAATGTGCAAATTATACATTCACAGTTAGCTGAAACTAAATGCACCGATTGAATGGGCTGTTGGAAGATTTTGGTGTGTTTCTCAATTGACATATCACTGCTTAGTATATATGCTTAGCCAAGTATGGAATATTACCAATATGAAAAACTTGAATACATGCAGGGTCATTGGATCAAAATGAACACTAATTTAACAAAACTACAAACTGAATAACAACCCATTTTGATGAAGAAAAAATTGGACCCACATGGTGTCTTCATGTCTGTGTAAAACCATAAAGCACGTACAGGTTTTTATAGTGTTTTTATATTTAAAAATAGCCTTTTCTTCTAATTACATCTGTAATTAATTCATGTAGTTACAACTACAGTATAATTTGGTAACACTTTATTTTAAGGTGTCCTCCTTACACACGTTGCGTACATACTATTATAATAACAATTAATTCTCCATAAATACTTGCAGGTAACCCTAAACCAAACCATGTAAGGACTTGTAGTTAAGTACTATTACACAGTACTTAAATGTATAATTATACTTATAACAAGTGTAACATATAATATCACTGTTGACCCACCGTTAAACCTACCCTTCCTAATAAACCTGTTTCTAATTTAACACTGAATACAATGCTGTACGTACATTGTATCTACAATGAAAAGATGACCTTCAGCTATTACAACAAAGAGATATTTCTACTTGATTTAACCCATAAAATAGTTTGGTATAAATGAATTAAATTAGGTTGATTTAGTGATCTTAAATTATATTTTTGACTTGAAAAAATATTTAAATGTTCCGTACATCTAAATCTAATTTAATTTTAAATATAGTAGTTGAAGACACCTAATATAAAGTGAGACCCCCTTAATGCTTTCAACATTCATTTTAACTTTCAGCAGTTCATTATGAACAATTTCTGGCTATAATAGCATGAGGCAGATTAATATTTGATGTCTTTTGTTCTGCAGCAGCAGCTGCGTGCCAACACATCAGGTGGGATGTTTCCCAACGAGCTGAGAGACCTGCTGAAGCGTCGACTGACAGACCTGGAGAGCCAGTTGCTGACCAGAGTCGCCGAACTGGAGGAGGAAAAGAGCCAGCTGTACAACGAGACCACCGCTCACCGGCAGCGCACCGAGAACACCCTCAACTCACTGCTGGAGAGGATCACAGAGCTGGAGAAAAGTACGGCTGCTATCCGACATGAATTATTCAGTCAGTCATGTCAAATGAGATAGAATCCATCATTTTTTCTTACTGATGTGGTGCCCTACCAGTTCAAAACATTTCTTTTTACCTGCTGTCCCCAGTATGGGATAGGTAGACTAGTCAAAGGCGTTTCTCACTCAATGTAAGTGCCATACACACTTTGAACTCCACATGAAACCATTGCAGAAAGCGCCACCGAAGGGCAACGAGCTGGTAAAGAAAGCAAGCTTGAGAAATACACATATTCGCAGCGAAAATATGTGTTTGTGCTGCCGATTGTTTTGATATATCCCAGAACAAAAGCGGTCCTTGAGGGGAAAGCATACTAAAGAAACATTTCATGACAGCAAACAAAGGAGGAGAACGTATTGAAAAGAAAACAATAAAACAAACAATCAAATAAATCATTTAAGAAATATTGTTTGACACTTTGGATTTGGAAAAAGGTTTTAATGCTCTTGAAAGACATCTTTGGTCTCACCAATCAAGGATGCATTTACTTGATTAAAAATACAGTAATATTGTGAAATATTATTTCATTTTAAAATAACTTTTCTGTTTTAATTCTTGTAATGTCAAAGCTGAATTTTCAGGATCTTCAGTGTTACGTGTTTCTTCAGAAATCACTCTAACATGATGACTTGCAGCTGAAGAAACATTTTTTTTTTTTCAGGATTGAAAAATGTGAATTATATATTTTTTTACATAAATGTCTTAACTGTCCTACCTGATTTCATGACGAAAATGTACTGTAGCTGTGGGAACTTTTTTACTAGACGCAAATATTAACCAATATTCCCCTGCAGTTTCCAACAGAAATGAATGCTAGAAGCGTTTTGTAATCGTTTTCATAAACAGTTATGATTCCAGCTCCACATGTTTCACTTGATGGATAAAACAAGCTTTCTCTGTAGTTTAGCTAGAACACAATTGGACTTAAAATGTGGAATCCTTGGGTATGAATTCTGTCAAATACAAAGCTAAAACGACATGCTTGCACTTGCGTTCGCTTATCTGTTTTTCGGTTTGTTAGGCACAAACTACATGTTTGCAAACGATTACAATGTAGTGTGCACTTTCAGAAAAATCCAACCTGATCTCACGGCAATTCAAACATATTTTACGAGGTGGCTAATTCATTCGAATTCATACGATTTATTCTAAATCGCACGTATTTGACAAGTTGCCAATTTGTATAAATTTGTATAAATGACCTACACCTAACCCCGCCCCTAAACCTACCTGTCACTGGATTTTAGACAAATTGTACTAAATCGTATGAGTGAGGTCATACAAAACAGTACTAAGTAGCACGAATTTGGGAACTCCTACAAATATGTACGAATTGGTCGTGAGACTGTGTTGGAAAAATCAGCCAAAAGAAGACAGAAAAATATCTGGTTGTTAAGTAAAACCCATCCGGTTCCAATTTATGGCTGGTCAACTGGTCACAAAATGTTCATGTCGTTTAGCTTTCTTGCGAAAACATGTTATGTGATCGGATTTGTACTAATTAAATTACTTTTATTTAATTTAATGCTTTCTTAAATAATCAAAGTATTATGAATATATATTTAATCTTACTAACCCCAAAATTTTAAATGGTAACATAAACATGGGTAAATTTCAACTTAGGTGCAAAGTTGGAGCAGTCATGGCAAGACAGGACTTGCATCCATCATGCAGATTGCTTGCAAATCATTGGCTGCACTTTGAAAGGTCATTGTTGAAACTTTAATCGCTTGACCAGCGCTCAACACAGCATCAGGGGAAACCTTTAGCTAACGCTTCACCGCATAAACTCCAATGCACTGTGCCAGTTTTATGCTGAAAGATGAAACAAAGGTATCACTTTGGCAGAATGAGTTGGCTGTGACAGATTTAATTTTGTGTGAGAGTGTCTGCATGTAAATGAGCTTGCTATTTACAATCATTTGTTTGCTTTTACCGCTCCTTTTGGCCTTTTTTGATATGGGATTTATGCAGGCCCCATCTGTAAGCACTGGATGTCATATCGTCCTGTTGCATTCAGAACTCAGATCAGTGTTAGCACAAATCGGGCCACTTTTGCAAAGCAGCTAATTAACAGCTAAGCATCAGCAGCAGCTACATCTTTATTTCACCTTACATAGCCCCAGCATGTCATTTCATATTAGAACAATTACACAAGCCTGCATGGATCACTCATTTCATTAATTGAAGCTGAAAGCCTTACTTATATTCAATTTGCCAAAATCAAATTAACACAATCTCACGTTAGCAGTTTGCATCTTCCCGTCCTTCAATGCAAACCTCTCACTCGATTCTCTTCACAGGTAACAGTGCATTCAAATCTCCAGAGGACTTTAAGGTGTCTCTGCCTCTGCGCACCAACTACCTGTATGGCCGCATCAAGAAGAGCTTGCCAGAGATGTACGCCTTCACCGTGTGTATGTGGCTCAAGTCCAGCGCCAGTCCTGGAATCGGAACCCCGTTCTCTTATGGCGTCCCGGGACAAGCCAATGAGATTGTGCTGATAGAGTGGGGAAACAGCCCCATGGAGCTGCTCGTCAACGATAAGGTGAGCCTTTATTAGATACAGCAAAGCTATTCAGGTTTTTATTCACTGAACAATCGCATTAAATAAATAATTGCTCTGTTGACAATAATACAAACCTGGCATTATGTCATAGGTGTCTTTTGTCTTAAAAATAGCACTAAGTATGATTCATAGAAAAATATGATAATTCATATTTAACGTTCCCCAAAGGGTTCTGAAATAAACGGTTTTCACAGGCTGGTTTTTATTTCAAGACAAATTACACAAAGGGGTTGAAGATCAAATACTAGTTAAACTGCCATGTGGTGTGAGAATTTATTATTCATTTCATTAAAAAAAATGTTTTTAACAGCATGTATTGTATCAAATATATAATTATTGTACAGTTTTCTTGAACTTATGATAATTGAGAGGCTACATGGAATATTTGTACTTTTAATAATTATTTTGTCACAGCTCAGGATAGCTACTGCGCTCACACACCCAAAAATACAATATTTGCCGTACGTGCAACACTAAAATAAAGCATGGTTTACCACACATTGCTTAGAGACATGTAAAATTGAAAAATTGTTCATTAATTAAAAGATTAAAGGATTAGTTCACTTGCAGAATACAAAATCTGGATGATTTTCTCACCCCCATGTCATCCAAGGTGTTCATGTCTTTCTATTTCTATTTCTTTTCTCTGTCACTTTCAAAAAAATATATATATATATATTTCAACCACAAATGCTTGTCTTACACTAGTTTTGCAATGCACTTTACGTAATCGCGTTGTGAAGATTAAAGAGTGGTTAGTTCTTCATCTGTGTACTTCAGTTCAAAAAGGTAGGGTAGTGTGAAAACTCCGTCCCTAACTTAAATCATCTCATTTCATTGTTTTACTTTTGTAAAGGGCTTTGACTTTCTTTGCACATTCGGTGTGTAAACACTGGGTCAGTACTTCTGCAGAGGTCAGGCTAGTGCAGGACAAGCATTTGTGGTTAAAAAGTATATAAATGTTTATTTTTTTAGGAACTAGATAAGACTGTTACTCTTTAGCTGGGAGCCCTTTGAAGCTGCACTGAAACCAAAATTTGGACATTTAACCCACTGGCTCCAAGTGACCCACATGGAAAGAATCTATATGAAGATATATGCGCATATATGAAACCTACATGCAGTATATATGCACATATATGATAATATATTAGCGCATATATGAAGCCTATATGCAGCATATAAGCGCATATATGAAACCTACATGCAGTATATATGCACATATATGATAATATATATGCGCATATATGAAACCTATATGCAGTATATAAGTGCATATATGAAACCTATATGCAGTACATAAGCGCATATATGATAATATATATGCTGTATATTTGCGTATATATGCCACATATAGGCAAAATTGAGGTGCATATATGTGCATATACAGGCCATTTAAATCTCCTGTATTGCTTCTTTTAATTTTAATAATTTAAATTTAAAAGAAAAAGTTGTGGCCTAATGGATAGGGAGTTGGACTTGTAACCCAAAGGTTGGGGGTTCAAGTCCCAGATCCTGCAGGGATTGTTAGGTGATGGAAATGAATAACCAGCTGTCTCTCCACCTTCAATACCATGACTGAGGTGAGACCCTAGAGCACTTGGATGGGTTAAAAATTATTTTTATATATTTTAATAATTTATGAATATATAGGTCAACATATATGTAAACATATAGGTGCACATATGCACACATATATACATGTGCATAAATGTACATATATATGTACGCATATATATATGTACATATAATATAGGAAAACGGCTGAAATGCTGAAAGTGTGAGCAAAACATGCTAACTGTTGTATTTATTGATTTATTTGCGGTATATTATATTATGTGTGACAGTTGCTTTCAGTTCAAGTGCACTAAGAAAACCGTATATCAGAAGCTTACAGTAATATGGTTTAAAGCACATGATTTCAACATTTTAAACATGATAATCAAAAACAAACAGATGTTTTTTAGCAGGTATAAGCTGTAATGACACAGCTCTATTCTGGAAAAGGAAGAGGGAAGCAGCAGCTCATTTGCATTTAAAGAAACATGCAGGAAAACCCAATTCAGCTTCCACTCAAAAAAGACATTTTTAAAATAATAATATAATATAATGATCTTTGGGGTATTTTGAACTGAAGGTTCACAGACATTCACTATCTGTGGGGACACCCCCGAGACCTGCGTTATATATTGTAAAAAGGCTCATAATATGTCTCACTTTCAAGTAATTATTTGTAATATTAAATTACTTTAAATTAGGCCTGGTCTGCTCTTTAATTGTTCTCGCAGCACTTTGTGTCACACAATTAAGTTTTCTTTTGCGACTCATCATGCTTGATGGTGTTTCCATATAGTTTACTGTGAAAAAAATTCAATTAATTGCACAATTAACATGTTAATTTTGACAGCCCTAAAATTTCAATAAATTAAATTACTCTGGTAGGGCCCTTCTAAGCATTTTTTCTACAGCAATCACTCAACTATTCAAAATGTTTTAAAGGTTGAAATGTTCGAGGATTTTAAAGCAAAATTCGGTAAAAAAACCCACTGAGAACATTAGCCTTCATCACATTATTTAAGATCAATATTTTTGTAGTTTGTGCTAAGAGAACAAATCTGAAAAGATGTGTTCATTTATTTTTAATGTCAGAACTTTAGCTTCACATTGCAGCAAGCACAGATACACTTAACATTAATATGCCTTTAAGCATGTGGTCAGAAAAAAAATAAATTAATAAATGTGCAAATGTCCCAGTATTAGGAGTTCTGGGATAAATTGAGGGATGCGGACAAATTTTAGAGGTTTTTCAAAACATACATAAAGCATTTTACAAATAAATAGAATAAATTAAAATAATCTAAATGCAGTATAAAGTGAAAACCTGATATTTCATTATCAAAATACATTCAAATTGGCTTTTATTGCTATAATTAATCTACGCCCTTTAATTTAGATCAGTGTTAACTGCAATTGATGGTGCTTTTTCCTACGTCAATATTGTTTCAGTTGGCCGAATGATTTTCTTCTAAAAGATTGTTGTTATGGTCAGCGAGGGGTCGTTTTTCACTTGCCCTCATGAATGGAGGCCGTGTGGAGTCCAGCAGGTGCTCAGCTGGGTTTGGTAAAGAACTGTGGCCCTGTCCCCCACCCAGCACTAGTGGCAGGTGTCAGCCTGCACCACAGCTACTGAATTGAGGCGGCGATAATGCGTCTGACATTCTCCTCCCTTATCCCAGCCGGCCTGCGGTCGTGAGCCAGAAGCTGTCAGTCAGAGAAAGACACAGGCTGTGCAGAGTTCACCTCGTCAGCCATACACTGCAGCACTGCTCCATAGGCATCTGTCTTCCTGACAGAGTGAGCAGAGAGACCCGCTGAGGGTGTCGTGGGTCAGAATGTACAAACTCGGCTGTGTTATTCTGGAAAGGCATGTCCCTCTAAGCCAACCCCGCCCTGTTGGATCAAAGACTCTGTGCTGCTTTAATCCTTCGTCCTGTTTCTTGTCAGGGCTGCACCTTTTACGGGAAGGGATGTTGCACCCTCTTAAGCACTCTTCTTTTAAGGGATTCCCTAATGAACTGCCCGGCAGAACTAGTGCTTGTTCTGCCGTTTCCCTGTTCAGCTGATCATGTTGTGGCTGAACCCTCCCTGCTCTTTCCCATTCGCTATTTCTCCAGCTCTGTTTAATGAGGTGTCAGTAGAGCCAGGGGGTATCTGGATGAAAGGCATCCTCTCGTGGCCAGTTAGTCTTCCTCTTATGGGACTTTGTGGGAGCAACTGGAAGTTCACCGCAGGGCAACGGCTTCCAGCAGACATAGATGGGCTGAGGTCCAGAACCTCAATCAAAGCAAACATTCAAGTCTACTTACTGACACGCTCATAAACATATCTCTTACTTCATGTCAAGGCCTCTGAGTGAAGAAACGGTTGCTTGTTGGACTGTTGTCATTTCTCAGTTCTCGACATGGTCAGTGTTGACAGATGAAGTGAGATTTGTGTGGCTGATAAGATTTATTTCAAAAGTGCATTAAGTTTAACAGCAGAATTTCCTGCTGAGCTTTGATCCAGATGGAAAGCCAACCCTTTAATAACGCTCTTGAGAAAAACCAAGTTGGGATTTTTATTGGGTTTCAATGTCAAACCCTTTCGGAGGCATGAGGTTTGCTATGTTTGCAGTTTAGCAGCTATCATTTCTTGAATGATCCCTAGAGCAGTGGTTCTCAACCGGTGGGGCTCACGTTGCACCGTGTATTATATTAGGCGTTTTTTCAGTATTGAGCATAGGGATGTATCACAAAATCAAACGTTCCCATATTTACTATTTATTTGAATGCTACATTAATTGATTAGGCTACACGTCTATGTAGGCTACATCACTCGCGTTCCAATATTCCAGGGGCACCTCCATGATTTCTTCCGAGGATATGCACCTTTTTTTTTTTTTTGGCTTCAGCGAGTTCATAGTTAATGTCAGAATAATCTAGCCTTCTCAAATCTGCCTAACAAAATCTATAGATATAAAACAGTTTGAGCTTCACAATGTAAGTTTAAATGTTTAAGCTACATAAATGTGAGCTGTTAGAGGGATATCAACAGAGGCTGAAGCGCGCTCTTCAGTATACAGAGGCGCCAACGGCTTGTATATTATTTAAATTAATATTTTAAAATGGATTTTTTTACGGCTGATTCAGTCGGCAAAAATACAGGACACGGACCTATAATTTAGGGTCCTGCTGAAATGTTAACGGGCAGATTTCTGACAGTCTGAGCGCTCATGGCACGCACAGTATAGCCGTACACCTGCAAAGCCACTGGCAATATCAACATAATCTCACGCAATCCTTTTTTTCTTCTTACATTAGAAACATAGATACTTTTAAAGATGAGGTCGCTTTCTGTCGTCTCCTTTCTTACAGCACAAAACTGAAACGAAACTATAGCATACTAGGCCACATGTTGCAGTTTTTTCTTTTGTTCTTTCAGTTTTGGGTATTGATTTTATTATTTAAGTAAAATTATAATTCTCGTTTAGGCCTATCTATTTGTACTTATTTTATTTTAAAAATTTTTGAGCGATAGATCAAAGTTAGTGATAATATCACATTCTATATAGGCTATAATTAATTCGCTGTTTGAATAACCATGGAAAAGAAACGTTATAAAAAAATATTTATAATTATCAATTTTATTATTTTGTTAATTAAATTGTAATCACTTTCAATACAAATTGTGTCCCATTAAACGTGTTTTATTTGCCTTTATGACACCTATTGTCACAAGCCGCGCCTCTGTGGCGCTTCCCGGAACTCAGCAGCGGGAACCTTCACCCGAATACTGGCGTTCCTACCCGGACTGTTTAAACCCACGGGGGGCACGTACTGCAATGAACCAGCTTTGGTGGGGCCCAGCTTGCAAAAGGTCGAGAACCCCTGCGCTAGAGTTCCACATATGCTCTTCGCAGCGTTTGAGTTCAAAGCTAATAGGCACCTCCATTATAGTGGTTTGACTTCTCTGGACACTGACAGTTAAATCAGCAGAGTATTTGGGATGAAGGTTAATGGACAACATTCTGTCTTCATCACTTAGAGGGCTTACCAAGAAATCGTATACACAGGCTACACGTTCAAAGTGAACATAAGGCTAGAGGCTAAATAATTTGGTCTGCATCCATATCCAGTCCTGGCGATCTCTGCTGTTAACATTGCTCTCTGACACAAAAATCGTTTTGAGAATATTAGTGGGGTTGTTGTGTCTAACTCAGTGTCTGGATGATTCTTAGGCGACCTTGTTTTCTTGTTGCTTGTGGTTTGTTCTCAAAGGTGAGGTCATAGGCAAAGCTTAGGGGCCCGAAACTGAGCAAAACATTTAGACTACACAAATCTTACCAACAAAATAAATGACCTCGTAAAATCTATCATCAACTTGTGAAACATTTTTTTCCCCCATTCGCTAGGCCATGATTTTCAGTAAGTGAAGGTCTGTCGAAAGTTAATGTGGAACCTGCAATTCGGCCAGCTCTGTCTCCATTGGAAGTCTGCTAGTGTTTCATTCTGCTTATGCATGTTCAGCAGGAGCCTGATTCAGTGACTCTTTTTAAACGAGGCCAATCAATGCATTACAACGCCGTTTTTTTTAGCCCCTGTGGGCCGCTGCCCAGCTGCTTCTGGAAGTTTTGCGCTGCTGCCTCTGAGAGGAACATTACCTGTTCAGTATGCATTAAGGCGAGTGTTTACCATCAGCTTGATTGACACAGTGGCAGCCTGTGAAGCGGTAATGGCTGGACATGAATTTTCTTGTGGCTGAGACATGAATTATGTAAAAACACTAGTGGCAGTGTTGGACAGTGCTGTATAATTAATTTGCGTTCCAACTTGACACCAGTTGTGTTTGTGTGTGAAGGAGTATGTTTAAATATTAATCACTGCAGAACTCTCCTACTGGAGAGAGAGCAGCTCTGCCTGCCATAAATATAAATAACTGCATTTCAAAAGTTTCCGTTTGTCTGGAATGGTGTAGGCCTGCTGTGGTTTCAGCTTTCCTGATCCAGTACTAAGCCACTTCATTAGTGTTTGCAAAACTCAAAAAAACATCTCTTTATTAAAACCTGACAACATGAGAAACCCACATTCTCATTTGTGTGAAATATCAGGAGGTTTTCTCCAGTGTAGTGCAAGATCCTATTCCTCTACAAAGACTTTACCCCGTTGAACCCCAAAGCCATTCCATTGACTAAAGCCCTGTTCTCACAAAGCACGATAACGATATAGTTCTAAAAATCGTTCTCAATGTTAAAGAATAGTAGCGTCCAAATAACTACACATAACTACAACTATAACGAGAAAGGCACAGAGAAACAATGTTGTTGGAATCATTTTCAGAACTATATTTTCAGCATATTTGTGACAACCAATCAATCCTGTTATCACACGCTTGAGAAATTAAAGTGGAATTTAATAATCAGATGACATCGCACACTGGTGCAGACTCAAATATACTTATCGTTATCTTTAAAGTTAAAGTGCTTGTTGTGAATGGCTTTGTTTAGAGAGTCATTATTAAGTGCATGATTAAAAATAATTTTTTCAGTTTTTTTTCTGTCCAGACTGGTGAACAATTTAATATTTTCTGTCCTCTTTTTGACCCTTTTTTCGTCAACGAATAAAAAAACGAAACCAAAATGTTACGGAGAGACGATTGGGAAGAGATTATTTCAATACGAATGTGCTGCGTGGTTGGGAGGTTAGATGTGGGCATGAACAGTATTTATAAGCTATTATACACTTGCTGCACGTCTCATAAACGTTCAAAAATCTCAATATGTGGGATTAAGAGAAGAGCAGGCATATGGATAAGTTTGACAATGGAAGAGAGAACTCAATTCAGTCTGGTTTCTGACTGCAGACACTGAAGCATGCACACATAGCACGTCACACAAAGTGCGAGTAAGTTACTCTTGAATGGAGAATTACACACAAAAGTTTTGACTAGCATTCAGGTAAACAGAGTCGATTACGTATTACGTGAATGTAAACGGTAGGGAACATGTATCAGTACATTGCATTCGCGTGTATTCGGTTTTAAAGGGACTGCAGCCTAATTTAGTTGCTATTGTCAAAGTCATGTTAATCAAGCAACAAAAGTAAAATCACTCAATGCCCCTGACTGAATCACGTAGTACTTAGTAGTTCTAAAGATTAATATACATTTATTTATATTAAAAAAATGTCTGCTTGAAAGAATGAATATTATGGTAAACATTAAAGAATGCATATTTGGCCTATATAACCCTGTTGTTGAAAAGGAGACCATGTACTTGACCTTAATGAGAAGTGCTTATTTTAACATAATGGCATGTTGTGTGTCACCACAGTTAAATCTGTGTCTTATTATGATAAAATCTTAATGTCAAACATATTGAGTTTGGAAATTTTAGAGAAATGCCTAATAAATGAATTACACTGTAACTAAACCCGTTTGATTTTAGCCGACTAAATTTACTGCAGATTTAGTCGACTAAAATCATATGATATTTAGTCAACTAAAACTAAAAACAATTCAGATGACTAAAAATATGACTAAAACTAAATTTAGACAAAAGACTAAGACTAAATTAAAATTTGCTGTCAAAATAAACACTGATGTAAACACTGTTTAAATAGGCTACGTTGGATCCAATATAGTCTGCACAGCATTTCAATCTTCCTGAAAATCCTGTGCCAAATTGTGCCTTGTTTGTAAAAGAATGTGTGGTAAAAAATGAAATCAACAAACTTCATTTGAAATAAAGTTAATGAAAAAAAAAAGGTTTAGCGTTTGGTTTCTGCGTACACCTGCGTTTGCAGCTTCTGTCATTTAGCTATTACATACTACGCGCCAAACAGGCAGCAATGTAGAAGCAGGCGTTGATCTTCTGCAGAGGCAGTGTTTAGCCACACTGTTACATCATAAAATTTCACAATACGGCAAATTCCATTTGCCGTCCATTTGCCGTTCATTTGCTCTCCAGGTCCCAAAGCTTGTGTGAGTTGTGTGTTTTAAAGCAGTTGAAGACACATCTTTTCAGACTAGCTTTTAACATGTAGTCATGGACTCGATAGTTGTTTTTATGTCTTTTTTGATTGTTGTTTACTGTGTCTTGCGGTTTTTATACTGGAAAGCGCCCTGGGCACCTTTAGGATGTTGTATGGCGCTATACAAATAAAATTTGATTGATTTTGAATTTGAATACATGTAAGCTGTTTTTAAATCAACAAGAAAGTTTTGTTATCTTTGTATGTCAAAAGATCAAGGGAATTTTGATTTCCATCATGAATTGCCCATTAGACACATTAAGCAGCAGTCAAGCAGTTCATCATGGATTCGTGCACTATTGACAATAGACAATAGATAGACAATTTTTTACCTACAAAATTTTGCCGGTATGTGACTGCACATTTAATTTTCTTTTCATTTAACACAAAGCTAAAGTAAAATGAATCCCCATCTGTTTGGTTCCAAAACGGGATAAAAGACTGCAGAATGCAATATTATCTGCTCAACCAATCACAACGCACCATTCCACGCACTGTAAACAGTACCAGTAATGGCGGTGCTTTGAAAACATATGAATGTAACATGGAGAAGATGAATGCACTTTTGGAAGTTGAATGTAAGGTTGTTCATGTTCTTGTTTATGATGAAATTCTCTTTTATTGTTGTAATTAATTTATATAATTAACAAGTTGACCTGAGCGATGGCTGATTAAATGGATTATTAGTCCAGTGCCTGTGTATATAATACATTTTTACTCAATTGAATCGAAATGGATTTATAGCGTTTTGGAACCAAACTCTTCATATATTATGATAAAATACTTAGCATGTATGCAACCATTAGATGTTGAGCTAAAGAAAACCCATCTTGCATACAAACAACACTCATCTGACAGTAGGGCAAACCGTATAGGTTTGTGATTTAGCTTGAAGCACTTAATATAAAGCATGTATCATGTATAAGTCTACTTGAATCGTGCCATTTTCAAGCAGCATCTCATGCTGTGTCTTTATGTATTTTTCACATATGTTCGCAGCATCAAAGTATATCAATATAAATGATAATGTTCCCTTCTTGAGGGGATCTCAGTTTGAAATTACATTTCGCTCACATGCAGTGGTTAAAACAACGGCGTGTAATGCAAAGATGCTCAAACATTTCTATACAAAAAGGGGTGCCGTTATACCTATTTGTATTTTAAGTTTTCTAAAAATTTGTTTCCTAAAAAACTACCATTTCTTTTTATTGTAATTTCCATACAATGACAGTATACAGTGAGCATGTTCCAAACCAGATAAAAAAAAAGCACCATTTAGGTCAGTAGTAATTCCCACCTCTGTGAACAATATTGACTTTTATTGTTCTTTCACTCCTCCTTTTTTTGAAGCTTGACAACCTGCAGTTGACAGCTGCTTTAAAAATTGCATTAATTAGCTCTTCTTTTACACAATATCTTTTCAAAACTCACTGCAAAAATGTTTGCTATCAGTTGACAAGCTGTCAGTTTTGACATAAGAGAGAGCTAACATTTTTATTAATAACAATATCAGCCAATTAATCGGCCTGTCAAGGTATAATAGCAGTAAGAGCTCAGAAAGCTGTTCGTTCTTCTTAGCGTTTCATGGTTTATTCACTGTTAGCCGTCACGAAGCTGGAATGCTGCTCAGGCATTTTTCTCACTACAGCTCCCAGATGGTCTTTGGCTTGCAGGGGTTTACAGGCTTTTTTTTCCTTCCTTGTTTTGTTTTTTCAAAAGGCTGCTGAGCTTTTTATTTTCCACTGAGAGTTGGTCTTATGCTAGTGAAGTACATTTAAAAATGTTGAAATAGAGCATGAAAGCAGTGATCCTGACAGCCTGCCTTTCTCTCTATTCCCTTTTTCTGTTTAAGGACCTCTTCCTTAGTGCTTCTCCTGTATCAAGGTGTCTGTGCCAATGAAGCCTTTTTATTTGGCCGAGATTGAGTGCAGCCAAGCGGGCCGGCCCTATTACCACTGCGCCACAGTGCAGGAGATTGCCTGCCTCGGCCATCTAATTGCGGACATCAGCTGAAAGGTTGTTGCTCTGCAGTGGTGAGCAGACAGCCAGTCTCAGATTCATTGCTCCATTGGCTAGTTAAAGCACCAGGCTGTCTTTGTTTAGGGACACGGGGAGGCTTATAGGCTATGGTGTGCTCTGTCTGCTCACTAATCTTATAATGTTCGCTGGCAAGGGCTGCTCACCCTTTGCTGCCCTCCTCTACACTGGACAATATGAATCTCTCATCACACTGCTTATAGCTGGGACACACTGGCAGGATCCCAGCATGGAGGAAAAAAATAAAGTCTTTCCACTTATCTGGCACCCTGTCAGCAGATAGTTGTGGCTGCGCACACATTTTGCACTCTGCTGGTTGAGTGTTTTGGAATACATGCGGACATGGTGTGAGCTGTCTAAAATGCTATTCGGTAAAGGCTTTTTGCATCACGTTTTCCGTTTTAAAGGAGTTTTTGTGGGTTAAATACAATTTAAGCTCAGTTGACAGCATTTGTGGCTTGATGTTAGCTGATGCACGGAGGTATTATCAACTCGTTCCTCAATTTTTAAAACGCTGAGAAAATGTGTCTAGAATATTACTATTGCAGTGGAAGTTTAGCAGGCAGTCATCCATAACCAAAAAACATACAAATATGCGACTGTCAAACTGTTTTGAATGAATAATAACTATAACACTTTAATCAATAGGTCAAAAAATAAAAAAATTATTCTGTGCTTAATTATTCACTTTTGTATCGCCCCAAAGCCATGTGACTTTTTCTTTCATTATACTCAAAATAATTTTTGAAGGTTGCACTAGTCACTCTTTTTTGATACAAGAACAATGATTGGAGACTTTCAGGCTTTAAAAACAAAAAAGCAGCGTAAAAATTAAAATAGCCAACATGACATGTGCGCTATGTTCCCAGCTTTCTAAAGCTATAAAATAGCTTTGTGTGATGAACAAACCGAAATTAAAGTCATTATTCTCAGACAATTTTAGCTGTTAATTGCTACGTCTGGATCATCGTCAGTGAGTTGAGAAACTTGAGAAATATATTTGCCAGACTGGTGAATAAATTATTCATGCTGGTATTGAACCAGATTAACTGATTTGCAGTCGACACAAAACATGAATGGCGTTAATATCATGAGAGATAGCGTTTAGAGACTTTCTATGGATAACAACTTGAAATTGCGGTCTGTTCCTCACACAGAACTGTTAAGTTGCATCAAAGGCTGTATGCACCAGCAGGACATACACCCGGTTTTAAGACTAGGATTTGTGCGCTTTAACTCATGCGTTGAATTAATACCTTCTGCACCATCATGGTGTTGTGCGACCTCTGAGACTAAATCTTACACTTAAATAAAAATAAGTCACCTACATCCTGCAAGATAAATTAAGATATTTTTGATGAACCAACAAATCATGACTTGTGTTCCGAAGATGAACAAAGGTCTTATGGGTTTGGAACGACATGAGGATGAGTAATTAATGACATCATTTTCATCTTTGTGTTGAACTAACCCTTTAATGTTTAATGTTTGTTTGCAAAAATCTGTCACGGGATTGTACAAATATTGACTTATCAGAAAATGTTTGCTCCATTAAATCATGACACGGTGTGGAAATGTGACAAATGTGTGGCGTTGTTGCACCCAAACGTAGTTTTAGTTGGTGCAGTACTTGTAAATATTTATTGTAAGCCCACACTGTAAAAAACGACTGTGATTTTAACAGTAAAAACTTTGAAAATGCTACGGTAAAACCCTGTTAAATGGTTAAATTTACAGGAAAACACCGTAATCTGACATTCCCAGAATATTAAATTTTGTTTGCATTTGATGTTTCTTCTTAGTTTTTTTTGTATCAGTTATGTTTATTAGGGTTGTGTGTTACATGTAATGTTGTTAAATGAATGTTTATTGCACATTTCAGTTTAATAATTCTTGCCATGATGGTGTTTAGTGTTTGTGTGAATGACGCTGAGCACCTTCTATATACGTTACTATTTAAAAGCTACTTGTAATGGGCCTTGGTTCATCATGTGACTTTCTCATCACCACCTGCATTTGGTAGTTATCAGTGTATTTCAAAGGTACAAAATAGATTCCACTACTTTCATAGGTTGGTGTATTAATATTATATCAGTTATTATGCTTTATTATTAGAAGTAATACATTTTTTTCACGGTTTTATTCTGGCAACCACAGCTGCTGTTTTTTTACCGTAAATTTTTACGGATTTTATTTTTTTTTTTTACAGTGCAGCGTAGGACTTACACCCAGCATTTTTACATCTAACTGGTTCAACCGGCCCCAGAAAGCTAATATTGACTCATAATACGGCACACAGACTTATAATTAAATAACATAATACCTAAAAAGATGATGTACTTTGTAATTGGAAATATAATGACTGTTTCCAGCCCAAACATGTTTCTAAAAACACTATTTGCCAAATGCAAGTAGAGTTAAAAATGAATATTGCATAACCTCAACTTCATTTACCTAAAGTTGTAGATTTTTTTAAGCTCAAAAATAAAATCTTAATTCTGCTTAGCTTCCAAAACAGAAATTGAAACCTATGAACAGAACAAGCCTACGCTACTGTCTACTGGGCAGCAAGCTACATCTGCGTTCCTTAGAGCTTAAGTTATATTTAACCCACAGTATTGCTTTAATGACTGATGTTGAGATTGTATCTTATCTCAGTGATGCGACTAAAGCTTTTGAATGCAAGCCTTTATTCAGTGGATGGATATGAAAGTGACATGCCTTTTCAATTAGTCAGGTATTGAAACTGTCACGCGGGGGAGGGGAGAGCCGGCCAGTGCAGTTCCGCAGCGTTAAATCCTAATTAGCCATGGAAGGATGAAAGGGAAATGTTATGGAGTTCATTCTTTGATCAAGATTATTAGATTCTGAACATTAGTCGTATATATCTCCTCCATTGTGACCATAGGCTTCTTTTTGTTAAGGCAGTTGACTTGAATCTGAGATTCGTTCCTTTGTCAAACAAAGCACCTCCTCTCTTGCTTTTATTCACTGTTTAATTTGAGATACATATATAGAGGCTTTATGAAGGTTGTCTTACAAATAAGAAGACTGAGGCTGAGCATTCAAGGAAGCTATTAAGGAATAGTGCTGTTAGGCTTTTGTTCAGTAATCCTCCCACCGGCCCATCATGCAATCTGTCATCCTTTTAAATGAGTCTTAGCCCACACGCTTAATCTTTGCACTCTGCAGTTACTTCTTCCATTAAAAATCTTTTAGAAACATGTTTTTGTGAGACTCTCCAAAAAAAAAAAAAATCTAAACTAAAGTTTAATGATTGTTCCAGGTTTGATTGTGCAAAATTTATAAGTGCACATTTCTCCAAAGAAAACAAGTGAATTATAACAAGTGAATTAGACAAGCAAGACTCCTAAGAGATTGAGGTGTTTTGTTGTTGAATGTATTAATGAACATAGCAGTAGTGGTTAACTCCTGACATCAGAGTGACTGAAGACGCGAGGGATTAGCGTTACGTTTGGTTCTGAAGGGAAATGCTCCCTTGATCAACCGAAATGCGTTCATGTTCCCGCGAATCATTCATGATCAAGCATCGCCTACAGAAGCAGTGAGTATAATGTGTTTAAATGAATCTTTGCAAATCGTCTTTCCTAATAATGCGCTAATTAGCAAGTTTCACTATGAATTCGGCTAAAAAGATCTTCTGAGGGCAACTTGGAAAAGAGGGGTGGAGTCAGCGGGGCTCGTGAAGATTTAAAGGGGAAGTACACAGAACAGTGATTTCTAAAGAGCTGTTTTTGACAGGGTAAAATTTGCATTTTTAAAACTATCTTTGAGAAATTTTAAAACAAACTATATTACAAACTTTCCATTAAGGCCCTAAATAATCATATTAGCTAGTGGAAAACTGGGTTTGTATGACCCCTTTAATATTATGGAAATGTTGGTATACTACAATACCATGATGTTACCATAAAAGTATGCATTTATTTGTGATACAGACTTTTAATCATACTGCCCACTCCCAAAAAGGGATAGAGCCAGATGAAGGACTAAAGTTGTGCATGAATAAGCTGAAGTCGCAGTTGGGGGTATCTTACCGTGGCCTCATTGCAGACGGTGCACTTCACCACATGCTGATGGAGCTTGCCATCCAGAGTTATAAGAGACTGGCACACTCGACAGTTAATGACGGGAACTCCCCCTGCATCAGGACTGGCGATGGCTGTGTAGGGCGGAGGTAATTCAGCTGCAGAAAGACAGAAACCAGCATGCAGTCTGTCAGTGTTTATGATACACACTTGAAATTTTTATTTTAAAGTCACCTTTCAGTGAACAGTTCTCAAAAGAACCAGTTCTTAGTGTGAAAAAAACCTTTTCCACTTTAAAGGACGTTCTGTGCAATGGAAAGATTCCATGAATATTAAAGGTTCTTATTGGAACTATAGATAGCAATAAAGGAGTGTGTTGGGTAAGTTAATTTTTTAGGTTAGTAATGTACAATCAGCCGGTCAGTTTTGCAAAATAAACCCAGACAGGTTGATCAGGTTTTGCATCACCCTTAAGAGGTTTATTTTGCCATAATGACCAGCTCAATTCCTTTACTCCATGCATTAGTCCACATTATTATAAAAGCTATTTATCAAATATATAAATAAATGTGCTTGACGTATTGATTTGAATTCAAATTATATCCTTACATGAGAAGAAAGAGACCACAGACATGAAACTAGCAGAGTTATGCACTAATTTGTTTTCCTGAGGTCAACAATTTAGCTGTCATTATTCAAAATATGTTGATACTCTGATTGACCAATAAGGATGAAGTATTCTAGTACAGAGCCGATGACAATTACTGTGTTGAATAATAAAACCTCAGAAATGAAACAAACACTACAACTGCGTCTAGACAGGCATTCAAGTCGTTAGAGCTAGAATCCACTAATATATGTAATATTTCTTTTATAAATGTCTCTCGCTTTGATTCCCATTCAGCTAACACAAAAATGCAGATTCATTGTGTTTAGCAATAAGTGCATCCTGCTCACACTTTCAATTTCTCTCTCATATCCTTTGTACAGTAGCTGGGCCATCAGCCAAACCCTGCACTCAGTCTCCGCTTGTCTTCAATACTACTGAAATTCAGAGCTCAGCCTCTGCTTATTCTCTGTGAAATTAAGACATGTTCCTCCTGCCGTCTGTCACTTCTCATTCTGAAATCACGCTGGCCAACGACACATTCATATTGCAGCCATATTGAACATGTGACACCACAACAAAAACGACTGACAGCAGCTCAGGCACCATGACCTCCCTCAGCTATCGGATCATCCATCTCTCCATGTGCTTCTGCAGGACACCAAACACACATACTCGATCTGAGAAATGAGATATTTTCTCATATGCAAAGGGTTCAAACATTGTGCTAAAATAGAAAAAGTAAAGACACACTGTTTTGATACTAATACTTAGAGAACAAGCTCTACAAATATATATAACAATAGAAGAAAAAACAACTAGTTGCTATCATATATAATATGATCTTGTTTCAAATGTAATTAACAATAAAGTAAAAAATTACAATTTTGTCTTAGGCTGCATTTGTTTGATCAAAAATGCAGTAAAACAGTAATATTACTACAATATAAAATACTTTTCTATTCTTATTCTTTTATTATTATAATCTATTTTGAAATGTTATTTATTCCTGTGATGCAATCCTCAATTTTGACTTTAATTGTCACATGATCCTTCGGAAATCAAGCTAATATGCTGATTTCCTGCTCAAGAAACATTTATTATTATTATCAGTGTTAAAAACGGTTGTGCTGCTTAATATTTTCTGAAAACCATGATACATTTTGTTCAAAAATAAATTATTTTAACAAAAATAAAAATCTTACTGACCTCCAACTTTTGTGTGATAGTGTATCCTTTATCATAAATGATGTTTAGTGTGATTCAAAAACACTCTAAGGCTAAAGGCAGTTAAACTGCCCCTCACCGCATCTCATTTTCACAGCACAGCATCCTGTTAAACTAATATGGTAGGAGTCATTTCACCTACGGGGCCTGTTCTACCTGCAAGCCACTGCTGACAACATCACGAACTTCAACTGTCAGTCCTATGATGAACGCATTTCTTCTCCCACGCCTTATATTATTATAATATAATTTTAATGTTGCCATTAAATTGCTCTCAAGCCATTTTGGCAGCTTATGCCACTGCACTTTCTCATTTAAGAGGTTTGTTTGACGATCCAACAAACAATGCAAAGTCATGAGACACAGTGTTTACAGTATCAATTGAAAACATTATTAGCTTCAGGCTAATGAAAATCAATTATCTTCATTGTTTTCAATAGGCTATAAAAATGAGTCTGAAGTTGCTGCTGTCTCATGTGTTTGGGATGCATTCCTGCAGTTGTTTACATTGTAGTAGGTGTTCACGCTGACAGTTCATGAGCAGATATCCTTATGCTTCACACACTAATATAGCATATAGTGTCTCTTCAGGGGCAGATGGAGAGCACTGGTCTCATTTCTCTGACACCATCCTGCACTCTTTGTAAGATGAGAGGCCTTTTCCCAAACCTGGAGCCTGCAGACAGCTGTTGTTGCAACTCCCCCTCTGTCCGTCTTACTATCATGTTTAAAATCAGAGAGAGCGCGAGTGTGAGTCTCTCATAATCTACAGATGTATTAATAATGGGCAAAACTGCATTATTCTACACAGTTTTGGTAGGACAGATGCACTATTCTGTAACACAACACTATGTGCGGTTTAAAAAATGGATGATATTTAGGATCATGTGTGCTGTTGTGAAAGAAAGGTATGCGTTTTTTTATTTATAAAACATCACTAAATGAGTGCATCACTGCGAAACTTGTGGCACTAGAATAGTTCTATCTCAATAATCTTTACAAGCTAAAATTGTAATTGGAGGACTGATCACTAGAATAAAACCTAGGCAGGCAGACAAGATCAAAGCTTTTTTTTATCCTTTGTTCTACTCAGTCTAACAGCACAGAGCATGGTTAAAAACCTTGCAGACTGTAACTTTCACAGTTCTACTCTTACAGGGTTTGATGCACACAGGTGTTGTAATAAATGCAGCTTTGGCTTCCGAATGCAACCGCAGAATAAATATCAGTCTCAGCAATGTAGTACACAGACTCCAGTCCAGCTCAGCAGTTCCTCCCCCAACTGGACAGGCTAATCCCTCTCATAGACTCAGTGGGTGAACGCTCGGGGTCAGAAAAGCCAAAGAAAGCGTAATCCAGGGGTTTGAAATACTAGGCCAGATAATAACGCTAGAGTACATAGTTTAGCACACATAGTTTATGCCGTCCACATCACCTGATCATGGTACTTCATGGTAATAAAGCCATTATGAATAATGAGATGAAGAGTAAGCCGATCATTACAGTAAAAATGTAAATCTTTTTCTGCTAATCAGGAAGTGCATTGTGGGTAGATTTACAAAAGGAGCAAATATGGGTTGACAGATGAGGCATTCAGTGAAATCTGGATTACAATCATTTCTTTGTTTTCAAATTTCAAATATGTATTACATGTTAGTAAAAGCATGTTTACATCCTAAAATCATATTTAAATAGTATTAGCTTATATCACATAGGTTATATGAAAATCTAAGAGAGCTTTAGGCACTAATTTCTTCAGTTCACATAACAAGACTTGGTTACTATTAAATATGTAAAGCAATGTATACTGTATACAATACAGTAAGTAAAATATTAGGTCTGTAGCATGAAAAATGTATACCATCAATTGTGCTTTGCAACTTATTCATACTTGCAAAAGGCAGAACTGTCCAATTTTTGGCATGCTCACTTGGATTTGGTGTCTAGCAAATTAAATACACAACCAATTATTCATGATAAGAGGAAATTAAAGTAAAAGTCCAGAAATCAATAGTTGAAAACCCCATATTGATTGACCACCATGCTGTCTGGAGGACCTCCCTACATGTCTATGGTGGCTCTGCTAATAATCACATAGAAAAAGCATTATGGTTACTTTTTTTTCAGTGTAATTTCACAAATAAGCACTGAGTAACAAATAATTAACAACATGCGCTTAAGGATTATGTAATTATGCACCATTTAGTATAGTATTGGTATAGTAGTACCATTATAGTAAGCACATGTAACAATGTAACACAAAAAGATAGTGACAAAGAAGTGTAACCAGCATTACTAAAAAATATACACTACCGTTCAAGAAATTTGGGATCAGTAAGATATTTAATGGTTTTTGAAGATGTTTCTTAAGCTCATCGAGATTTTTATTAGATTAAAATATTGTGAAATATTTTTTCAATTTAAAATAACTGTTTTCTGTGTCACATGATCCTTTCAGAAATCATTCTAAAATGCTGATTTATTACTAGTATTGTCAAAGTTGGAAACAGTTGGGCAGCCATATATATTTTTTGGAACCTGTGATTTTCTTTTTCGTTTTTTCTCAGGATTCTTTGATGAATAACAAGTACAAAAACAACATAATTTTTTAC
The DNA here is from genome assembly GCA_032275025.1 of Enteromius treurensis. NCBI lineage: Eukaryota > Metazoa > Chordata > Actinopteri > Cypriniformes > Cyprinidae > Enteromius > Enteromius treurensis. The sequence continues at coordinate 27,242,683 of JAUCMU010000125.1, forward strand.
CATATATAAAACCTTTCTAAAACATTAATCTATGCTTTGACTTTTATTCATTTAATAGATCATTGGTTAATAAAAGTATGCATTTCTTTCAAAGAAGAAAGAATAAAAATGTACTGATCCCAAACTTTTGAACAGTAGTGTAACAGTAAATTACTGTAACAGTAGTTTTGAACGTTAATATCCATTTTAAATAAATGCTTCTCTTTTTAATATTTTATTGATCAAAGAATCCTAAAAAACTATTAAGCAGCTCGACTGCTTCCAACACTGATAATAAAAAAATCAGCACATTAGAATGATTTCTGAAAGGATCATGTGACACTGAAGACTGGAGTAATGATGCTTTGTATCACAGCAATAAATTACATTTTATATTCACACAGAAAACAATTTGTTAAATTATTAAACATTATTTTAAATTGCAATAATATCTCACAATATTAAATTTTTTCCTGGATTTTTAATGTAATAAATGCAGCCTTGATGAGCGTAAGAAACATCTTTTAAAAACATAAAACATCTTCTATATAAAACATACCTTCAAAAACAAAAACTGCACAGCTCATGTACAAACCAAAACGTTGATATTTAGGCTAAAGCGTGAACTGACATCTATCCTTGTGTCTCCCCTTTGTTGTTTACTATTAGAATCATGTTTTATGTAGGAATAAAGAAGTGTTTTTTATGATTTATAATGTTTAATACATTCATCGAATCTATATATTGTGGTCTGGGCTTATATGATATGAACTGGCACTTATTAAAGAGGTCTATGAATGTAAGCAAAACATCTCTAGCAAGCGAAATGCCAAGTGCCTCATTTTAAAGGCAGCGACCTCGAAATATCTGCAGCCGGCGGAACCGGCGTTAGTCGACCATCGTTAAATAACCGATAAATTAGATTGTTTAGCTTCTAAATCGCTTAAAATTCGAAACAATGTGTCCTTGTCTAAGAATGCAACATTTTGCACCCATCACATCAGGCTGCGCTGGCACTATCGGGCAGATTGAGGCCCGTGCTTCTGGTACGACCATCTGAGACGTTATTCCTGGTCGTCTGCAAACAATGTATCATATTAAACGGGCTCCAGGCTGCTACAGATCCCCGCGCGCTACTATACGCCCTAAATGATTCAGCACTCTTCCGTTAGTCACAATGCTCATTTACCTCTCGGGCTCGAGTCCTGCAGGTACGGCGGGGCGGTGGGCGTGACATTCCCCGAGTTCGGTGCTGACAGCAGCGGGGATCGTTCATCCATACCATCGGAGGCCATTATATCAGCAGGTCAGCACGGAAAAACAGCACCAGCGGCGGCGAATGGTGGTGGGCTCCGTCCGCTGCTCTGAGGGGTGCGCTTGAGACTCTGAGCTCCAGGCAGGGCAGAGGAGAGGCGGAGCCAAAGACGTAAGCGGGAGGATGAGAAATCACTGCTGGACCGGATGGGATCTCCCTCTCTTTTGCAGCCTCTGTTGACTGCTGCTAGTCTTTCCCGATCGAGTCTATTAATAATTTGACATTGTAAAGGTGTACTTGCTCATCACTGAGAAAATGTTTAGTCTATGTTCTGTCCTGATGCCCACTCCTTCATCGCTCGTGCCGGACGACAGTGCCTGAAGGAAATTATTTGTACAGCCATCGCAGGAAGTGTTCATGTACAGAATTCACAAGAGCTGGGTCAGTTGTATAAACATAGCCACTACATTAAGACACCAGCCACGAAAAAATATAATTAATTCATTAATTAAATAAATCAAAGAAGAAACGAATAATGAATTAACTAATTAGAGTAGTCTAAGCAGTCTGTGGCTTACTGGCACTAGATTCTATAATTCTCTCCTTCTTATACAAACCGGATTCCAAAAAAGTTGGGACACTAAACAAATTGTGAATAAAAACTGAATGCAATGATGTGGAGTTGGCAAATGTCAATATTTTATTTGTAATAGAACGTAGATGACAGATCAAAAGTTTAATCCGAGAAAATGTATCATTT
>JAUCMU010000125.1:27249314-27264516 GCA_032275025.1 Enteromius treurensis
TGACAGGCAACACAACCAACAAGCAGATGCATATCCTACAGCACCATCCAGAAATCAATTTAGCTGCAGCACAGAAAACAACCCAGCAGTTCTTTGTTCAGTTTATAAAGTTTTTTCAAATGTTATTTAATAAAAAATATTATATCCCCCACCCACGAAAAAAAATCGTGATACGAACCGAATCGTGGGTTTGGTGTATCGTTACAGCCCTAATGATGAACTGTTTTCTGCAATTCTCCAGTTGTGGTCCTTGAAGAGTTTATGTTGATTGGAAATTGTTAATTATTTCCCTGATGGTGGAAATGGTAATTTTCAAAGCTCTAGCTCTTTTCTTAAAGCCATTTCTCTAATTGGTGAAGCTCAATTATATTTTGCTGCACAGCATAAATGTATTATTTGTTTTTTCTCATTGTGTTGATGATTAAGGGAATTTGGGCTTTGTTTCCCCCCCTATATACAGGGGTTAAGTATTCAGACCCCCTTAAATTTTTCACTCTTTGTTATATTGCAGCCATTTGCTAAAATAATTTAAGTTCATTTTTCCCTCATTAATGTACACACAGCACCCCATATTGACAAAAAAACACTGAATTGTTGACATTTTTGCAGATTTATTAAACAAGAAAAACTGAAATATCACATGGTTTGCTGTGACACTCATATATTTAACTCAGGTGCAGTCCATTTCTTTTGTTGATCCTTGAAATGGTTCTACACCATTATTTGCTTTTACGGGTTTGGAATGTCATGGGTTAAGTGATTAATGACAAAATTACAATTTTGGAAAATTCGACCAAACAAACAAATAGTTGTTTGTCTGCATAAAAACAATTGTTCTCCAGCTCGTCCTTTTTCCTGGGGTTGACATAACCAAGCTTAACTCGGTATAGTCTCTAATTAAAGATTTCGGTAGGTTCAGGAAGAAAAAAAACATGGTAGTGTACTTCTGGGAGGTCCTGCACCAGCTGAGGAAGTGCCATTGAGATGAATGGGATTGCTAATGGATGAATGTTAGCTTTCTTCTAAGAATGATAGACCTCATTGTTCCAGTCGCATGACCCACGTTTTGTCACCAGAGAGCATAAAGATCTATATAATGAAAGAAAGGAAAACTATGCCTATGTATCGTTTTTCATCCACAGTAATGTTCATAATCTCTACTCTTAACGGAAGTGGTTTGGTGCTGTTTTCCCAGTCAGAGCACAGCAGCTCGACTGTCAACAGTAGTGTTGTTTCACAGTACAGACTGGAAGCAATTCAAACTTGGATAGTATCTGCGTGACAGTTCCTCCTTAATCACATTTACACATTCTTTTCTGTTCTGTTAACTTCTCAAATAAAAATGATCAATTCATTATATAACTTCAACGACAGTAAATGCGTGAATTCTGGGGTGGAAAGCATCTCTGACAAGCATGGGTGATTGCTTTTACAAGAGCATCGGCCACTCACTGTTCGGGGTCTTTTGTTTTCACATAAAGGAAGCACAAAGCCAGGCCCTCAAAAGCGATCCTTCCCTCTGACATTCGAAGCTCCCTCCTTCCTTCCTCCACCACCAGCCTTTCATATCGTAATGGAGAATTTTATATCCATTTTGACCTTGTGTCTAGCCACCGTTTCCCATTCATTTTCATTCTCTCCTAAGCTCCCAGAGCTCTCAGGAGAGCCGACCTCGGTGAACTCCTCACGGGGTGAATGGGGGAGGAGATATGGACTGATAAGCTGGGAGAGCAGTGAAGAGTAAGAAGTCACCACAGAGATGTCCTGCCCTTTACCTCTACCGTGTCTTCCACGGTTTATCCAACATTAGGGTCAAGGTGTCACCCTTTTGGTCCTGATGCACTAAAAAAGGGCCTGTGAGCCAAAATGTGTAAAATAAGATATCAAAAAACTTTATTTTCTAATGCAAATCACAGCTGAAGTAACAGGATTTACGCACCGACATAAAATATTATATGAGATAAGACAGTGTGGTATAAATAACTTTTTTTTCCCAGGCTTTTTCTGTACCCTATCATCCCAACAGCGCGTTGATATATGTATTAGCAATCGCAAAAATATGCTTGCGCTCTCAGAGAACAAAGCTATTATGGAAAACTGACTTGTATAATAGAACGCCATCCATCTACCCCTCATTGTTGCTGGAATTGCTGACATTTAAGATGTGGGAAATTTGGACTCTGTCATTCCATTACGAAGATATTTCCATTCGCTGATTAAAATGACTGTATTAAAGCTGTGTGGGTGCTGAGGTTTCTGTTCATCAGGCACCGGAATCTTTTATCCTGTCATTTCATCTCCGCACTGAAGGTCATCCTCGCTTCATCAGGCTATCGGAGATATCCTGACGAGTGGCTTCAGCCATGTGTGAATATTGCAAGCTCACATCAGTGATTCTGTTACATGCTAGCCTTTTAAAGGCTAAAGGTTGTCTCTCTCTTCTTGCTTTATTCGAATCAATACGGCTTCAATATCCAAACAAGCGTACCTTGCAAGCTGCATGCATTAATAATATGTGGCCCAGCTTCTAGCATTCTTTGCTGAACTGCTTTGCTGAAGGACAGACTTGAAGTAAAGTAGACGATCTGTTTATTTCCTTGGGAAACCACTTTTGCCTGGAATAACCAAATATAGCTTTAATTTAATAAAGAGGTCATCTTTTTTGTTCTTCTGGAGACTATATCCTGGACTCGGACTATTGGGATAACGTCTGGTTCACTTGGCCGTTCGTTCTGGCTAGAACCGCCTACTTAGTCCAAGAAGAAATTTTCTGACCAGAATGTAAAACGACCGGTTGTAGTTTGTTTGATTTTTTTTCCATGCTGTTTAAGGGCAACTTTATCTACAAGGTGATACCATAAAAATAAACCAACTCGTAGACTTTGGAGGTATTGTTTCATTTCAGTTAATGAAAAGTGGACTGATATTTGTTTTATTCTCCAACACATCTGGACAAAGTGAAATACTGTTCCTCACATGGATATCTAGTTACTTCCTACTGAGACCTCTCAGCTCCTTTAACACTTTTTACCATATTTAAATCCATTCTGCAGATTGTCTGCCAGATTTTTCCACACAATTGGTGCCCACCGGTTACCTCACCACCCACAAGCTACCTTACTGAGGGGCTACAGTAGCCTGAGGCCATGCTTATTGACTCCTATCGCCCTTTCTTCTTCTTCCTGCAGTGCCCTTGTTTCTTTATTTTTCCCTTCATTTCTCCACTATCTTTTTTCATTCTCTTCCATAGGGTAAGTAAAAGGAGAGGTTTTGATTTATTCATGGACTCCTTTTTTATATTCATGTGTTTTCCAGGGATATCTGGGTGCGGTGGAATTTCTTGCTTCAGCAGCTGCTGGGATGCTCGACAGAAATCGGGTTTCAGGTCTATTGCGCCCTGTGGTGGGGGAAGGGAATGGGTATTGGGGGGTTATATATTACCCAGGAAATGTGCAGCAGGCTTCAGAGGTGACAGGCTGTGTTTATTACAGATCTGTCACACAGCTAATGGGCAGCCGGGAACTGGCTGCTTTACTAATGTGAAGGAGAAGCGTGCAGTGAACAAGAGGACTTCAGTGCTGGGAGAAGGGCTCCCTCCCCCATCCTTGCCCTTTAAACTGAAAGCAGTGACAGTGATCCGCAAACAGGGAAAAGGTGAACGAATGTCACCTAAAATGCACAGAAGCTGCAAATCTGCATGCTAGTAGATAAATGGTCACTTAGCAGATGAGTTTACCTTTTAACTTACTGGCTAGAATCTTTTTTTGCCATCGACACTGATTTTGGGAGTTGATAGGTAAAATGGATTGGTAACATTTTAGATTCTGTCTTTTGGGCAAATAAACATGTAAACAACAGACATGCAAAGAGTAGATATGCAGAATTTTGTGGTTTTAGATTTTGTGTTGGTCCTGTGATCAATTTAGCCAAGTAAGATATGAAAGTAGCCTGTGTTTTATAGCAAAAGCAGACAGTCAAACATATTTTAAGGCACAGCTTTTGCAGGGTTTCCATGAAAATGTTTCAGCTTTTATTTTTCTTTTACGCCCTGAAGAAGATATCAGAGTTTTATCAAGTTTAAAAAAATTGAAGTACCTTTATCACCTGACCTGCATACAGAGCACTGATTTGCTAAAATAGACTAACTGGCTTCTGTCAAAGGGCACTTATCGGTTTCTATAGTAAAAACTGAACTTGCGATGCCATGAAAGTAGACAATATTGGATTTTTTGACCAAAAATGTTTAGGGTTCATATTGCAATGTGTAGAATATTGCATTGCGATCAGCTCCTTTTTTAAACTCTTTATGTTCCTCTTCATAATCCTAAAAATAACATTACACCAGGGTAAGAACTAAATTTCACTGGCAGGAAAGTTATCTTAAATGGATAGTTCCTTCCAAAACCTGTAAGACCTTTGTTCATCTGGAACACGAATTAAAATATTTTTGATGCATTCCGAGAGCTCTCTGAGCCTCCATAGACAACAAGGTTCCTTACAAGGCTTAGAAATGTCCAAGGAGATCGTTAGAATAATCCACATGACATCGGTGGTTCAACCATTATTCTATGAAGCTACACGAATGCTATTTGTGTGCAAAGAAAATAAAAATGAAGACATTATTCTGCAATTTGCCTTCTCCAAGTCACCCTATAGTGCCATTTTGGAGAGTATCACATGTAAACAAAGCATGCAATATTTGTACATGGATACATTGTTTACGTTCAGATCTAAGTTTAAACAGTGTAAACAGCATATTTGGTGCTCTTGACACGGAGAAAGCGTTGTTTACCTATGTGGTATACTCTCCAAAAGGGCACCAGGGTGATCAGGAGACAAATTGTTAAATGGTCGTTTTGTTTGTTTTCTTTGCACACAAAAAGAATTCTGGTTACTTTGTAAAGTTACAGTTTAACCACTGTAGACACATGACTATTTTAGTGGTCTCCTTCGCTATGTATCTGAGCCTTGATCGTGTAAGGATCCTCAGAGAGCTCTTAAACAGTTTTTGAACAACATAAGGGTGAGTAATAATGACAGAAAAAATGTTTGGGTGAACTGTCTGCACCACAAAAGTCAAGCACCTAGCACATCTTAGTTTCTGTTCTTAAATGACAAAGCCAAAACTTGAAAAGCAACAGGGTAATGTGTAAACAATCCACCCAGCTTGTTGAATTCTTTGCAAGTGGTGAAAGGATGGAAAAGCATTTTGAATTTTCACTCCCCGAACCTAATACTTTTCCAGGAACTTGTCCTACTTGGCACAACCATGGTGTCCCCCTTGAGAAACCTTGGGTTAAGTGCCTTACAAGGACACAGTAATGTAGGTTCATGGCTCATTCCTTATGAGGCTCGAGCCAGAAACCGTGCCAGAATCTGTCTAGTACACGCTATTCCACCCCAACCCCTATTAAACATAGGATATTATATAACATTTTAATGTTTACAGTGGTCCAGTGTTTTTACTTGAAAATGTAAATGAGGCTCCCTTTTAATAGGTTGCATTGTTATGTACACTAAAGCAAATGTTGAACGATTTTAAATTGTTAGCGTTAGCACAAAGCTAACACTTTTTCACATTTTATTTTATCTTTAAGACCACACAACGCACATTCCTTCCAATTCCTACTTCTTTTTCAGCCTCGTTTTCATTTGTGTCCCATTAAACGTGACGTTTACCCTGAGTAAGATCTGTTCGTGTTTCTTGGTAACTGAAAACAAATGGAGTCTACTTTGAGAGGTGTCCTGGAGGCCATGTGGAATAGAGTTTAAGAGTTTAATTGCTGACTACTTTTCCACAGCGTTGTTCACTCGTATCGTGCCGCGTGATCAAAATACCAACAAGCGGTTTAATGCGCTTGTATATCTGTCTCCGTGATACAGTCCTTCGGTGCTAAGAAGGCTTGCTAGCTTTTAAAAAGAGTACTACATAAACACATAAAAGATATGTGTATGTGAAAAGGGAATGGGGGAGACCGTTTGACAGTGCCAGAAAAAAACAAGCGAGCAAGCCTTTGAAGGTCCTGTGCACTCAAGCGGTGATCCAAGAATGCGGTTGGTATTTGGCTAGGAATTGAAAGAGATGTAGCTCTCATTTCAAACATAGTTCAGCCTAGCATGAAATAAATGATGCAAGAGACCCAGGTCCTGTTATTTAAACATAGCTTGCTTGTTTGTTTTGTGGTGTTTTCATCATATTCGACTAGTTTTTAAAAGCAGTGGCCCAGCGCTGAGGGTTTCCACCTAGTAGACCCACCAGTTAATGCATGTACAATAAATTAAATTGTAATAAAATAGAGTGAGTGTAGACCACTTTAAAAAAAAATTTTTAAAAGAAAAAACAATTGCAAATGAAGTTTTATGTGTCAGTGGTCTTGAAACCGTATACATTTGTGCTACTTATTACCTAAAAAAAACACACACACTAAAAAATGGCAAAAACAGTATGAAGGACTGAAATCAGGGCACACTAATGCATTTTAAATCATTGTAGCTTTTGTGAGTAACTGGCAAACCGTCCTCCGCTATGAAATGATTAAGCACAATGAAAGGAATTGTGTGGGCAACATTTACTGTATTGCATCTGTTGTATTCTATAGAGCCTTTTTTATCAACAAGATTTTGAATTCTGGGTAATGTCTGTGCGATGACACTTTTGCTCTAATCAAATGGCGCTTTTCCACTGCATAGTACGCTATGGTACGGTTCAGTAAAGCTCACTTTTGGGGGTTTTTACACTGGGAACAGTACCTGGTACCTGGTCCTTTTTTTAGTACCACCTCAGACGAGGTTACATGCGAACCGTACCGTTACCAAAATGTGACGTGTAAACTCTGCTGGTCACTGATTGGCCGGAGAAAATCGAGGAGCGGATCCAGCGAGAGCTTGATGGGTCGACGCGGTATAAAAAATACTCCATTGTTGTGTGTTTGTTTGTGGCGTGTTTACGATGATGTCACGGCAGTAGAGGCGGCGTAACTATAACGACATGTGAATAATCCCGCCCACTCTAAAGCGGTACTAAACTGCATTGGAGATGCAAGCCGAGCCGAACTGAGCCGTGCCGTGCCGTAACAAGCCGTACCGAACCGAGTTGTACCACGTAGTGGAAAAGCGCCAAAGCAGACACCTCATAGTGAGTACCACACGACTTAGAATCAGCAATAAATCATTTTTTTTGCATATTGTTTATTAGCCTATGACTTCGTACTTCTGCTCAATTTCAGTTCGCTTCTGTACTCCGTTTGATATAGCAAACCAGTTCCCAGTTTATCTGGTCCAATCAGCGAAGAGAGGGCGGGCTTAGAGCCGTGATGTAGACGCTAAATGCCGAATCTATAGTTTAGGTTAAGAAAATCTAAAACGACAGCGGACATGGAGACACAGGATGCTCTTTGCTCTGTTGTGGAGAAGATTCCCTGTTTTTGCCAACTGAAGCCCGAACAAGAAAAGTATTTGGTTCACATTTTGAGGTGATGTTGTGGCCCTACCCCCGACAGGTTTTGGGAAAAGATTAGGTGTGTTCGACTTGAAGCAACACTGCAGTGACATTAAAGTACCGGTACGGTACAGAAAGTAAACGCTTTTCTTGTGCCCCTCCAGACTCCGTCTATAAAGCAGAGCTAAGTAGCAGAGTTTGGTATTACCAGACTAAATGTTTATATTCAGATTATGCATATAATTCAAATACTGGAACATCTTGAAAAGAGTTTTACCATTGTTACCTGTCGTAACTGAATGCAACAAGCTGTTTAAATGTTAAATGGAGAATGACTTGACTGCTGCAGTGGAAGAAAGAATATCTGTGAACTTATGGTAAATTAAATGAATATACTCCCTGTTTCTCAAATAACGCTTTAAGTAGAAATTGAGTATAGTATGTTTATAGCCCTTGTGCAGTATGTCTTTTTTCCATCTCTGATTTGGCTTGTCGCCAAAACGCCTTTATTCGCTGCAAAAAAAAGAAGGAAAGACAGCTTTTACTTGTATTTTTGTCTTGTTTCCAACCAAAATATAAAAAAATTCTTAAATCAAGAAGGTAAGTAAAAATATCAAAATTGAGTTTTTGCTTACTTCTGAAAACAAGACAATAATTTTTACTCGTCTTTAAAATCCTTCTCGATTTGAGAACGTTTACATGGCTGGAAACTAAACCTAGTGGTACTAAGTGGTATTGCATAAAATAATGTTTTCAGTTCTCTTCGAGTCACTTCCTCATCTTTAGTTATTCAGGAAACTGATTGTCCTGGCTCAAATTCATGTCTTGACATGTTGGACCTCTCAAAACCATCTAGCATCACAGCAGGAAAGCACCAGAGTCTACAAATGGCTTGCTTTTAGCTGTCTTCACTCATTACACTGGAAAAGTATTTCAGCACCAAAAAAAAAAAAACACTGTTCACCCTTAATGTCTCCCGCTACAGAATGGCAGTAGTTCTGTGGTCCTGAGAGGCAGATCTGCGGTGATCTGGCATGATGTTGCCCTCCATTTGTTACCAGTAATGACCGCTCTGCTTAGAGAGCCCAGGTCCTCTGAGAAGAGCGATGGAGATCGTGCCTATGTGAGGGCTGCCAGCTGCTCCCATGTTTCTCATGCTGTCTGAGGTTTAATTTTCCCACTGCAGCACGTATGAATAATGATATGAGGCATAGAGCCCTTTTCTTTATCTTAATTTAATCCTAATTTACACAACAGCCAAATGCAATAGAGCACTTGCAACAGTGTGGGAGTACTGGAGTCCCACACCATATGATGACAAAGATTACAAGGTCTCGGTTTGGTGTTGTCAAGCGTGTTTTTACAGGCTCATCTGTCGACAAATACATCTACTACTTTGTTACTGGAAGTAAGAACCCTTGACTCTGTGCCCTCAGCCTCTGCCAAGATGGCCATTTAAGCTCTTAAAAAATTAATGCATGAGAGGAAGATGGTGGGAGTAAATGGAAAGACTGTGTGCATAGATGAAAGTTGAGTTGCTGGGCTCTGGTTACTGTTGTTGCTCATTTGCACCTTGCATATTCAAGTGTTGCATGAGCACTTTTGAAGCTTTTCTCTTGATAAAAAAAAAAGGATACAGTATTACAATTTTATACGTTGAATTATGTTTGTGCGACTATGTCTTGCAGTAGCTCTTCCATCTCATAAATGCTATTACAATTATACTAGTGCTTAATTTAAACCCCCATAAAAACCTCTTTTTAATTAATTTTTTTCTTTGATGCCTAAATATTCTTGCCTAGTTTTTCCTTCAGTTGCCTTATAAAATGGTTTGTTGACCTGGATTAATTGGAATACGGTTTTCTATTCAAACTGTGGTCTACAACAGTTGTTCTTGAAGAACTGTGTTTTTAAAAGCATTGAAATAATACAACCGATAACTGAGGTTTAATAGGCAAATTGACCATTTTGTTTTCTAAGTGTTTCTTGAGTTTCAGATCAATGCATTATAGTAGGCTTAAATTAGGTTTTTGTTGCAAGTCAAGCTGTATTTAGTTTGGGTCGTTTCCCTTTTAAATTAAGCCATTTTCTTAATGTTTTTTTAAGGTTGAGGCCATGTTGTGCAATTTGTCCTTTCTGGCATTTTCCTAGTTCGAGTAACTTCAAATTGAGTAAGCTCAAACGTGCTATAGAGTTTCATTGGATGCATTGGATATATATGAAATAAAAGTGAATGGGGATTGTGCAAGACGCTATCTACAACTGTTTTTCATTGTTTTTACTTGCTCTCCACAGCCCTATCACAACATGCCTTACATACAAGGTTGCCAAGCACAACACCTTAAATGAAGCGTTGTTGTAACCACTTCAAATCAGTGGGTGTTTCCCTCTTCGTGCTGCATTACCCCTAAAGTGGCTTAAAAACAAAGGCAGGGTTATACCTTGACCATTTACTCATTGTACAAATCTAACTGGAGAAGTACAATGCTACTAAAGGTCAACACAACATGATGTACAGGGTTGTTGATTGTTGGAAAGAAACATTTGACTCCTCTAAGCAGATTTGTGTAAAACAGACAGAATTGCTGTGAATATTTAATGTTATGTTTGGGTGGACTCACACTAGGCTTGGTTGCCGTGAACTGGCCCCGAGTACGATTGCCCCCCCCTCCCCACTCCCCCTCTGGCCTGCACTCACATAGGGTTTCAGCATACATCATTATAGTGCGCCGGTTTCAGGATAAACAGGAAGAGCGCTGCTCTCGCTGACCGCAAAGGATTCCATCGCTCTGTTACTTACTTTGTGGATAGTAGTTTTGAGTTGTTTGGTCCACAGCCCTCCCACAGCCTATTGTTAAACAAGTCAATCGCTTTTGTTGGTTTTGGAGCTTCGCAAAAACGTGACGTCGCTCGTCCTGTTCCTTGCTCGAACCACTTCCAGAGTCCAACTGAACCATGCTCTGGCACACCTCTTCCAAGCGGGCCAGGGACGGCTAAACAAACCCCGCCCGGACACGGTTCGGAGCACTTACACGAGTCAAACGAACCGCGCTTTGGTGGTCAAACGCATGGTTCAAACTGCCTAGTGTGAGTACACCCTTACTGTATGCTTATGTTGGTATGCCGTATCTTTCACTTCAGTATCTTTACACCAAGATTCTGTCCAAGAAATTCAGTGACAAATAGTTACTAATTTGCTTAGAAAAAACTGGTCAGAGGTCACAACTATAATAAAGCTTGTGAAAGGCCAGAGCATCGGTGCATCACACATGGCTTTCCTTCACGCTACGTTTCTGTTCTGTTGAGTGTGAAAGGAACTTCAGAGAGTCCTCAATGCTGTGTTGTGCTCTGCTCGCCATGAAAATTGCATTTACACATACCCCACCATATGTAGGCTAGGTGCCCTGGCTACTGCTGCGAAATCACTCAGCATGCAGTGAGAGTCACTCCCTTGCACTGACCTGCCAACAGCAGCAGCTCTGTATTATGTACAGCAAACGTGTTTTTAGTTTTGTTGACGAGCTCCAACATGGAAATTGGTAGAATATGTAGATTCATGTTTGGGTGTTCTATCTACCACCCTGTGTACAGTTAAACACTGTTTGATACTTGATATGAATAAAAATGCATTTCTGCTTCCTTCCAAATGAGATGGTTAAATTTCACATTTTGTGTCAGATACACCAGTAAGGGATCGTCATACCCTTTCTGAATGCCCTCTTCTAAGTGCTGATATTCAAACATTCCAGTTTGCCTGATTGATGATCTCAATGATGTTAGCACGCTTGGATCGATTTTCGTGGCTTATGTGCTCATTACTTTTAAATCGAGTCTAGCCGGGGCTTCGACCCCAGGGATGTGGCTGAGGTGCCCCTTTAGCAGGCAGTGTAGGTTACAGTATAAGTGGAGTGGATTTCACTACATTGTGTCTGCAATTATTTTACATTTACTCCTATCATGCATCTGCGGACACTTGGCTACTTCATGATGGAGTTTTCTTTTGTAGGTAGTGTTTTGCTTTGCCTTTTATATGGTTATAGAATTGTCTGCAGTCAGTGCACTGCAGCGAAAAACTGACTATTAATATATTTATATCATGACGACTAAGAATCGCTTAATATGTAGTGGATATAACAATGTTAATGTATTTAGTTTTGGTGGACTAAACCTGCTATGCTGCTGTTGGGAATGGCATACAGGAAATCACCATTAGGAGATCTAGACAGGTGGAGCTGGGGGAGGTGGAGTTTTCTGATAACACTCTGCAAGACTTGCTTACAGAAGGCAGAGACAAACTATTTGGATGTTATCTACCACATGGCGTTAAGGACTTGTTAGTCTGCACCATCTGGAGTTTCATGAGAGAAATTATCAACATGATCTTTAGCAAGCGACATTTATGAAGCAGAAATATGATGTCTTTCTGGAATTTTAATGCTCTGCCGTTTAAGATTTTCCCTCCAAAAATAAATCATTTTTCTACCTTACACATTTCAACTGAGTGATAAATGTTTGTAGCAGAAAAAAAAGTTATAAGATTGTTGCCAGTTATCTTTTTTGACACTCTCAGGTAACAAAGAATTTTGGAGTGCTGTATTGTGTGTGTGTGTGTGTGTAGTGGATCATCTCATGATGTATTGTAATGGCTTCAAGTTGTGGACTGTATATTTAAAATTGGCTGGGGGTGGGTAGGGTTTTTTTTTTTTTGGGCCCCTGCCTCAAAATGCCTGTGCACATCCGTGTTTGACCCTGAAATCATGCTCTTACCTTTTTTTTCACATCTTTGTTCGTTGGGCTTTACCTGCTTAAGTTCTGCACAATCTATTATTACCCAGCAATTTTCTGCATATTCCTGTCATTATGTGCACTTATCTCTGAGCAGCTGGCCTTGGATAAAACATGCAGAAAATAAATTATCACTGTTAAAATTCATTTTTGCAATTTACAGGAATGCGATATAATGACTAATATTGAAATTAAAGACCTTAATGTTACTAGGGCAACCATTTCACAAAAGGACAATATTAGGAAGGCACTAGAATGTATAATTTTAACAATTAATGAGACTTAAGATTTCAAGTTTCAAAGAGTAAAAAATCATAAATGTATTATAGGGGTGTGTCTCGTGAGATGCCAATGGTCTTGCAAGAACCTGGCGATATCTTCGCGATAGTGGTATGATGCGGCGCAACAAATCTCAGACAGGAAACTGCTGCCGCTTTTTATTTATAGCGTGCTGACACAAATACTAAATGGTTTTCAATTCTTCTCGCGCATTGACTGTACGCAGACTTGAAAAATTAGGCTTGTTTGAGATGCGCCTAGCCTCGCCTGAAATGGAGGCGAGAGTTTTCTGCTGCAGTGAGGGGAGGAGTGAAATACACACAGTCAAAATGGACAGTTCTGCCTTCTCGAAGTGGACCAGATAGTTTCAGTTCGGTTTCTTTTATATGAATAAAGGCAGACGTAACTCCGACACTTTTTTAACCAACATGCATCTTGCTGTGATAACTAGTTGACGTATTCTCTCTGAAAGCATCCCTAGTAATGTCAGAAAGACGGTGGTAGACCAATCATAAAGGACTGTGCCATCTGACCAATCACAGCAGTGAGGGCTCACAGAGAGGCGGGGTTTAGACAGACTGATTCTTCGAACTGCTTCACATGAGTCGTTTACGAATCATTTAAAAATTTAATTCAATTTTAAATTTCTTTGTATATGACTTTTATACTTTTTTACAGTATTGCTGTAATGTTTAGGTTCAGGATAGTATATTTTTGTTTTCATAGGATTTCCCCATCTTGTATAAATAATGACTGTATTTGACGAGTGACTTAATCTTTCACGTTAAAATGAGTTTTAGTTCTAACCAACCACAGCAATCTACAGCAATGCCGTATTTCACTTTAAGTGTAGATTGAAAAATGTCACGTCTGCTTGATTAAAATATATAATATTCTTGTTCACTTTTTTTGGATGCATAGCTGATTATTAAACCTTGCTGAAAAGTCACTGAACATCACGGTTGTCACTGTGAAGCCATTTCGGCATCATTTGGGGGAGCTTGAAAAAGAGTCAGCGCTGGTGTTAGTCATCTTTAATGTTTACTATCTCTCTTTCACCTGGACAGCAGCCACTGCCGGAGCTGAAAAAAGGAATGTGTTGCTTTGAGAGCCTTGAGATATGGCTGGAATTTCCCCAAAAGTCTGCCACAAACAAGACCGGCATGGCAGGCATTCCCTTCCTCTAATTGGGCTTTCACAATCAAAGAGAAATCCTTTTTCAAACTGTCTGGTAGAATTTCTCCAGTACTTGAAAGCTACTGGACGTGCTTTTCCATTTGAATCAGACTCATACTTAAAGCGTGGTAGAGAAGACTGAAAAGATGTCCTTGTTAAGCAATCAAACAGTGTTTTGAACTGAAGATCCAGCCCCAGATCGTGACTGCAGTAATTAGAGAGCTTTTTGGTTATATTTGGAAACGCACTCATGCTTGTCTCTGGAGGGAAAAGCTGCTGCTTCTCTACTGCAGTGCATCAGCTGTTCACCTTCAAGCTGGATTTCCTGTTTTAAACACATTAAGGTCTATAGCATCAGAACAAAACAGCAAAAGAAAGTAGATCACTGCTGAAAAATCATCAGGCGCATGTTGGCCCTAAACTGTTTAGCCATTCAGACAATGACACAGTTTTTTCCTGGCTCCAAACACATTATTATTGCGCTTCAGTTGTCTGTTTCCACTATGACCTTTAAGTTGCTTGTACTCTGTTATTTACAGCTTACATGTGTGCTGTTCTAGAAACATGAACCAAAATGTTTCATATTTCAATCAATCAATCACTTTTATTTCTATAGCGCTTTTAACAATACAGATTGTAGCAAAGCACTGAACATTATCAAATAGAAGAACAGAGTGATGGTAATGTGTAATGACAAGATTAAACTGTTTATTTATCAAATGCAGAGACGGTCTCTGTAGTCAAAACGACGGAAATCACTAGAAATTAGGTGTCCCCAACTAAGCAAGCCAGAGGCGACTGCGGCAAGGAACCAAAACCCCATCCATTAGAGAATGGGGAAAAGAAACCAGGCTTAGTTGGGGGCAGCTCTCCTCTGGCCGGACGCCCAGCACCTAATTTCCAGTTAATGTTTGTTTTTGGGTAAAAAAAATCTACGTCCAAGAAGTTGTGACGGAAAAGTTTCAGTTAGATTCTAAATTATAATCAATCTGTGCTTAAAAACAAATAAAGAATGTTAAGGTAATACACTTTCAATGGTAGTCTATGAGACATGAAAAGGAATAATCATTCAAATATGCACTTTTTCAAAATAATACTTCCCATCTGACCCTCTGTAGACTGCAACACAACTGAAATGATCTCAGGTCCAGAAACGTAGTAAAAATATCTGTAAAACAGTCCATGTGACAGCAGTGGCTCAACTTCTGTTTTGTGACACTAGGAGAATACATCTTTTGCGCAAATAAAATAAAAATAACATAATTTACTCAAGCATTCTTCTTTCGTCTTCCACCATTTTAGAGAGTTTTTACTACGTGTCTGGAGCTGGGATCATTTCAGTTGTATTGCTGTCTATGGAGGGTCCGATTTTATAAAAAATATCTTAATTCGTGTTCTGAAGATGAACAAAGGTCTTATGGGATTGACAGAATAAAGGTGCTTTCACACCAGTGGCGATTTCTTTAAGACTGCAAGGGAAGCTCAGCTTCCCCTATAAAGTCACAAAAGTAATGGTCAAATGAT
>JAUCMU010000125.1:27293848-27315747 GCA_032275025.1 Enteromius treurensis
CCTGATTTGTGGTTTTATATAGTTATCAGCAAAACATCAAATTAAAGAAGTGTTTAGGTTTTATCCGATTAATCGATTAATCGAAAAAATAATCGCCCAACTAATCGATTATCAAAATAATCGTTAGTTGCAGCCCTACTTAAATAAATACCTGGGAAAATAATGCGACATTTGCTTTACCAAGAAAAGGTCGCATTTGTTGCAGTTGAATAAGTGAAAAGAGAATCAATTGTACTGAACAATAACATGACACGATCAAATAGAGCCTTGCACTAATGCAGCAAACATGTCGGTAATGTGAAACGATTTAAAAGTTTCTGAGCAAGACAGAAAAATCATTACAAGCATCGACACATCGCATGTCTTCAACAAAAGATGGGGTCGTTGTTACTGATATATTTATATAATTTATATAAAAATTGATCAAAAATACATAGCTACATGTTTGTTCAATAATTTCTAAAAACGTGTACTAGAGTCTAGCATTTTGTGATGAGGACGAGCATAAGGATAAGTAGTTAACCATCATTTGGCCAAGTATGTTCGGTGTATCCTTAAGTACTTGTAAGATGTGAAATTAATTGTCAAATCTGGTTGTTTTGACACTACGTCTGGCTAAATTCTGAATCTTGCAGAAGGTAAAAAGAGGCAATAAAAGTTCTGGCTTGAGGCTGACAAAGAGTTTGTGTATGTTAATGTCTGTGTTTGTTTTTCCTTTATGACTATAAAAGCTCAGCAGAGCACTCTGGCCCTGGCTGTAACACTAACAGTTGTGGGCTTTACTCCAAAACTGTGAGCTTGGCTTCATCATAAGAGTCAATAAATATCCAATCAAATGAGGTGAAATTAGAGGACATGGCCACTGTGTTTACAGCGTCTGGCCAGAACCAGTTTCGTGCCATTTTATCTGTGGTGTCAATCTGTAACCAGCTGTAATGATGCAAACTCACAGATAAGAATATTTTGTGTAAATCATGTTTGACTGACTCCATGTTGTCCCTGACTGCGGCTGATTGATGATGTTTTAATATGCTTCGTAAGAGTGTTTTTTTTCTCTATATTGTGAGTTTCTGGAGAGAAGGCTACGCTGATTACTGCAGTAGTTATTAATGAGTCACTTGCCCTTCCCCTTGGTCTTTAAAGGTGTAAGTCCTGCACAGCGTTTGTGTTAATTGCACCCCCCTACTGCGACCTTCTCAGATTTTATTTGTGGTATCATGATTGAGGTTTAAGTTACCTTATTTAATCCATTATTATTATTTTTTTAATCCAGTTATTTAGCAGAATGCCCATTTTCGTAAGAAAGGAAAAACACATGGTAAAAATGACATAGTTTTCTTTTGAGGTGAACTGCCCCTTAAAAATGTATTCGCTTGTATGTATTGAATTTCACATATGGATAGGGCCCGTTAAAAGGGTTTGATCCAAAAGAGCGCTGATAGTACAGATGAAGCTGATAAAAATATTGATCTTAAACATGTGCGGTGCTTTATTGTAGCTGAACTGTTCTCATGCCAACAACTGCTCTTATTGATTAGAGGAGAATGGCTTGTTTGGAGACTAAAAGCTGAATTTCTAATGATGGCTGGCGAATTATTTTTATGCTCACCCTAATTACAATGCTAGACATGAACAACGATATAACTTAAAATATAGTTTGATGGAACTTGAAGCCCTTGTGATGTTTCATACGTTTTGTGCATAGAATTCAACATTTAAATACATTTTGAATTAATATATTTGAATTTCACTTGAGCAGTCTATTGTAGAAATCCATTTTTATGTTTGTGCTAATTTCAGATTTTAAAAGCTTTTTGCTTAATATATTGAGAGAAACTGAACGCGATATTTCGTAGCTTGTCTGTGGTGTGTTAACTGCCATTCCATTTGAAAACAGGTGATAGAGATTTACCGCTAATTAAAGAACCGGCGCTATTGACTAGAAGCACATGAATATATTGTGCAATATATTGCCCAGCCCTACCAGTACATATCTAAATGTCAGAAAAACCTTTTAGCAACCACTTAGCAGTTCTGAAGACATAATACATCAATAAACTTGCATATTAATAAGGCATAGGTAAACATGTACCACAACACCAAGGTACGTCTGAATCTGATTGGGAAGGTAGCAGGATTCAGCCGTTTACATGGCTACAGTTTCAGTTCCGAGGCGCCAGTCTATAACAAACAGGTCATTTAATTGCTTGTAAACTCAGCGATTGAAAGTAAAATCCTCTTGGTAAAGATCCTTGAAAACCCCCACACACCAGATTCACTGTCTTGAAGGAACTGCCTACTCGGTGGTGTGAATTGGGTGCAAATTTACATTTACATGACATAGTTGCAAATTTGTATGTTAATTTTTGTTGTTAATTTACCCATTTGTTACCATTGTCAGGCTTTCAGGGCCATATTGTCAGGTGTAGAAGTGCTTTGGCATTGATACTTAGAATAAAAGAAAAATGGTGAAGTGGATCTATATAGCTGTTGATCTGACAGTCACTTGATCAGAACCAGATGCACAGTCCAGTGACTAGGCCTCCATGCTCCCTTCGTTTGAATGCTGGCTGCTCCGGGAGAGGTGTGGAAACCTGACCTCACTATTTCACAGAGTGTGCACTTTAGCAGTTACCATAGTGGTAAAAATCGAGTGTTAAACACGCTGTCTCTGGATAATAACATAGACTAATACCTAGGAGACCAAAGACGTAGCTTGATGTTTGCTTGTACATGCTTGGCAATGTTTCTTAGCCACTATAACACAGAATGCAACGTGTCTGTCTCTAAACTTCAGTAGCAAATGCAAAAGAATGCGTGGTAAAGTTTCATTCAGTGAAATCTTAAGTTTCACCATCAGTGGTTGGCTGGGGTTTTTCACAGTTCATATCACGAGATGTAATCTCTGTGGGAGTTGTCCGAAATTTAGATTTTAGTTTAGTTATCACATGACCTACAATTTGTTATGCTCCCGTAGTGATGAAAACAGTGCAAAGTTTCACTACGGGAGCATAACAAATTGTAGGTCATGTGATAACTAAACTAAAATCTAAATTGCTGGAAGCTTCATAAACGTTTAGAAATCTAACTTGATGTTTAATTTAACTTCCTCTACGCGGATTACGTTCATGCACGTTTCCGCCGGATGTAAACTAGGCTAATTACATAAAAAACGTTATATTTTTGTTTTCTTTGCGCCAAAAACAGTATTCTCGTAGCGTTCCAAAACTTAAGGTGAGCCACTGATGTCACAGGGACTGTTTTACCTGTGTTTCTACTACGCTTCTGGATCTGGGATCATTTCAGTTGTATTGCTGTCTGTGGAGGGTCAGATGGCTCTCTGATTTAATTAAAAATAGCTTAATTTGTGTTCCGAAGATAAACAAAGTTAAGACATGAGGGTGAGTGATTAATGGTAGAATTTTCATTTTTTGGGTGAACTAACCGATGTTGTTCTAAGTAGGTAAAATTAGTTTTCTGGCCAGAATGCTTGTTTATTTTGATACTGTTATTAATGGAGAGGCTGTCTTACACAGCACAGCACTCCAACAGTTTCAGCTTTAAGTATAATTTATCAAATTTCGAGTCACCCTTCACTAAATTTCTGCACTATAATGTTAGAACCTTTGCCTTAAGTAAAAAATCCCAACAAAGGTGTTGTAGTAAAAAAGTAATCTTCTCAACTCAAGCTGTTTTGCGTGACATTTATAATAATGTCTTGAGAGCCAGCTCAGAATAAAGGTTTGCGGGTGACTGGATGTTTTTTTTCCATTGTAGTCACCATCCTTTGTTCAGTTTACTAGACCCAAGTTCAGCTCAGAGGTCAGAGAATGGTGAAAAAAGCTGTTCCTCCCATGGGTCTGTATATATGTTGTATCTGTTAGACCGAGTACCACCCACATAGAGTCTTTCCTCTGTTTAGAGGAAGTCGCAGAATGCATGACTTCCATAAATAGTTGGCTTGTGGTTCTCCAGGGAAATCTAACTGCATGAAAAACAACTCGTTTTGTAAGTGGGTATATAAAACATTGTTTTGGTTGTGTCATTGTGCACTATTGTACACTGGGAATGTGTAATAAAATGTTTAGTCTGTGTATCTCAGTGACATAATTCTAAATAACTACCGCATCTCAAATGGTGTATTGTGTTCGAAAGCATTCTGTGGTCAAATTATGGTTTTTAAAATGACACTTTAAACACATTTTAGTCTTGCTCATGTTTATTTCTTACACTCTTCAAAATAAAGATTCCCAAAGGGTTCACACTGATGCCACAAAAAAACTATTTTGGTTTACTAAAGAAGCTTTGAGTCAACAATTTTTAAAATAACTTGTGTTTGATGAACATCTGAATAATCTAAAATAATAAAATACTTTTCCACCAAGCCAACCCACCTTCTTTCTTATAAGTGAAAAGTAGAATCATAAAAAATATATATATTTAAGTATCATAACAATGGGCGTTTGGGAAAATGACTTTATAAATAGACTTGTTTTTCTCCAGGATTGTGGGCCAAAGTTCTAGTTCATGTTGCTGGAGTGCTGGATGTTGATTTTGGCACCCAGTACAGAATCGTGTTGGACTATTGCATTTGTTTTAAAAAGGTGGATGACGAAGCAGAGCGTTAAAGAGGCTGTGTTTCTGAGCTGATTTCCTCTCAAACCAGCCTTTTCCAGGGAGGGTGACCTTGACAAGAATGTGGATTTTTATTGTAATAGATACTGTTGTTAGTGAGTGACTATTCACACCAGGAGGTGGTATTATGGAGGAGGGGAAAGAATTTGCTCAGTTACCCCCTCCTCCACGTCTGTTATCACTCTCACTCTCTGATCTGCTACATATTATTAGTGCTTGGCTTGACATCTGGATCTTTTCTTTTTTTTTTTTTTTTTGCATTTAAGAAAAGAAAGCAAGATGTGGTTTGACGGAGCACTCAAAGCAATGTGAAATTAGCTGGATCTCCAAGAAAGTTAAATTTTTGTTCACAGAAAACGTTGTCACTAGATGACACGATCGTAAAGCGTGTGTGCTGTCTGTTGTTCTAACAGTCTGAAAGGTTCCACATCATCAGATGCTAAGAATGAACTGTGATGCTTTCAGAAACTGATCTTCAGCCTTTTTTGTATATTTTTGTTTATGTACTAATTAGGGATGCAACGGTACAGTGAGCCAATGGTTCGGTTTGTATCACTGTATGTATTTTCTGGCCACGGTAACGGTTCGGTTACATCAATATTACTGTACAGTACTGGATGTGAGCTCTAACATAGCAGGAGGTCATTTGCCCTTTCTATTTCAAGTTATCAAGGTACAGAGACAATATTAAATGTAAAAAAGGTACAGATTAAGTCGAAACACCACATTTATTTTTAAAAAAGATAACTTATTTTTGCCCTCTTTCAGAAACGGGAAATCGTTCAAAATGAGCGAATCGTTCAATAACAACCCATCACTAGTCTTGAGAGGTTCTGACCATCGCCTGATTGTTTATGTGCTTAATACACAGAAAATGGCAATTTTAATGAAAAGGAAAGTTTAATGCCTCAAATAGGCTACCGAAATATGGCAGTTCACATGGGTGTGCCGAACCGAACAGGGCGAACGGTTGGATAAACCACCAAAAACCGTTGCATTCCTAGTACTAATCCAGATTTTATACAGTTGAATTAATGAAGAAGGTAGTGAAATATCAGAGATTTCAAATCAGGACTTAAGGACCCGCAAGGGGGCTTCAAAAGGGTTTTGTGAGTCCGTACAAAATATAGGATAAAATAAAAAATCAATGTATTAGAAAATGACTTAAAAATGACTGATTCATTTGCCTGTTCCATAGTATGTGGACATATAGTACAGCAACTGTTGGTAATCAAGCAAAGATAAAATGAATTTGGCTTTATTCAAATGGTAATGTAGACTTTGAACGTCATGCAACAGCAGTCGAGCAGAACCGGCTAGCAGCAACCTCTGGAGATTTAAGCGCTGTCAGTCTGAACACCCCTTTGAGTCATGTTCCAAAAAAATCATTATCTGTAATGATTCATCTCGGTTTTTATGACCGAATTCAGTTTGAAATTCCAAAGGTGGATTTTTGCTGAATCCTCTGCAGTTCTTCAGTTCTGTGAAGCCTTGCATTTTTGCTGCTGGCGTTCCTCTCTCAGGCATCCATTTTCTCCGGCAGCAGCTATGTGGAATGCAGGTCGCCACTCTCGTTCAGCTCAGGGGCCTTCCCTCTTCCCCTCCAGCCTCCCACAGGCTCGTAAACAATACTGGGCATGAGCCCAAGCTAACCAGCTGCATGGAGGAGGCCAAACGAGGCAGGATGGGGGATGGGCAGACACGACCGAACCATGTTGAAAGAATGGCGTTCAAAACACCTGCTGTGCAGAAGCTAGTTCACCAACCAACCACATTTTAAATGCTAAAGGTGGAGTGTAAGGAGGTTTGTGGCAGTATTTGTCTTAGATTATTTTGCTTACTCTAAATGCGTTTTTATGCGTTAGCTGTTGTCATATCTTGTGGCACTTCAAAAACGCTGTTCAATTTCATTTTGCTCTCTTGTGTAAATCTTTTACAGAGATGGAAAAACAATTTTTACCTTGTCCAAAAAGGAAGTTTCCTTCACTTCCATAGAACTGTTCAACCATGTCCGTTTTTAAACCACCACCCTTCAAGTTTAAAAGCATTTATCTCGCCATTGAATTCAGAGAACCTAAAGGACACACGAAGGCATGCTGATGGACAACATACTGTTTTAGTGGTTGAAATAAGCTTAAGCTCAGTTGATCAGCGTAGGTCATCTGTTATCTTGGAAAGCGCAGAAGCAGTTAAGTAATGCTGACAGATTACTGCCTCACAGAGCCCCAGTCCAGCTGCTATCAGAGCAGAGCAGTTGAATTCAGCCATGGTTTGGTTTAACTGACTTTTTGCTTCATGTTTTTGTGCAGGGCAGTTTCACAGTAGAGTCTGTTTGACATCAGGTTTTGGTTTTTGCTCTGTGTGAAAGCTGTTTAGCGTAATGCGTAGATGGGAACCTTTGATGCTCACCCATTTTTGGAATCACTGGTGTTCTTGCTGCAGAAAACCCACTGGAGAGCACATTTACTGCTACCAATGGGTACCAGATTCTGTAGGTTGAAAAAAAATGGTTGGTTTATTCTGCTTCTATACTGGCCAGGAGTCAGAAGGCTGACTAATTGTTTTTCCTGACAATATCAAAGTAAATCATTAAATTATAGAAACAATAAACTAATAAAGTTTCTTTTTTTGTAATGTAATACTTTACTATTTTTATCACAGTATTTGGTTTTCAAACGTAAAATTATATAGACAGATGTAATAATAGTAAGGGGTACAGTGACGCCGGTAGTTGACGATTCTCTCCAGCCAATCAGTGTACGGGACATCCCTATCTGTTATGACAGCTGCTGTAGCCTATTAATTGATAGCCTTTATTTCAGAAAAAAATTTTATTTTTTTGAATTTAGAATTAAAAACTGCATTATAAGCAATTCACATGTTTGCATACAAGTAATTCAATTAAAGTTTGGGCTCTGTTGTTAATTGTACCCTTACAGTAATGTTAAAGGGGCTTCCTATATAGTTCAGAGCATTAACTGTGGTCAACTTTAATTCATTTAAAGAGTAAACCACTATTTAATTAAAACTACATTGTACTAAAATAATTTCGAACCAAAACGGAGGTACGTACCGAACAGTCATATTTGTGTACCGTTACACCCCTAGCGTCCTTTTGCAAGGGGGTTCATCTTATTTTGTGGCCATTTACAGCATTAAAAAACCACTCTTCTAGGATATCGTTCATGTAGAAATGTAAGCAATCTGACCTTTTCGGAACAGAAACAGACCACAGTTAATCATGTGTAATTTACCCATTTATGTCTGATTGTTTGTCTTCGGGTAGGTTCTTTTTCGAACTCAAGTTTGGAGCAAAGTAATGAAACCAGGTGGGAGAACAGCTTGAGATATTCCATTCGAGCTGCATAGCTTTCCAGTAGAGATTGATGGGTCAAGGACGTTACAGAGCCCATCATGCATGCGTGCTGATTGCCTGTTTATTAGGCTCCATCGATTCCATTTCATCGTTTCACCCCCAGGCACTGCTATCATTCTCAGATTGATTCTTGCTGTTTTGTGTTTGGAGTCTTAAAAGGCAATTGTTTTATTCTCCTCTATTATTTTTTTCTAAGGATGTCTTCTGGGAATGCAGAACCTGTCCTTATAGCAACAGGCGAATAAGCCAGACATCAGGCTCCACAATCTTCCTCTGCCTGCGGAAAACGTCTTCATCGTTTATAAAAATCCCTTCCATATTTGCAGCTGTAACGGAAGGCTAAGCATCAGTGAACTGGATACAGGGGAGGGGCGATTATTGTTTTTTAATTAGGCAAGAATAAATCTCTGCTGCTGTGGTTTTGATGCATTTGGGCTCCCTGCTTTTGAATGCCTAGCAGTGCTTGTTATTAAGCCAAAAGCTGTAAACAGGAATGCAGAAACACTGTTTTCTCTTACTTGGAAGGGTGATGATATAATCTTATCTCATTGTTTGTAAAGATGTCGACGAGAGACCTGAGGATGATTCTCTTTTTAGACCCTGTTTGTTTAGTGCAACTCCACAGACGGCTGAAGATTAAGCTGTTTCATCTGGCAACTGCTGTGAAGTTTGGTCTCATCTCCTGTGGCCGCTTCGCCTTTTTCCTGGCTTAGTGAAGTTATTGGTTTCTCTGAGAGTGAAATAGAGTTGAGCTTTGAACTCTTAAGTATGCATGGCTTCTGCCTGCTTCTGCATTCTTCAAGCCTGAGTGTACTTCCACTCTTGTGGAACTGGCTCGCAGTTCAGCCTCTGGTTTGTGAATGTAGCCGGTGTAGACTGTTGCTCGCATTGCAAGGGTTTTATGAGATCTAATAACCTTCTGAAAAAGTCAGTACATCAGTTACAGGTTTATCTTCCTTTTTGTAGACTGAATTGCCTGGTAGAATTTGTGGAAGATGAGCAGGCTGAGGTGAAGCACTTGTGTTGACTCAACACAGTATCATGACTAATTTGTACGTATTTTATGAGGTGGCTAATTCGTATAACCTCCAGCGTACGAATTTGATAAGTTTTGTCTGAAACCCGAGTGATGTGTAGATTTAGTGTTGGTCAATCACAGAAATTCATGCGTGTTGGTAACTAGTAAAACATGGGCCATTTTGCAAAAAATACAAAAAAAGTGAGGTTCAGCAGTGTGGAAGTCGTCATCTGATTGGTTGAATTTGAGTGGATTTCCGGGGGGCGCGAGTGTCGCGTTTATTTTAGGTCCGCCGGGAAACAAAGCGCAGACGTTTAATTGCGGAAAAAAACCTGGCGTGTTTACATGAGTGACAATAAGCATTTATTACGATCAGTTAAACGTTGGATTCTCAAAAGTATGCGATCCAATTTTACTAGTTGTGTGTCTCCTCCTGTCTATTATGGAAGATGAAGTGAAGTACCTACCTCAAAAGGGATCATCCACGGTTGCTGGCAAACATGAAACAACAGACGCTGAGATCACAACTGGCCGATTCAGTAGTGTGTTCGGTTCTCCAGAATTGCTCGTAGGTGTTAAAAAAGTGGAGATATAAGCTTCAAACAGATGTTTACCGCGAGCGTCTCATCGGGTTTTCTATGCTGACTGACTTGTTGCACGCCAAAACGTGATGCTGAACGAAACGAACTGTGATTGGTTGTTTGACACGTCAGTCAAACGGCCTTATGGGCGGGCCTTGCCAAAGAAAGCGGCTATGAATTCCAGACCTTCAGCCGTCAGTCTGAAGGTCTGGCTATACGCGAGACTAGTTTTATTCTAGTATTGCATTACTCATAGCTTCAATGTTTAAAATAGAGTTAAGGAAGATGTATGGAACAACAATCATTAGCTTTGATTAGCTTGTAAAGCCTTGTCTCTTGTTAAAAGGCTCATGGCGACCGCATGTTGTATCGTCTGTATCCATTCATATGAATGAGAGCATAATCGCCCTGCTCCCAATGATGAGAGATCCACACGTCCACCCCCCTCCAGTAAGTGTCAGAACAGTTAGGCCACTTCTAACTTGAGCGCGGAATATAAGCCTCATTTAAATAAACTATGAACTTCGAATTAGTTGAATAGCGACTGAATGAACGACGATATGAAGTGCAGTAGTAAATAGAAACATCTTTGTTTGTTTTTTTGTTTTTTTTTACTTAAATACACCATCATTGTATTGATATTGATGTGTATGAACCCTGTTAACAGAGATTGATCATTACACATGAACAGTGGTTGTGTGGTCTTTTTTTCGCAGACGTTTCGTGGATTTAAATTAATCTGTAATTGTCTTATGTTTTATGTGTACCATGCAGCTTGTGCTTATTTTAATAAAAGATTCCTGGAGAATTGTCATTTGTTAGCTTACACATGTTTTACTATTTAGACTATTTATTTTTTAACTGACACCTAATATAAACCTAAATACATATTCAGTATTTAAGGCCTGAGCTAGCGAGGCAGCGCTCCGAGATTGAGGCGCTGAGAAAGGGAGAAAGTGAAGTTTACAGGATATACATTACATTTGTCCTAAAACACTTTGGCAAAACCGGTTCAGCAAATTTTAGCTGCGCTCCCCACGTTAACCAGGGAGAGATTCACACTTTAAACTTTTTATTCATCTCACTTTACAATAATATTAATAATAAAAGAGACGCGCGTCTGCTAGAGAGACAAAAACTACACCGGGGTCAAGTTAATTTTGTTTACGGTATTCGTGACACATTCAGCGAATAACGCCAATAACTTTAAAACGACACAAGCCGTTGCAATGTGCATGAAGAGCCTGCTCTCAGCGGAGCATTCAGTAAGGGAGTGCAAGTTTTCTTCGTTTTTTGCTGTTAGCTCAATGAGCCGTGTTTCTGTAATAGCTTCTTTATTTTAGCCTTTTATGCATGTTGTCCACATTTGTGGACAGTTATTTAACTACACTTAGACTAACATGTTAGTATCCCTGTTTGGCATTCATAATGCAAATTTGTCTTCATATGTATGTGTAAAATGGCAATTTAATGTTATAATAATACATTTTATGTTGATAAATTTGTTATAATACAATATAATATAATATATACCATCTTCTGCAAAAATAGAATAGATACAATAGCAGATTACAGAAATCAGACTTTATGGAATCTGACTGCACAGTTGAATTACTTCCACATACTTGGACAGACGTTTTTTGAAGAAAAAAAAAACCTTTTACTCAAAATTGTTGAAAAATACTAGCGTTAGTCTAAATGGAGTTAAATAACTGTCCACAAATGTGGACAACATGCATAAAAGGCTTAAAAAAAGAAGCAATTACAAAAACACCACGAAGAAAACTTGCAAAAAAAAAATTCACTTTCCCCACGGTCCTTACTGAATGCTCCGCTGAGAGCGAGCTCTTCTGGCTTCATTTAGCACATTCCGACGGCTTTTGCGGGGTAGAGATCATTATATAAAGCGAAAATAATGAAAACTGTGAAATATGATCAGCTTTGCCCTTTTGGCGGTCACACCGTTTTTCAAGGGCAAGTTGTTTCTCTGTTCACACAAGCTCTGAGTGTGAGTGATGTGAATCCTCAAGTTATGGTTTTGATGCTCTTTTTTTCTCTTTTTTAAGGATAATGTCCTGTTGACATGTTATTTGACCTTTTATAAATACATTTTCTAAAAAGTTATCTAAGGGTGTTATATTATAATATTGTTATTGTTTTATTTTGTTATTTTATATTTATTTAATAAAACAAAATTTTAGTCAGTTTGGAAACTTTGCGCCACCTGGCAGTATTTTCATGAACGACTTTAACACTCGACTGAATTAAATTTAAATCCAGGACTTTGGCAGTAGATATTTTGGTTGTCCACCTACTGTATTTCCAGCATATACAAGTTCCTCCGTTTTCTGTGAGAAGCTTAGAAGTGGAGATGCTGGAGAGAGGGATAAGGTGTCTGTTGAGTGGGGCTCTGGTGTTTCCGGTGGCTGAAATATGTTGTCTTGGCTTTCCTGGCTGTTTAACAGAATGTCGTCTTTCGGCGCCGAGTCTTTTGAGCTGTTGTAGTGCATCACAGTCTGTCTGTGATGAACTCTGTGGGCCGGGCTCAGCCAGGATGGTGTCCATGAGCAGTGGTTGTTGTGGCTGTGTGACGTTGTCAGTGTCCTTGTGGGATGTGTCGACCACATGACGACTCTAAAGCTGATTTGAATACCTATGGTCAATCATACTTTGTCCAGGTGAGTGAGTGCCACCCATGTTTGGTGGACTGGCACACTCATTGAAGGAAAACGGAGTGAAAAATAGTTGTCCTTTAGCACTCTTGCACCAAGCTTGTTTGGGTGGAGGCCATCCAGTTTAAACAGTTGTCTGTGGCCCCAGAAAAGATTGAAGTTGACTTCTTTTAGACTGCAGGTTCTTTGTAACCATGTATTCAGCCCAAAAAACAATGAAAACATGTTAGTTCCCCTTGCTGAGAGTGGTCAACTGATGAATGACTGAACTTCAAGTCTTCAAGGTGTTTCAATGAGTTTACTGAAATCCTTATTCAGGAGTTCTGACTGCTCTTTCCAAATATAATTCTTCCCCACATGGATGATGATTCAATTTGCAGTCTTGTGCTTCGTTAGGATGTTCTAAAGTTCCCTTTTTCACATTAGAGACGGTTGCTTGAGGAAAGCAGCATGTAGCTGTAGTCCTGCTACTGATATTTCTGTAGACGATGGTCTGCTGAGTGTTCCTCCTGTTTTGGTACTCCAGTAAGTAACTTGGTTTCAAGAACCACAATCCTTTGTAGAAGTCAAGAAGACAGACTCTATTTACTCAGAGCAACATCTAGCCCTGAAGTACGCAGCTTCTTTGACCGGCAACCTGCGTCCTTCGGAACCCGCAACAAGCAGTACATGGAACAAGATCTGAACTTTAAAACTCTTTTCCTTTGGAACCTACATTCTAGAGTAAGCAACCACCTGGGTGTGCTCGAATGCCCACAGGAATACACAGCAAACCATCACGCAAAGAGTGGAATGCATCCTGGTCCAGCAGAGAAAGAGACTCCCATGCAGGTACCCATCCCAAGCACAGAAACAGCCGCTGGGATGGACCATGTGGACAACAACACTCACCTGGACATCACTGGAAAAGGTCATGGGACCAATCAAGAGCCCAAGAAGTTCAGTGGGAGAGATTGTGGAATCAGTCAGCCCCATCTGGAAATGAAACGCGAAAGAGCTCATGGGAATCAAACAAAGCCTTCAAGGTTAAGTGACAAACAACAGACCCTGGAGCAACTAGCCCGAGGCATCGACGAAAGGTCTCACAAAGACTCCAGCCTGACCGAGCGCAGACTGAACCCACACAAGATCAGAAGACACCACCGTGTTTTGACGCACAAGAACTGATGAAAATGATGATAAGATAATTTTTCCAATGAAAGGAGGAGGATTGGAAATGGGAAAAGAAAGAGAACCCCGATTCAGCCTGACTAACCTCACGAAAAGGAAGCAGCAAACACATGCCACAGCAAAACAGAGAACAGCACTTCTTCCTCTCAGAGAACTATAACAGCCATACATTCAGATGGGCAAGAAATCCTACCTGAAAACACAGCAACTGAGTTAGACATTAACTCATCCCCAGATGCTTCAAATCACTGCAGCATCCAGCAAACACCTGCTGCCAAACCCACTCATGTACCAGAAAGTGCTGTCTTGGTCGTCTGCCACTCCTCCAAAGAGCTCCAGCTCAGCTCTGACATCCTCCCTCTCTCATCCCAAACCCCAGTCCCTCAACTCCTGGGCAACCTTATTGAGAAAGGTATAGAAAGAAAGTTTTACCTCTCTATCAACATCGAGCGCCACATCAAAGTCGAAGCACTCCTTGACATGGGCCCTGATATTAATCTGATGTCAACAGAACTTCTGGAACAAGTCCAAGAAAGAACCCGAAGCTTAACGGCCCTCTCAAACTTCAAAAGTGTGAGTTGAACCTTCAAGCATATTCTTACACAGGCTTTAGATTTCAACTAAATCAGGTGGCCCCAATTCACCTAACCGTGGGACCGATGTACTTCATTCATCCAGTATAAGTCTCCCCACTAAAGACGTAAACACTTTTCATAGGAAAGGACCTGCTAAATCGCTTTGAGTCATTAATAGACTTTAAACACCTAAAGATTTGGGCACAAATCCGTGAGCGTCTGCCCTGCCAGTCAGTATACTCCAACGAGTCGCAGTGTCAAACCACAGATACCGCCTCCTCCTCACTGACTGATGGTGCAATGTCGCAGTTAGGAGCAAGCTCAGCCATTAGCCTGAAGCTTTTCAGAGCATTGAAGTAGAAGCATCCGAACTTGCCACACTTCTCAAAGCACAGCCGCTTTACCCTAAGCCCATGTTCCGCAAACATGGACACTTCCATAATCATCTGCGCTGTTGACATAAGATGGAATGACAGACAACTGTACCTAGATTCACTACCTCCTAGTTGTCCCTGACCTATCTCATGACATCTACACTGGAGCAGACATCATGATCCGGCTCAATGCCCGCATCGATAATGTGAACAGTGTCATATGGGCTCTCCTGTCACATCAACTAACACCATTGGTCAACCCGAAGAACCTTCGATCTGGTCAAACAAAACCAGACGCATGTGCCATGATCAATCCGCAAGAAGCAACTGTACCTGCCTACCACAAGACTGTCAGCGTCCGCCTCAACATGCGACCTTGCCAAACTCTCAACAGTAAGCTTAGCTTCTTTCAACCTTCCAGGACATGCCTGAAATGAGGATTAACACTGGAAGCCACACCTCTCATTGATGTGTCATCTGGAGCTGTGTGTGTACTGTTCAACAACTGTACCGCCAAAGACATCTACCTTTCGAAAGCAAGTCACCTGGGATGGCTCATCAACTAGGCGTTCCATGACTTTGAACTGACGATAACAGTCATAGGGCCCATACCAGCCCAGTTACTATTAGATGAACAGTACAACACCACAACTTTCACACCACACGAAAATTTTGCCATCACTTCTATCCTGCCACTGCCTAGAGAAAGCGTCTGCTGATCAGAGCTAACTGACAACACTCATCTTGAGGTCAACGCTGTCTCGGCACAGCATATGATGGAGTCACCTCAAAAGGTAAACAACATGACCCCGAGCTCCTCAATCACCACAACGACAGCAGAATGCTGGATTATGCGGGATTCAATGCTCAAATCCAACAGATTCTAAGTAAAGCAGAGGCCCTCCACAATGACATGGATCATTAAGGACTTAAATAAGTGCTGTGCAAGTACAAGGACTCCTTCGCAAAGGATTTATTAGACTGTGGCCTAACCGACATCCACACAGTGTATATCGCGACCCATATGCACCACCCACATTTGTGCAACAATACAAGATTCCCATCACATCATACGAGCCAGTGCAAGAAATCATACACTCTATGCTGGAAAAGGGGACTGTAACAGCACATAGTCTGCTCCGATATGGCCTGTTCTAAAGCCCAATGGTAAATGGCGGCACTCTGTTGACTATTGCAAGTTGAACCAGCATGTGCCCAGCAACTGCTAGGACCAACCCTGGTAGAGAGGAGCTGCTCCACAGATGTGACACTTGTGTTGTTGTCCCAACCTCAGTCCTGTGTCCCTTCTGTGTTTTCTCTCTTCCACATTTCACGCCGTTTCCCTTTTCCCTGACGCAGCTCTTTGCATCTTTACAGTCGTAAGCTACAGTATTACTCTGACCCTTGCCTGCCTCCTCCACAAGCGAGTGAATGTCGCCCAACAGTCTTTTAACAATTGTAAGTTGGATGACCTAAAATTTTTTATTTTTCTCTGATGCGATAAGACTGACCAAGAACCCGAATCCGAAACTCGACCAACCTGATCAAGATCACGCGTATACCACCTCATCAAACAATTAAGGACAATTAACCTCTTACACTCTGCGGCTATTTTGGGGAATTCCCCCTGCATTTTGCCTACCAAACTAAAAAGCTTCCCATACCCACATGCAGAGGTGTATATTCAAAAGATTGGTATCATTTTAAAGGGAACCTTTTGAAATTACATAAAACACTGTTGAAATTGATTAAAAATTATTGTAATATTGTCTAAAAAAAGAGGCGTTTTTTTTTATAAACTTTGTAAACTGAAATTTGAAAATGTATAATTCAGGTTCTGAGGGCCTCAGCTCCCTGCAAACAATTTAATTTGTTTCCAACACATGCCAGCAAGCACAGGAAAAAGTGTAATTAACGTGTATATAACTTTGTTAAAGTAAAATAAATATACAAAGTGATTCATATCTGCATAAAATATGGTTTTTAAGCTTTCAAATGATATCACATATGGGGTTATTGGTGCATGCAAAGGGTTAAAAATTCAAGGCACAACTTGAATGTAACTTTGAGACAAAGTTTAACAGGTTAAGGCTATCAAGGTTACCTAACATTAGATTAACCAAACATCCCTACATCCTCTCAAGTTTACCCTAACCGTTGCCAAGTTCCAAATCCTGCACCATGATTCAGTGAGCAACGGAAATGTGTTTGTGTTGCTGTGTGTCTTCTCTCTCTCTCTGCCTGTTGTTCCAGTGCCCACTGACGTTCGCAACGGAACCTCACCGTGCAAAAGGGGGATGTGTAGGACCTGATAGCAGTGAACAGTCAAGCTGCCAAATAAAAACATCATTTCAGAATAAGCTTAATAACAATGAGTTTTCCCAAAACCAGACCAAAGTCATAAAATTGGACCCACATGAGTCTTGGTGCCTCTCTGTCTGAGATTCATCCCAGAGACTGATAACCCAAACCCCTCAGGAGAGGAGGAGAGACATTTTGCTGTTTAACAAACATGCCAACAAATGTTGAATGGCCTCTGCTGATTTGCATCCACGCATCCATACGTCTCAGACCCTAATCCAATCGGAACAGAACAAGGAACTTGTTGTCAAGAGACGTTCAAGCCACAGATGGTCAGTGCACTTTGACAAGTACCCAGCATAAATTGATAAGCAGATAAACACGAGCATCTGATTTACACGCTGGGAAAACTCTGCAAACCGTTTCAGCTGGTTCTGCAACCTCAAGCTCAGAGCGATTTCAACACCCACATACTCCTTAGGGACCACGGTCTTCACACCACAAACAAAAAAAAACAAAAAATGCTGAAATGTGTGCGTAAGCAGTCTTAAAGGTGCAGTGTGTGGTTTTTAGCGCCATCTAGTGGTTAGGATTCGAATTTCAACATACGGCTAAGTCCCCCGCTCACTGCACCCTTTCGAAAAGCGATCCAGCTTTGCGTGTCTTTGCCATTGCGCGTCACATCTAAATAACAGCAATGTTTTTAAACCATTTTTAAAATTTGAACACTGACATGACCTGCAGCTGTTGACTTGTTTTGTTCAGCTTATTGTGGGTGATGGTGCTCTAACAGTGAATGCCCAGCATGTCTTGTCCGTTGCAGTCGTCAAGAAAGTGCTAATATGGTTAATATGAAGCTGCATTGCTATGATGGGTATGTGCCTCCAGAGCCTTACTTTGCTGATGTGTGAAAAGCAGCCTGGTGAGCCGGATGGAGCCTAGGAGACACTGCAGTCCACATGGTGCTGGTGTTTGAGAGCTTCTCGTTCAACTTTACCTCACTCTGGTGAAGCAGCAAGACTACTGTACACTTCCACCTCTGTGAAGCAGATGAAAAAAGTTGATTTAAAAGAAGGTTGAGATTCTGGGGTTGCTTGCTGCACAATGAAAAACCATAGTGCTTATTCTATGTTTTAGACATTTAAATTCACATACAAATTAGCAAAATATATTTTTTTTGTTTGTAAAATACACATCCTAATTTTGGATGGAAAGCACATCCTAATTTTGCCAAGTTCGATGTGTCACTGGAACAACATTTTTCTTAAAAAATATAGCCTTTACCATATCTCTACACCTAAACCTACCCTTACCCATAAGTAATGCCTAAAATCAGAGGAAATGATAAAATGACTGACACTGAGGTACAAGCACCAAACTCTTTTGTATGTCGTAATGATTACACCAGTGATAGGGAAGCATAATTCTAAAAGACACAATTAATGCTACAGCTTCAGCTTGGAAACTACTGCCAGGCAGCCCCTAATGCTGTCCCCAAACCTCCACATCCCATATAGCAAGTGTCCCTGTTTGATCAGGCCACACTTAGGGGCTGTTTCTGAAATGCTTTTGCCACTCGCTGTGGAATGTCTAGTAATGCCACTTGGCCTCTGTAGTGGCCCAAACACTTTTAAGAAGCTCGAGGAGAGGGTGCTGGCAGCAGTTTTATTCCAGCATTTGCCATGTGGTACTAAAGTATCAGTAAAGCCTGCCTTAGTGTGTACACATGACTCCAATTACTTGTTTGGGGCTACATATATAGATTATAAGTATATACACATTGATACATTTTTAATGAATTAGTTTAACTTATGCTTCCTATGCAATCTTAAATTAATCACCATTGGTCTTGTCTTAAAGACTCTAAAGGAATTACTATCAAATTCTCAGAGACCAGTTATACTTACTCCTCAAACTCTCAGTTCAATACAATTATCAAGTTTGTAGTAAGCCGGTAAAATTCCCTTGTACACCAGTACAGATGAAGGTGTGAGACAGCAAGAGATGTTGTTATTCTGCACAAATGTGCATCTGCATGGAGGAGATAGCAGACAGATTGACCAATCAATTTTGTAGAAGCAGTTAAACACACAAACTCTCAACTTGGTCGATAGAGAGATTAGACGTCAGGGAAGGCTGTATACTGAATTAAATGTCTGAGTGTGTACCCACTCTTGAACACTTTAAAAATGGTATCTTCGCTTTCACAATGAATTTTATATAATTGTGGATTTACAATAATAACAAATAAATAACACATTTAACTGTAAAATGTTTTTCATATCTCTCACGTTTTACACCAGTTGATATTTCTCAAGATGTGTTATTTTGAAAATATTTCTGTATAGACTATTGAACATTTAAACGGCAGATACAGTGTCATACTGTAACACTTTTGGATATGGAGTAGGTTGTCACAGTATGCTACTAAATAGTCAACTATAGGTTTAATGAAAAAAAAAAGAAAAAAAAAAACAATGTAAAGAGAAGCATACAATAAAAGAAAGAAAAAGTCAGCATTTACATCAAGTTCATCTGTGTTAATGAATGGTGACTGAACTTGAACCTGTTAGGTTGGGTTTGCAGAGGGAAACAGCTTGGTGCACCCTCTGAGAGCACATGCAGGTGGAAGGTTTGGAGAAGGACTTTAATGCATTCAGCTCACATTCAAGCCTGAAGCTGCAGCAAATGGAATTTGTTAGAGTACTGGTTGATGCAAAGCTTTATAATAGATTGACAAATAAGGTATGAAACATATTTATTTGATCAGATTTAGTTGCTTACAGTTGATATATTGATGTTGAATGAGATTTAAAATGTTGGTTTAAATAAAACCTGTATTATATTAATGCATATATTGTTTCTGTTGCATCAGTCTACCATATCTACTGTACTTCTGCTTCTACTATTAATTACGTCTGAAAACAGAAGTCAAATAAAAAGCTTGATGAATTGTTCTCTTGTGTCCTTCAGACTTTGAAAACCATTTTCAAGTTTGTGATAACTTGCCCAAAGAAGAAAAAGTCTGGTTTAAAAAGTCCATACATAGTTTGACTCCAATGTGGTTTTTATTATACTCACTTGCTAAAAACAGCTATGATGATACTGGAATTTTGAAGATTTAGTTTAGAAATTAGTTTGAGCTAACTTTAACTAGCATTTGAAACCAATATACAAAAACACCATTTGGGAAAAAAATGTAATTCGACTTTTGGTTTTAAACGTTACAGTTGATATAATGAACTACTTAGCAGACAGAAACTGACAATTTCCCCATTTGACAGCAAGTTTCTCCTATTATATGCACACTTGTCACTATGTTCGGGGAATTTGTGAAGTAAGCCTACGTTTTTCTACATTTATCTTGTACTATCCATAGGAAAATACCTGTAAACAGATAAAAGGTAGTCTGTGTGTATGCTAAGTCTCAGATAGCAGGCGGTGTAGGGCTTAAGTAGTGGAGATTAATCTGATTTTGCGTTACTGCACTTATCCTCAAACATGAAAGGGAGACATCCTCATTCACAAGCTTAACTTAGTTTTAGAGTATTCTTGGGAGCTGCATTTTTCCTGCACAACCTTGCTCATCATTCCACTAAGAGGCATCAAAAGAACATCTTGGATTATTACTGTGTAAGAAGAGATTTTATTTTTTTTTAAATAATCCTCTTAATCTGTAAACATGCTGGAATCCTTTCAATTCAATTGCTTTTAGACAAGAAATCCCCAAAATCATTTTACTGCCAAACAGTGTCTTAAGCTAAACAAGGTCGTTTCCCTTAATTCGTTCATTACACAAACCTTTTCATTTGTTTTCAACAACCTTAAACCACAATTCTAAAATAAGATCCAATATCTGAAGCAGAGAATGTGAAGGCATTGTCGGAATTACCAGGAAGCATGGAAGGTGAATCAGGAAATATCCATTTAATCTGAAACATGTCTCTGTCTGATGAATATTAATCACAACAGCACAATCAGAGGCACACAAATTAAAGACACTCATCATCTGGTGCTCTATAAAGGCAGGTTAATTTACTCGAGAAATATCAATGACACATTCAATGACTTCCCTTTAGAACACTTTGAAATATATGCTGTAGGAGGCAAATTCACCAAAATTGTCACTTTTATAGGCTACAAATAATATCTAATACAATTGATACAGTTTCTAAATGTGCTAAAAAAATGATGACCCATGAGTATTTAAAAAATAATACTAATAAATAAAAATAATAAATATTTTTAGCACAAACATGTCTGCAAAATTCTTTGTTCCTTCCAGTTATTGCTGCACTGTTATCGCCCACAAAAATCAAGCAGTTAAGTTTCCTTAAAAAAGAGATAAAGGAGTTGTTGTGGAGATTATTTATTTATTTAATATTATTATTTTAGCAGTCATTTGAAGCAACTGATGAAGAAGAGAATTATTACTGGGCGGATATCCAAATACTTGGTCTAGTAGTGCACTTTTGGAATTTTAAAGAGATAATTGACATGCATGCGTAGATTTTTGGACTGATGCAGTACAGTCGCGGTAATGTGAGCCAGATAAGCTACTTTGTCCTTCCCAACCTGCAGTAGCTTTCACAACCAACCCATAAGATAATGCATTGCATAATGATATTGCTTTTATACAACAGTTCATAAACCCATAACTCATATTGGGTAAACTATATTTCAGAGAAAAATTGGCCCGTCAGTTTTGCTTATTTCTTCACTCACAAAAAAAAGAAAAAAAAAAAAAAAGAAAAAAGTTCTAAAAAGAGTCACCAAATAATGCAGAATGAAACTAATTCTGGAACAGTGACAGATATTCCCCTACCACTGCTCACAATGTTCAGTAGTCTCTTGGCTTTAGCTCTACAGTAGGGTTATGCATTTGTCATTTGACTACTCCTCTCTGCAAAGTCGCACAACTCTCTTCTCCACTCTTCCACAAGAGTGTATATCCATCCAAGAGAGTGAATAAATCATGTACTTGAGTACATGTATCAACTTATTAAGACACACACACAATCTTTCTGCATGTCCTTATTTTGTCGCAAAAACATAATTTCACTATTAACTATTTCTATTTTATTACACTGTATGTTATTTTTTAAATTCTACATAAGCGGTAAAAAACGTGTCCGGGTTATGAATATAACCCTAGTTCCTTTAAGGAACGAGACACTGCGTGAAAACGCATTGGGAA
>JAUCMU010000125.1:27323868-27339437 GCA_032275025.1 Enteromius treurensis
ATAATAAAAAAAAATTATATATTATAATATATATTATTTAACAAAATCAACATTAATACTGCATCCAGTGGTCGTCATTTATCAATCTAACGTAGAAACGAGCACAAATCCATGTGCATAAATCAACTTACGACAGAGTTCATGCGTGATTCATGAAACATTTGTAGGCCATCGTACGAATGATTGCAAGTTGATAAATGTGGTGACAGAAAAACAGTCGTTATTTGAATATCACGCTCCTAAAAACATTCAGGTTGAGACGTTTACAACACTGAGAAACAAAACCCGGCCAAAAAAATCGAATAGTTCTATGGAATTGATGACAGCCACCATTTACGCCCATATTGGTAAATTCCAAGTTTTGTGTAGAAACTGACTGCAAGCCCAATTTTCTGTCGTATGCTCATGTAGTAAATAATACCCATTGTTTTGGACATTTTTCCTCACTGACATGACTCGGACGTTGGAAATGCAGGGCTTAAAATCCAAAGTTCCCTACTGGTAATTACAACTTTGTGGTGACGTTCATGTGCATTCAACTCGTAAATACAATCTTTCTGACATGACTTGAAAGATTGAGCACTCCGTTGACTTGCCAGTACATTCTTATTTTGAAACGCCCTTATTTAGCACACCTAATTTAAGTCATTAACTTGTTAGAAGGCTGCTCCTAGATGTTAAGTGGTTAGAAATGAAACTAAAATATTCAGTGCAGCTGGGCTATCTAGTCACCCTACAGTATTGCCATGCTTTTATTTTATTTGTCTATCACGAATAATAGTGTGTCGCTTGTAGGACAGTTCAAACAATAAATACATTTTTGTTATAAAATTAAAAAAATTAGAATTCTTCAGATTGCCCCAGATTGACTTCAATTTATGTAGCAGCTGTATTGTGTTATCTCCTATTCATTGTTCTATGAGTGCTCCATCACTTCCTCATACATTAGCATTCCTCAATTTTCCATTTTAGAGATATATAGTCATAGCATTGCATAATGTGTTGCCTCTACTAAAGATCCATTCAGTGCTACCTTTTCATCCAAAAGCAAGGCATCTTGTTGGGGAGCATAATTTAGAGTGGCATTTGTGTCAGGAGCACACCTAGTAAAACAACAAATGTTGCCTAGGAAGCATGCTGAGCTTTAGAACAGGGCATCCATCTTCCATGACTTATTGCAGTTCGAGTTGTTGCTGAGTCGCAGTGTCCTCCCCTGACTTCTCCAAATGAACAGTGGCGTGCTTTATTTCATCCAAAGCCCAGTGTGGAAATCTTATCTAGTGTACTGCAACCTTTTATTTGCTGATGGACATATTGACTCGCTCATGTTTCAGCCCAGTGCGTGAATCCCAGAATGGCAGGAGGTTAAGGGCAGACAGCTCTCAGTTCACGATGAAACAGTCAGAGGCAGATTGGAGCAATATTTCTAGGCATCACTCTGACACAAATCCCCTCTGCAGGACGCTGGAAGCAGACCAGGGTCGTGTTGGTGTGGCATCCACTCTCACAAGCCGTGCATGCTGATGCCTCCAAATGTCAGCCCTAAATCTTCTGAAAGTTTATTGCTCTTGAAGTAGAGCCCAGAAAGCCCTCACCCACAGACTATGAAGGGCTCGGTGCCAGCGAACCTAACCGTGCCAAACGGCAAGGCTCATATGCCAGTATCCTGATTCAACCCTCTTTCCAAGGCCACCTCAACAAGCTATTCGAACAGTGTGTTATTTTATTGCCTGAATTAGCTGTTGGTTCAAGGAAAACCCGAGGCCCTAGTTGATTTCTTCAGTATCTTTTCTCTTTGAATTTGCGTACTTGGCTATTCTTGGATTTCGCTCTGAGGTCAATAAAGTGCATCTTAACTCAATCAAATCTTTCTCTTGATGATTTCAGACTTTTTTAAAAACCCGTGCAATATCAGCACAACCAGTTTTTTCCTGTGCTGATGCATTTCCTTTTGAAATGGAATGTTTGTGGATGGCAACTCCCTTGTTTTTATCACTAGGCTTTAGTTATGTAACATCAGCCATAAGCCATTATATTTTCACAACAAACCGTATGTCATAATTGCAATTGTTTTATCCTTGCTTTATTGGGGGGGGGGGTGTCATGTCCAGCTAAAAAAACAATCATGACAAATTTATGTAGCGTTAGTGTAGCCTTTAAACTCCAATAGAGCTGTTTTAATGGATTGAAAGAGTGCAGCAGCACACATGCCATGCTTCTGTTTGTTCCACTTTGGCTACTGAAGGGCATCAGAGGTGAAATGCCTGCCATTTAGCCTCATTTAGCCTGGGTTCAGACAGGTGGCCAGAGAACCGCTAATGACTGCAAGTGAAATAGGAAGGGGCCCCGCTAATGTGCTCTTCGACTGACCTCCACTGACATTTTTCAAAGAAACGTTCATGAATTCAGCTCTCACATTTGGAGGCCCATGCTGTGATGTTTGGTTGAAAACAAGATTTAGGCCTACTATTTCTTTAGTAAGTAAAAACAATGACTAAAAAGACGTACAAAGCAATATTTTGCAGATTTATTTTGTTTGTTAATTTCATTAAATTGAAAAATATTAAGTATATTAAGTAGTATACTGAAGTTTCAGTATACTCACAAAATGAGGCTTATCTTAAATGTGTTAGCCTGACTGAGCCAGGCTTATCAGTGCTGCACATTATAATTGTGCCTTTCGTGACCTATTAAGAGCATATTATTGTAATGTGTTATTGATTTTTGCCTTCTATTATGGCAGTGCAAAATCACAGAAACATCCAGTTTGAAACATCCACTTACCTGTCTGAGCTTCTGCAGCGAAACCTCTGAATCACTGCCAGATACAAGCATTTTCATTTGCTTCAGCTGTTTTCACACAATTGCAAAACCATTTGCAGAGGCGGCTCACAGTACTGCAAAGTCAGATGGAGGACACCATCAAACAATTTTTCTCCCAGAAAAAACACACTCTGCTCCTTACAGCTTTTAGCTGGTGTGATCATGAAGTACACCGTAAAAATAGCAGGGCTGCTTTGAGAGTGCTGGCCTTAGGAAAACCTCCATTTGCACTATTTAAATGGGAGCTGTGGCTTCTGCAAGGACCGTGTTTGGAATATTAGTAATGAGGTGGAGAAGCAACCAGATGAGTAGTGCTCATGAATCAGAAAACTGACATTATAACTCTGCTGCACTACTGTGTCATTGAGTTCTGTATAGATAATGGAGATATTCTTGTCCTCTTGTTTTACAGGTATGCTTGTGGTCAATGTTACTTGGCGAAACAAAACGTACGTCGGAACACTTTTGGATTGTACCCGTCATGACTGGGCCCCTCCAAGGTACGTGAAGTGCTTTAACATTTCAAATCAAGAAAATTAAATATTCCTCTCTAGGATACTAGTCTCTGCTTGTCTTAGGACAACATCAGTACTCCCTCTGGACTAGTAGTAAGCCAGGTATATCACATCATAACCCTTAGGGAAAAGCCACACTATTAAAAACATGCACATCATCAAGGCTATGAATAGAATATAAGAATAGAATCTCACTTTTGGCTATTTGCAAGAATTTGTGAATTTGAATATTTAAAGCAATCTTTGACATTTAAATCAATGTCTTTGTTGTTAGGAATGACTTTTCTATTATTAAAGGCTTATCATTTTAAATACTTGATAGCCTTTAATCAATATCAAAGTTGGAAATTGATACTATTAAGGTAATTGTGAAGAACTTGTGAATAATCTTTATTTTTCTTTAAGGTTCTGCGACTCTCCCACAAGCGACCTAGAAATGAGAAACGGACGTGGCCGTGGTAAAAGAATGCGACCCAATAGCAACACCCCAGTCAACGAGAACAGCAACTCGTCTGATAACAAGGGCAGCAACAACAGCAAGACTAGAGCAAGTTCCAACAGCAAGGGTCGGCGCGGAAGCCAAAACTCCTCTGAGCGCAGGACTCCGCCCAACAGCA
This sequence comes from Enteromius treurensis, assembly GCA_032275025.1. Classification (NCBI taxonomy): domain Eukaryota; kingdom Metazoa; phylum Chordata; class Actinopteri; order Cypriniformes; family Cyprinidae; genus Enteromius; species Enteromius treurensis. The sequence continues at coordinate 27,327,824 of JAUCMU010000125.1, forward strand.
ACACTGAGGACATAAAAGCCAGTCCCTCCTCAGCTAATAAGCGCAAGAACAAGCCTGCATCAGACATGGAGCCCAACTCCAGCTCTGAGGATTCTAAAGGCAACAAGCGTATGCGCACAAATTCGAATGGTGGAATGATGACCTCTGCACTCCCAATTCCCATCATCAAAACTGAGACCCTTCCTCCACCTTTAGACCGAACCTGTCCCTCACCTGTACTGATTGACTGCCCGCATCCCAATTGCAACAAGAAGTACAAGCACATCAATGGCCTGAAGTACCATCAGGCTCGTGCTCATAATGATGACGATATTAAGCTGGACATGGATGGGGACAGCGAATATGGGGAAGAATCCTCTCTCCATCCAGAGCCCGGAAGTTGCAACGGAGCTTCGATTACACAAAGAGGTTCTCTCTCCCCAGCACGTTCTGTCACACCAAAAGGAAGAGGTTTTGATGCTCAGAGTCCATCCCCTTCTCCTGGAAAGTTTGGCTCCAAGTCAAAGAAAAAGAATGGTGATGCTGAAGCAGATGTTTGTGGCACACCTATGGAGGGTTGTGAGGACGGGCCTTGCGTCACTGCTGATGAGGCTAGCAATGATGGCATAGACGACAGGAAGTCCAAAAAGCCAAGCAGCAGTGTGAAGTCTGACAAGCTGTCCCAGAAGAACATGAAGTCTTCCAGAACCATGGCTCCATCCCTCCCTTCTCAGCAGATGTACTCTTTGCAGCCAACATCATTTAGTGGCGGAAGCCCCAACCATCCTCCAGGGATAGCTAACATGTTGCAGGGTATCCCCAAGAGTCCCCAGCTTAAAGGCATTCAGTCTAAGTTGGGTGTAGCTGGGGAATCATCGCCAGTTAATCCAGCCTTAAGCAGCTCCAAGGACAAAAAGAAAAAGGACAAGAAAAAGAAAGATTTGGGCAAGGATGCAGACAGTCCCAAGCTCCCGGGAAAGAGTGGGAAAACTGAAGAGGGGAAAAGCCCATACTCTGAGTCCTCTGACCCAGGAAGCAGGAGTGAGGGTCATCTCAATGGCTCCTCAGACCCTCATCAAAGCCGCCTTGCTAGCATGAAAGCAGAGGCGGATAAGATATACAGCTTTACGGATAATGCTCCCAGTCCATCCATCGGGGTGGCCAGTCGTGTGGATAGCAGCGGACAGCCTCTCACTCCCCTTCATGCCGTCACCCAGAATGGGGCAGATAGCTCCTCGGTAAAGACAAACAGCCCTGCGTACTCTGACATATCTGATGCCGGGGAAGATGGTGAAGGCAAAATGGAAGGGGTCAAAGGTAAAGTGGAAGATCAGTCAGCCAGGGACGGCGCGAAGAAGGCACTATTTCCCTCTCAGGCATCCTCCAAGGAATCTGCGTATTATGCTAACTATGACAACTACTACTCTCCCAGCTACACCCACTCTAGCCCTGGTGGAGCCACTGCTGGTGGGCCTCTGCCGGAAGGGCAAGCTCTGAAACTTAAAAAAGAAGATGAGCAAGAATCGCCAGAGGAGAAGACTAAGGTGGACGTGCAGGATGAGCGCAAAGCTGAGGTCGCTTCGAGTCAGCCACACCAACAGCAGCAAGCCTCTGTCATTCAGCAGCGCTCCAATATGTACATGCAGCCACTCTATTACAACCAATACTACGTCCCCCCATATGGGTACCCAGATCAGGTTTATCACAACCACCTCATGAACACTAATCCATCATACAGGCAGCAGTATGAGGAAAGGCAAAGACTCATGTCTGAGCAGCACAGGTCTGCTGAGAAAAAGCCTGATTCAGGTGTAAAGGACAGGGAGGCGTCTTTGAAGGAGGACTGGAAACAGAAGGGCCCTGTTCCTCCTGGCCTGACAAAAGCCCCCAGCCTTTCAGACCTGGGAAAGCCACAGGCCCCTGGCAAACAGAGAGACACTTCCTCCGAACCTGCCAAGTCAGTCATCATCCCTAAAGGGGAGGAGGTCAAGCTGCAGCCACAGCAGGCTGAGGGGCTAAAAATGAAGCTCAGTGAAGCTGGCCATCATGGAAAGGATGACTCAAAGGCAAGTGTGGAGTCTGCCAGGCTGGGTATGGAGCAAGGCATGTGGTACAGACAGGTGAGGCAAATATTAACTAAACGCCTGCACAGTTCGCTAGAAAGGGATAATTCACCCACAAATGAACATGTAGTCGGAAAACAGTTTTCCTAAGTGTGACTTAATTTATAACCTCTCAAAACCTTAACTTTAACGTCTTTCTGTTTTCTGTTTCCAGTACCCTGACAGTCAGAGACCGCTGGATGAGGACAGAGAACGAGACCGAAAAGGCAAAGATGACAGGCCAAGACTGAAAGACAGCAGCTCCAAAGAAGATAGTAAAGATGGAACTGATGGTTTGTGTCCTCCCAGCTCTGAGGACCAGCGAAACAGTGGGAAAGAATCCCGGCCCAATGCCCACATACCTTTCAGCTCCCCCTTAGCACAGCACCAACCCTACCTGCATTACATGCATGGATATCCTTTTGGGCAAAGCTACGATCCCAACCATCCTGGATACAGAGGCATGTCCTCTGTCATGATGCAGAACTACCCAGGTAAGACAAAAAAATCACGTTTGAATGGTGATGTTCATATGATGTTATTAGCATATTATTAAAAAAACTTTGTAAACTATGTTGCATAATTGGTTTGCGCGGATTGGCCAACAATATACTCAATACAACTTTTGGTGCATTTTGGAACACAATGGCGTTTAAAATCGAGCTTGTGTAGCTAGAAGTGTTGGCATTCGTGTAGTCACATAAAGCATGTTTTGAACCTCAATGTGCATAAAACGTGCATAATAGCACTCCTTTTTAAAGTAGAAAAATAGTATTGTCTTCTAATCTTTAGGGTCCTATCTGCCGGCGGGATACCCTTTCTCCCCTTATGGCAGTAAAATGGGCAGTGGAGAGGACGGGGAAAAATCTCGCTCGAGCCCCACAGTCGGTAGCAAATCGGCTTCAGAATCCAAGGCCTTGGACATACTACACCAACATGCCAACCAGTACAAGAGCAAATCACCCACTGTTGCCGACAAGCCTTCACATGAAAGGGAGCGAGGAGGAGGCGACCGAGAACGGGAAAGAGAGAGAGAAATGGATCGACCACGTTCATCTCCTTCCCAACGCATAATGCCACCCCATCACCATTTAGGCTATCCTCTTGTAGCCGGGCAGTATGATCTGTCTTATGCCACAGGTCAGCAATCTAGTCTCTTACACATTAACTAATAATTACTTATTACCTTAAATTATGATGGTTTTGAGATGTACCGACAAGCAAAATCTTCACTGAAATACGTGAACATTAAATTAAACAGTTATTTCACAATTATATAGTAGTTTATTGTGCATTACTACATTATCTTAACATTGATATCATTATGATTTATTTTCTGTGTTACACGAATGAAAATTAGATTTAAAAAAAGTTTTTTTGGGGGGGTATAATGTGAGCCGGCACATCTTAATGAGTTTTCAAGGGGAAAAACAATATTGCTGGTATAAAATATGCAAATTCCACAAAGAAAACGAAGATGTTCCTTGATTGCAGGCCTTTCATCGTCAGCGATTGTTGCCAGTCAGCAAGCCTCAGCCCCTTCCCTGTACCCACCAGCACGGAGGTGAGAATGGTAAGAGAAAACAGAGATCGAGGAAAGGAGATTTGGATTGTGTTAAAAATTCATACTGTGTAATGTAAAAGCTTTTTTTTATACTCAAGCTTACAAAGAGGTGTTTATAATTGCTCCACTTTCTTTGAGGTCCGTCTCTCTAACGGTTTTGTTGTCTGCCATCTGTTTTAGAGCATTATGATTACTTAAGGTCCCTTAGATCAGTGTTTCCCAACCCTGTTCCTGGAGGCACACCAACACTACACATTTTCCAACTTTTCCTAATCAAACACACCTGAATCAACTCATCAGGTCATTAGTAGGAACAGGGTTGGGAAACACTGCAGTGGGAGACAAACATATATTAAACCAGTCACAATCCAATCAGAACAGAGATTTCTAGAGAGCCACACGATGATAATAATAATAATTACAGCGACTTCTCTGAGGGTCGCGGCAATTCAGGTTCTTTCCCACCCTGCTTGCTTTCTCTTTCTTTTCTCTTCCTTTCTGCCTGACACACTGTGAGTGAAGGATATCAAATTCCCCTGAAAGCTCTCGGACAGGTGAGCGCTGCTCTGGGTGACCTCGATCTCTCACATTACGGTGCTAAACTGCAACTCCCTGCTGTTCTCGATTACACACGTATGCCTGCACACACACAGGTGTGATCCTTACACATCATTCTGTTTCACTTGTCACTGAGTATCATACATCAATAAAGCCAAGAGTTTTAAATTACACTGCATTATATTTATCGTGGTTAGCAAAAATGTCAAAATCCCTAGCGCTAATTTAACTAACCCGACTAAAAAGCTTTTTTTTTTTGGACAAAAGCACTGGCTGAACTGCAGAAGGTTTACAAATTAACGTTAATACTTAACAAGATGGCTATTTAGACATCATTTTGTGTGTATATATTTTGGTTCAAGCGCAAAGAGACGCGAAAGATAAAGATTTCGGTGTTCATGAGCTGTCAGAAAAGTGGCGTTTGGCTATGGAAAGCTATAAAGCTCAATTTTTTTAACATGTGAACATGATGAGGATGTGTTGTTTACATATAGATTGCGTTATTTAGGCATTGTTTACACATGCAAAAAAAATCACTGTGTGAACAATGTATAAACAACATGCATATATACAGACAAAAGGTACGTTTTTGAGCTTACTGGCTTTGCGTAGTTGTCCTCACATACACAAAAACGCGCAAGTCACCTACTGAACCTCTTTCATCTCTCGCGTTTGATTGGTTAAAATAGCTTGAATGTTAAAACTGGCAAAGAAACACGTGCAAGTGATAAACTTTCACTCTATGATGGTTAAACTTTTGCAGCGGATCTGCAAATCATGTGTGCTGTAATAATAATATTAAATATTTTCACTAACAATATCACTCCAGAAATGCGTTAGTAGGAATTTGATACTAGCTTCATTGTGAGCCAATGTAATCTGCACAAGCGGTACTGATATAATAATATTAGTTTTATATCGCATTCATCTAGAGGCATTAAGCAAAACCAGTCCCGCTAGGATCTTGGTGGGTAAAGACAGTCAGAGGCCTACTAGTCACAGAAGATCAACAAACGTTTCCAGTGTGCTCCTCAAGAAAGAGAGACCTAATGACCTGTCTGTACCAACCACAGACTCAAAACACAACAGCAGCTTAACTTAGTGATGGCAAAACAAACCTGAAGGAAATCAGAGAAAGCGTAATTGGATGGAGGAAAATTAATAACAGAAATCTGATATTTTGTGCAATCATCCCTAGATAAGTCAGCTGTGGTATTGTGGTCAAGCTGGAACACTTCAAAAAGTTTTCAAGGGCTCTTTAATATGCTCTCACAACAACCAGTGAGAAAGCACCTGCACTTTTCATCTCTTGCTGATCCGTGAAATGTTGACACTTTCATTTTGAAGACAGACGAGAAGGAGGTGTTGTCAGAAGACAATACATTTAGCGTCTAAGCAGACAAACAGGAAGAGTAGGTTGAAATCCTGTTTTTTTTGCGCCTATTTATGGGTTGTCATTGTAAACATGGCAGTTTTAGATATCAGAGCATATATTGCCTCCACCTGCAGTGACTCAGAGGTTAATACTTCTCCATCAGGGTGATGTAACACCAAGAGGGCAGTGTGGGGGTGTTCCAGGTGCAGCCATTCATTTCTGTCAGTCACACTGTTATGATACGATAAAGAAGAAGTGCACAGGCTGGATATTACTGGCGGACACTGATAAGACTTTAGTTGTGATGCATTTGTTTTAGTATAAATCTTGCAGAATATTTCAAGCTATTGTGATGATAATACGTTTACTACTACTTGAGTATAATGGAACAGCATTTAATTAAAAGAACTATAATAAGAAAATTTTACCCCAAATACTCAGTAGCCTACTGACATCATTTGTTCATATTGTTATTTATTTTTTTATAGAAATATTCATTTGTTGTTGTTTTTTTTTCAACTACAGGGCGGGTGGCAATTATTGGCATCATATTAGCTATAGCATTTTAATGTAAATGTGTTCTAAATATTTTATTATGTGGTAAAATAAAAACATTTGGGGGGTTTTGCTGCTGGAATCTATATCATTGCTTGCTATAGTGCAACAAACCCGTGACAAGAACTGTTGTTGCAACACGAGACTTCACAACGCGTCTGTTGCCACAAAATAAAAGTCTTTTGGCGCCATCTGGTGATCGTGGAGCCACTGTTTCTCCTGTTACAAATAAATATTCTGTCAAATTTCCTCACCCTCAAGTAGTTCCAAATCTGCATTTCTTTGCACTTCTAACCCCTTCGAAAAAAGTTTGTAACCGGGCTGTTTTAGGTCACTATTGACTTCAAATGGGTTTTTCCCCCCTACACGGAAGTTAATGGTGACCACAACAACCAGGTTACTAACTTTTTTCAAAATACTTTCTTTTGTGTTCGGTAGAGATTTGAAACTACTCGAGGTTGAGTAAATGATGACAGAATTTTTCATTTTATTGTGAACCATTCCTTTGAGCACATACACGAAAAGATTTACAGAGTAAAAACGACACATTAATGTGAGTCTGACATAACAGCTGTTTAATTGTATTTGGAGAAAGCAATATTGCAAAAAAAATTGCAGACAGTTTTCTGAGGTCTAATAATGAATCATATATTTTCTATTCTGTGGCACTGCCATAAGTTCGAAGTCAGATTGTGTGCAGTTTTTAATGTGCCATCACACTAGTCACTACTTAAAGGCAACACATGCTTGGATATCTCAACCACAGCTTTGATTGTGGTGAAAACTTTGTTTTATGCAGAAGGACAGAATAAACAAGTGCTGGTGATGTCCTGGACACCGACCACGGCAGCGTAAGGCTGCAGCTTTTTGTTCATTCATTTATAATTTAGTATTATGCATGCAGCATTTCATTCAGACAGTATGTGAAATATTTGCATTTTTAAAAATGAATGTAATTCAAATGAAATAGTAAGGCAAAACATAATTAAAAATGTAAATGGAAAGAATTAGTAAACAGAATTGGAGAGGACACATTAAAGAACATTGTTTTGCAGTGAGGTTGGTTGATGACCTGCTGTTGATTGAGATGTAAATTGTGTTTGAGTAGTGCAGCTCCTCACACTAAGATACTTTAATATAAGCTAGTCATTTCAGTTCTTTAACAAACAAGTAACCAGAGAAAACATTTCTTGCTTAAACAGCACATACTACATTCAAAACCTTAATATAGACAACAACATTTGTGGCATCTCCAGCAGTGACCTGACCTATAAAATATACCTCATTTAAAAACCTACAAATCCTTGTCATTTTGTCCTGATGCCACACAAATACGTTTCTATAAAAATATTACATCACAGGCTTTAACTGTGTACAATATCCCATAGGACTACCATTCTTATTAAGAAAATGTGCAAGACAAAAAACATTTCATTTCATGTCATAAATAATCTCTCAATAATGCGTTCCTTTTAAGCCACGGTGTGCACAAACCTACTTGTTACAGTACGTATATAAACACTTCCTCTAACCTCTGTCCCACTGATTCCCTGAAAGAAGCTTTTCTTCATTCTGATGACTACAGTCTGTGTTGTAATAGTTACGATTGTGAAAATACTTTGCTGTATTGCAACACAAACTCTATTCTGAGGTTAACATCATTTGCACAACCCACGTTGTGTTCAAAGTACAACAGATCACATGGAGAGGATCTCCTCTGCGGAGTCTATGATAAGGCATCATCACTTAAAATAACTGAGAATGTTTAAGTCAGAAATTATATCTTTTGATGGTTAATTGTAGGATTCGTTGTTGTCACAGCCGTGGTAATTTGTCTTGCAAGAGGGGCTGATGGGAAATGTAGTTCTGTTACCGATAAAGCAAGCAGAAGGTGGGGAGTGAAGAATCTAAAAGCAAAGTTTCCCTTTCATGCAGCATTTTGCTCATTCAGAAGCGGAAACAGTCATTAGCTTCGTCTGGGCAGTCAAAGTTGATTTCTTCACACAAGGAGTCCTCAAAAAAAAAAGAAAAATAGAGATTAGGTTTTAACATCTTTAAGTACCAGGATTCTTTGACTATCTACTTCACGTTTTCAATTAAACAACTTCAACTCTTAAGTGATCCCTTATGCTCACAGTATATAAATAATGCTTTCAACTTGGTGGAACGCTTGGTGTAAATAGATTTATCTGGTATAATGTAACAACCCTATGACAACCGGAAAACTCGCATCTACAGAGCATAATTTAGTCACTCATCACAATCAAGCCGCAATCTACACATATAAAAACATGTGATATAAACCTCTAATGTAAATGCAAGATGATCGAGAATCATTACACAGTCACAACAGCACATGGCTTGTGACATCACGCATACACAAAACAAAAACATTCTTTGAAAAATGCAATGGGGTGAAAAAGCTTTCAAACTCATGGGATACTCACAGATGACTGCCAACCACATGAGACTGTGAAAATAGAGAGAGGAGGATGAAGGGGAGGGGAGGAAGAAAAAGGAGACAAATATGGACAAATTGGCATGTTCAGACTCGGTATAAAACATGGACATTACTGAAGCACATCACTTTGAAGATTCTGTCATCATTTACTTAGCCTTGTGTCATTCCAAACCCTGACTTTTGTTCTTCTGCAGCACACAAGAGGAGATATGCGGCTAGTTTCTATACAATGAAAGTTAATGCTGACCAGGATCAGCTGTGGTTATTTCTCTCCTGATTCAGACAAGACCACTTGCACTTCCACTAAAGTGGAAAATGCAATATTATTATTTTTTAAAGGCTTTTTGGCTTTTATTTGATAGAGGCAGACAGGAAAGCACAAAAAAAGAGCTCAGTTGCACTATATGTTGGCACAATGCAATATTGTTGATTTAGTACTTATATTTTAGCTGGAAGTGAAAAAAAAAAATCTTAATGATGCATTTGTTCATTAAAACATGTGCAACCATGTTTAGTCACCACACCGCAAAAAATGCCTTTCAAGGTTAGATTTTCTTCGTCTTGTTTTCAGTCAAAATAGCTTTGTTTTCATAAAAAACAAGTCATAAGCAAGTTTTTACTTAAAACAAGCCAAATAATGTTGTTTTCTGTTTGAAATAAGATTATTTTGCTTACCACATTGGCAGATTAGTTTGCTTATTCTAAGCAAAACCACTTATTATTATTATTTTTTTTAAACAAGGCTATATTTTTTACTTTAAGAACTTCTTGATTTAAGAATTTCTAGATATTTTGGCTGGAAACAAGTAAAAAGCAAAATGTAAGCTAGAAAAGCATTCACTTTCATTGTATAGAAAAGAGCAGTTTTTTCTTTTATGTTGCATGGAAGGAAGTACATCAAACAACCATGAGGTTGAGTAAATGATGACACAATTTAATTTTTGCGTGCACATGAAACATTCTGGCAATGAGGAAATATTTCACAGATTTTGATCTGGTATTATAGAGAAGAAAACACTTCAAATAAAAAGTCTAACACAGAATCGAGAAGCGTTGTTGTTAAGTAAGACACTGGCAATTAGTTAGCTGGTAAGTTAAGATTATTGTATGATCTGTGATAAACACCCAAATAAAACAACAAAAAATGATCCCAACTTGAACAAAGAGTTAGCAAAGTACATGCACCAAAAAAAAAGAAAAATAGTATGACACTGCCAAACTGAAATCACTCATGCAAGTTTAGCACAATCAGTACTAGGTGTGACAGACAGGGGCGATTCAGAACACCAGGGTGAGGGTGGGTTAGTGTCAGGACATTATTGAGTCAATCGAGTCTGACACTAACTTGGCTTTGCTGAAGCAGCAGCGCCCCGCCTGGCGAGTCGGGGATGTGCAGGGTTGCGGGGGAGGGGGTGAGGGGCAACCAGGGCCGGTTGCCAGCGCTGTAGAGGCGGGGCCGCTTAACCTGGTCATGACTGGAGAGGGGGGTGTAACTATTCCGCCTTAGCAGAGGGGCAGAGTCTCGTCTGACTTTCCCCTGGTTTGAGATGAGAGAGACTGGGTGGGTTAAAAGAGAGACTGCCTACACACAGCTCATCTTCAAAGACCAGCACACATCTCGATAACAAACAAGACACTTCAGCCTCCACCAAACATGTTAACTACAGGTAGTTTCGAAGATAATCCACATTTATCCATATAAGGACTAAAAAGTATGCTAAATCACTCTAGGTTGACATTACACAAAACATCTAACGTGTCAATGCAGTGATGAAACACAATGTCATTCAAAGAAGCGCTCAACTCACGAATAAGCATAACTCACAACACAAACCCACAGAATACAAGACAAGCTGCCGACACGTCATAGCCTTACATTAACACACAAACCTGTATTTCACAAATGTATAGATATTATTCGAGGGGAGGTGCTGAACCTCACTCTAATGAGATGAATGAGCACAAAAGGAAGAAGGTGTGTTTAATCAAACCGTTTGATTGACAGTTTGATTAAACTACAAAGAACATAGCTTAAATGTCATTGGTTTATAAGTTAAACTGTTACCACAGACAAAAAGTTTGACCCAACACCGAGCTATCCCTGATAACCAATTGTAAATGTACCATCTTTCCCAATTTGCATTTTGAAGTAAGTGTTTCCATGTAGCTGGTGTCATATTGTGAAGTATGTGCATGTGACATTTTGCAGTGTCCCCATTGTAAAAAACAAAACAAAAAAACTTTTGAATTCTATTTTGTTAAAGGGGTCAAGTTTTCTTTACTTTCTTTGAAGTATTACAGGTTGTAAGTGCACAGATAAGATCCCTGAAGTTTCAAAGATTATATGTATATAATATTCTTTATAAAAGTTACGGCTTGTACACATCCTCCTAAAACAGCTCATTTAAACACGCCCCCGTTTTTTACATCACAGAGTGGGTTTATTTTCAAACACCACGTCTTTGTTCTTCCAAAAGAGGACATAACTAGAAATCAATGGTCAATTTGTATTTGCAACACTGTTCCAGAACAGTTCAACACAAATATTATAAAGTGTTCAGCGCATTTACCGACTCCAAAACCCTGGAGGGTAGCCTATATGCTGGCTGTGCACAGAGACTGTGAAGTGCAGCAATTCTACCTCTGCAAGGACAGTCTAGCGCTTCTGACTCACAACCTTTAACCCTTTAACTGCCTGCTCGACCAAATGGTTGAGCACATTTTGTGTCACTATTTTTTATTGAGAGGAATACCTAACTTAACTCAAGCTGACTGAGGCATCTCTACCATCTGGTTGATGTACATTATACAACAAAACTCCACTAGATGTCACTCGGTCAATCAACAGCACTTGTCAGAACACTTGGTCTAACATGGATATCAGAAACCAGGAAATCACGCCTGCCATTTGAGCTGTTTTTTAATGAATTTTTGCACGGTAATCATATTTTTGTGACATATTACACTGTAAGAGCCCTAACTTTACAAAATGATGTTACTTTGTGACATGAAAAAACTTT
>JAUCMU010000125.1:27344868-27356483 GCA_032275025.1 Enteromius treurensis
AGCACAAATTCCAAGTATGGGTCACCATACCTGGCCACAAGTCACTTCACTTCACTTCACTTCACTTCACTTCACTTCACTTCACTTCACTTCACTTCACTTTTATCTAGTCACTAATCCACTCTATACAAATTTGATATAAAGCACTATACGTTTATAAATGGAAAGGGCAGTGGAGCAGGCCCACAGGAGCTAAGGCTGAGTTAAGATGGTAATGTAGGTCACTCACAGGGAGAGTCCACAGAGTCTGCTAAATTCTTTACAGTAATGTCACCATATGTGAGTTTCAAGAACTGGTAAAATAGCCATAGTTTTTGCCAAAACACCAAAATCAAAAATAAGGTTTCGCCTTTTCTGGATATGGTTTTACAGCAAAAACAATACATGCAGTAACTGTTGTATTTTGGCAGAAAATATGATCACATGCTTATAAGGGCAGGGAAAGTTAAATGTTTTTGAAGGTGTTCCAGCATTGTCAGAATGAAAGAAAGAGCGGCTGTCCTCAGTTTGACTGTTGATTGTTACTAACAAAAAACATCACACAGGTGTCTTCCAACTTGCATGTCCTCACAATAAAATGTAGATACAAAAAATTGAATAATGCAGCGTGAATGGCTTGCAAAGTATCCATCAGAAAGCTCTCTTGTGTGTCAACTGCCTGGGGTGCAGTTACAGCCTGTAGATGTACATGAGAATGGGCCCATTAGCCTCCTGCAGTACAGCTGCCTCTCTGTTATTGCTGTGAACCCCCCTGAGGGCCCATTACACAAATACAGCCAACCTCCTGTCATTGCCTGCTGTAAACTATTAACTTGAACAAATTATAGCACTTTTTTTATTGTTTTTTTATTTCTTTTTGAGCATTTAGTTACTATGGCTTGTGGCTTGTTGTACCTCAAGAGTTGTAAAACATGTGCAATACTATATTAGTTATATGCTCCTTCTCAAGCATTCCTTCCTCTCTTTTTTTCAGCATGTGCCAATTTTGCAATCAGTGTTGTTGCCAGGTTTCAAAAAATTGGCGGTGTGCCTTTAAGAGAGGCTTCTGTGCCTGTAGGCTAAAGTTGATTTGGCTAAATGGATTAGCAGTTATCCTGTGATGTTACAGTCTAGTAAACATGCAGTAATATATAGAGAGAAAGAGCTCTGATTTACCTTCCGCATTAAGGATAGCTCTGTCGTTAATAAAGGCCTCATATCATGAAATAAAACAGTTTTAAATAAATGAATAAAACAGTGCCATGAAATGAAAGTTTAGAGAGCTATAGGATCTGTTGAAGCAAACTGACCTCCAGCAACAGACAGATGAATACATCAACACACGACTGTCCTTTGAGATGTCAATGATCCCTGTTCTGGGCCGCCCCACAATTCTGATCGCTTTTAAGATTACACATAAACCATAGCTTCCCCTGAAAGTTCTTCAGAAATGTAGCTGTGACATTTATCAGGATACAAATAATGTACACTATAATTTCTATCAGTGGTGATTAATCTTTTTTGACTCCAGGCCCATATATAGATGTTTCTGGTTATTCTGCAGTAATTAAAAAGCTTTTTTTTATTTTTATTTACAGAAGCTAACAGTATATGAAAGTAATAAAATGAGTCCTATATTAATAAAAGTAATTAGTTAAAATAAAATAAAAATTAGGAAACAAAACCTGATAAAGGTCGCATCACTGCAATGTTGCATATTTAAATTTGATTTGCAAACCATAGCAGTGTACAGGATATATTTTGTTGTTATTATGGTTAATTCACAAATAGTAATTTTTTAGCTGTTTTTACAGCTAATATAATATAATATAATATAATATAATATAATATAATATAATAAATATAATATAATATAATATAATATAATATAATATAATATAATATAATATAATATAATATTTCTTTATAATATAAAAAAAACATTTTATATGCTAATATAATAAAGAAAATAAATATATATATATATTATAGTTTCCATTATATAAATCATTATTTAATTTTATTAATTTCCATCCGTTTTATTTTACTGATAGTTTACACCTTTTTTATCTATTTTATTTGTGTATTTTTTATAAATTTAGTTACTATTCAGTATTTTTGTTGTGCGTTTTATATTATCAATAATTTTAATCATGGCTATTTTTTGGGGTGTGGGAATCTTCAGGCACTTCACGATCCAATCTGATCCGATTCCGAATCTGGGAGTCTGATTCCGAATCTGATTCCAAAACGATTCTTGAGCTACAGTTTCTATGCTTTTTGTTTATAGTTGAAATATCTGTGTCAGTACTGCCATCTTAAAAGTAGGGGTGTGAATTTCGGTTTCACAGTTCAATTCAACTTATTATTATCAACTCAGTGGCCCGGTTTCGCAAACATGGTTTAGCTTAAACCCAGATAAGGCTTTTAAGATATTTAAGCAACTTTTACAAAATGTGTTTACATTACAGGTGTGCATCTTGACACAGAACAATGACACTGACATATTTTAAGATATGTCAGAGCAAGATATTTTCAGTTGAGACAGCCCAAACATGCATTTTAGTCTGAGTATCACATTCTCAGTTCTCAATATTACTGCACATGTCTATATTTTCATATACATTTTAAATCAAATTTACTTGTTTATCACTATATAAGCAGGCTACATTTTAAAACAATTACTTATTTAAAATAAGTGCTCTTTGAATATCCAAAAGTTAACAGAGAATAGTTATGGGTTTTTCTTTTTTCCTCTGCATTATTGCCGTTTATTTATTACTGATGAAATCATAGACGGTGGCCGCTTTACCAGGCTGCATTCAGACTACTGTACAGATCTCTTGCCATATATCAGATATTGTGCAATTAAACTCGGCGTGTCTTCAGGGCGCACATGTGCCATATGCGGGGGATAATTATTTTATCTTTTTTTATTAAGGTTTAATCTTTAGTCTTATTTATATTTAGTATTTTATCTTAGTAAACAAAACAAAATTTTGAAACTTGACATACTTTGTCACCTTGCTAAAGACACACACTCATTTTTATTTATTTAATTAGAGTTTTTGTTAACACTGATTTATATCTTGTAGGTTTTCCAAAGCTGCAGGGAACCTTTACTAAAACACCCTTATGAAACAAATTAAAATCATAAAAATGATGTCAGATCTCGATTTTTAATTCATTTTTGTCTAATTTTAAATCATCCTTCTGTCCATTGTGCATAATATCACATCATGACACCCCTTAAAGCACATGAAACATCATTTGGGTAACTGTCATCTTTTTACCATTATCATGCGCTGGCTGTTTAATCATCTTCTCTATGTGTTTCTCTTTGTATTTTTTAAAGACATGGGTTTGCAGTCCTTGCACTTTGGCCTTCTCTCATTTCTATCCTGTAGATGCATTAGCACTATGCCAGCAGGATAACTGCTAGTTAAGCGATTTGGAGGTGCAGCACACCAGCTGCGTATGTGCGACGTAGCAGCATGCGTTAATTCTCTGGGGTGCATTAAGCAACGGATCAAATGGTGTGACCTTCAAAAACAGGAAATGGTCTGTCAGTGCACACACACAGATGACTCAGACTCCAGCCTAATGAAGCTTCCCAATTAAACATAACAAGGGAGAGAATAGGCCCAAGCAGCATTCAGTGTTAATGTGACAGCAGTGGTCCATTTATAACACCTTTTTAATTGCTCTCCAGAAATAGAAGGTGCTTTTTTTTTTTTTGCAGTGGGAAAAGACAAAATGTTCAAGTGTGCGTAATATGTGGTTTTGTTTGTTTATGTATTGCAGGCCTAAGACCATGAGTGATCATCAGGATCAGGCTGAAGATGTCGGGCTCCTGGCGCCTCACGATCAGTCAGAGCCCTCAAAGGACGATGACATGCACTTCAGGCAAGTTGTGGCTTGACTGTTAAAGTAGACTTCCTGGTTGACTTCCAGGTCACTTCCTGTTGTTCGACTTCTGGCTAAGTCAGAAGGCCTTTGCGTGTGGAGTTTACATGTTTTTCCTTTGAAGGTGTGGGTTTTCCTCACAGTCATAAGATATTTAATTAGGCTTCAGTGTCACTACTATTTTATTATTATTATTAATTTTTTATTTTTGTGATAAATGACATCTTTTGTAGACTATTCATGTATAATGCATACAGAATTCATGGCAAAATATATATTTTTTGTGCAATCACTCACTTAATAATCACCTAATCAGCTGTCTATTTAAAAATATAAATGTTTTATTAAATCTTTTTCTAGGCAGCATTTATATTAGTTTAAAAATAAAATTTGTATGCCTTATGCATACATAAGCATAAGCCTTTTTAGAAAATAATTTTAGAAGAAAAAAAAAAAAAAAAAAAAAAAAAACATCATGTGACTCTGAAAGGTGACTTTTTCAGGTTTTAAGTGCTATAATCAGGTCCCCAGTGCATCTACCAACCAAGGAAACATGAAAAAGAGGACCCCAGTTACTTTGTTTTAGGAAGACTTTTTCTCCATGTGTCTGAAAAAACAAGCGCTGACATCACTCCCTCTTGTGACATTGCAAAGGGATCTCATTATAATAATACCCCCCCTTAATCTGTAAGTTTCTACCTGCTGCATCATCATTTTGATTTCACAAGCAACAAAGGTGCTGCAGTTCTAATGCAGTGGCAAAAGCTTGAGCAAAATACGCTAAGAGTTCTGTCTTTGGGTGCACAGACAAGCATAGGACACAGCCTCATGAAGTTATTGATTTATTTACTGTATAAATACTGCTGCTACACATGTACCATGTGATTTCTTTCCTAGCTGTTTACCTTCACAGATATAGTAACCGACGTAAATAAACCGCTGCTTTCTGTCCGTGCGCTTTGGATGTATCCACTCAGAAAACCGTAGATCAGAAGTTTAAACTAATATGGTTTAAAATGATTTCAGTATGATAAAACAGATGTGTTTAGCATGTACGAGCCGTAATGATGCTTTCTGCTTCCACTCAAAATAGTCATTTTCAGAATGATATAATAAATGATCTGTAGAGTATTTTGAGCTGAAACTTCACAGACACATTCTGGGGACAACAGAGAGATTTATATGGCATTTTGTAAAAAAGGGGCATAATATGTCTTCTTTAAAGGAATAGTTGAGCTATCCTGAATTTTTATTCACCTGGAGGACATACAAGTTTTTTTTTTTTTATAGGGACAGATGTAAATAAATTTAGCATCATATTACCTTCTCATGGATCCTCTGTAGTAAATGCCTGATGAAAACATTACAATTCCACAAGCAATGCACACACTTCCATCAATTTATCCGTTAGCATCCTATAAGATAAAAAGTTGCATGTTTGTAGTAAACAAATCCTTCATTAAGACTTTTAACTTTAAATGAGTCCTCTATCCGCGATATTGCTTTCTCCAGTGACAGTGAAAAGTCATCTTGTCTGAATCGGGAGCGAAATATACACACATCAAGCACCGGTTACTTGTGAAAACAGTCTGTTCTAAACATGTATGTCAGTAGATGGGGATGGACCACAATGGGGATGGACTTTTTCACTTGAGAGCATTATTATGTATTATGGACTGTTTTTGCTAGATAGATTCTCTTCACAACAGGTTTTCTAACGATTAACAGAAAAGAGTTATGCTGATTATTTGTGGATTATTGTGATTCACTGCAAAGGATCCACTGCTGACGTACTGCTAAATTCCTCCATATCAAGGACATAAAGTCATCTACGCCGTTGATCAAACATTTAAAGGGATACACCACCCCAATATGAAAATGCTGTTGTTAATCACTCGCCACCATGCCGTTCCAAACCCTGTAAAAGATAAACAAGGCTTGTGACTGTACCAATGACTGCCATACAATGTGCACTTTCAAGTTTGAGAAAAGTATGAAAAACCTTCAGAATAGTCAGAATAGTCCATCTGCTGTCAGTGGTTCAACCGTAACATTATGAAGTGACGAGGAAATGACACAAAAATTATTTCTTTTTTATTCACAAGGCAAACTAAGCTGTCATGGGTTATGGCGGTAAGTGATTAATGACAAATTTGTCATTTTGGGGTGGAGTAACCCTTTTATTGAATTTGTATTGAATGTTTTAAGAATTTTATTTTGGGAGCGACACTAACTCACGCTGATCCATGGCAGATTCCATGTGCAGTGTGCTTCTTACATAAGCCTGTTCTGTGGCAGAGTGTAATTGTAGGAATGTGTCCAGATGGGGTTTAGCTGAGCACTATGTCATGTGCTCGCACAGTCATCCGTTCTGTTCAGAAAGCTGACATCCACGGGGCAGAATGACTGAACAGCTCAGTATCACAAAGGCTGTATTGTGTTTCCTCTGTAAAAATCCAAGTTTGATGATCTTTGTCCCCTTTTACTTGTTTCTAGATGAATTATTGACCATACACTGCCACAGGGACATATTCCCTTTCTGGCTCTAGATGCATTTTGGCTGTTAATCAGCCTGCCTATGCAGAACCTCAGCCAAGGGCATACAGACACCCTGCCAGTCTGGTAACTCTCCACCTCCGCAGGCAGGGCAAGATGAGCCTGCAACTGTGACATGCTGCAGTCACCATACGCCAGAGCCCAGCATTATTAAAAGAGCGTGTGACTCATGTCTGGATAGAACAAAACACGCAGTAGCAGCTGTAATATCCCTCTATTTATATCTTTCGTCACTTTTACGTTATCTGCATGCAGAATCCTATTTCTGCTTAAACAATAAAGAGAAACGTGAATGTAAAAGTAGTTTGCAGCTGCTGAATGAATGGTTATTAATGTGAGACACAGATGTTTTTAAAGACGCTCTGTATATGCCATGACACCAGAGCCAAGCCTATTTTAAACATTTGCTGTCATCCAAGACGTAGATGAGT
This sequence comes from Enteromius treurensis, assembly GCA_032275025.1. Lineage (NCBI taxonomy): Eukaryota > Metazoa > Chordata > Actinopteri > Cypriniformes > Cyprinidae > Enteromius > Enteromius treurensis. The sequence goes on from JAUCMU010000125.1 coordinate 27,351,741, forward strand.
TTTTCATTGGAGCAGATTTGGAGTAATATAGTACTACATTTGACTGGTACTCTTGCTCACCAATGGATCTTCTGCATAAAAAACATCTGATAAAAACATCTCAGTAATCCACATGACTCCAGTCCATCAGTTAACGTTTTGTGAAGAGAAAAGCTGTGTGCTTATAATGTAGTTGCTTACAAGCCGAACAAATATACTTTCGATGTGAAAGTATAACCGGTAATGGTCTTTTTCACTGGAAAAAGCGTTATTGATTTATGGACTCATATTGTGGCCTGAAGCCATAGTTTGAAGTTGAAACACCTTAATAATGGAGTTGTTTGTTACAAACATGCAGTTCGTCATTTTACAAGACATTAGTTGGTGGACTGGAGTCACACTGACTTGTGGGTTATTTATAAGTTTCATTGTGACAGGACCCATTCACTGCAAGGGAATTCTCACCCATTCCACTCTAAATCGGTTTGGATTTGCATAATGGATGGCCTTAGTAAGCTCTGAATTTTTGTTATGATATTCCTTTGCTTCCAGTACTATTAGAGCTACAAAATATGCTGGGATGCTGAACATTTTTGAGTATGAAAAATATGCAATTAATATTTATAGTAAGCCACCTTTGCTTGCAGGACCTCGGCTCAAACTTTGAAATAAATTTGTACAATAGACATGTACAATAGAGATTATATTAAAGAACTATAGAAAGTACTATAGAGTTCACTTACACTATAACTCAATATGCATTTTTAAATATTCTTAAAGGGATAGATCACAAAAAATAAAAATACTGTCATTATTTTCAGTTCCACTTTAGATTTGGTGGCCTTAAATACTATGTACTTACATTTAAATTACTAATTTGATAAAGTGCACTTATTGTGTACATGCATGTTTTACATTGTACCTATATTTTTAAAAAGTACCTATAAGTAGTTACATCTGCAAACAATTTTTGTTATTCAATTTATAATGAACACCCTCGACCAATCTCTTACATCTAAACCCACCCTTAAACCTACTTATATCCCCAAACCTGTCCCTAACCTTACCCACATCCCACAAGTGTTTGGCAATTCAATATGAACACAACAAGTAAATTATACTTGTTTTGGGGTGTATAGTTGAGGCCACTTAATAAAGTGTGGCCTTATTCTCCTACAATTATGTTGCTCCAAATCAGTTTGACTTCTTTAGAACAAATAAGAAGATATCTTGAAGAATGCTGGTAACCAAACATATTTGGTCATGTCCACTGCATGAACCGTTTTCAACATACACCGAAGAAAGAAAGTCATTCAGTTCTGAAGAATTTTCTTTTTTGGGTGAATAACCAGGGTGTGCATATATGGTAAGTGTAATAACTGTGTTCTGTCAAAGGCAAGAAGTTAAGACGAGGGGGGGGGAAGCACATTCAGTTTGTATCTGATGTTTTTCAATAAATTTTTCAACCAAGGCAAAAGATGCAAAGTGCATTAAAAAAACTACAAATTTGATGAGCCTATGACTTGTAATACACACTGTATGCAGGCAATTCATATTTTCTGCACACCATACTTTTTCACGTTAAGTGGGTAGAATGCCATTCTGAACATGGCTGTGAAAAACTTACCACACAGGAAGCCACATCATGTTGCTTCACACAGTATATTGTGTTTCACACACTTCTGAGATACTGCTTCCGATTTCTGTTTGTTTTTATCATTTTATTAAAGCATGAAAATGTTAGCAACTCAGAATCATCTATAATAGACTCGGGTGTTCATTTTTTCATTGGATACAGCAGCACAGTGCAGCAGAAACAGTATAGCGAACATTATATTATCTTCTCGGGAACAATGATGTGTGAAAAGAAACATGTTTCTGTTCATGAGTGTGGGTGTAGCGGTGTTCCCTGTAATGTTGAATGATGGGAATAGCATAACAGATGCATTTGTCCTGTCAGCAGCAGTACAGTGAGATGGAGGAAGATGTGCGTTTGTGCCAGAGGACTCTCTGCTGCACTCTTGGCCACATGCCTGTGTTCCCACAGCTCTTTCTCCTAAGGGCCGTACAATAAAGAGGGTTAGTGGCCAGAATGATTAGATCTAATTTCTGATGTCATTAGTTGTCATTATTTCATTCTGGGCCATCATTGAAGTTGACATTTTTGAACAGGACGTTCCCATGGCAGAGTAGTTTTAAAGGTAAAGTACATCAGGTGTCCCACTCTGTTAGCTACTGGACAGATATACAGGTGGTCCCGCTTCTAATCGAACCGGCGGTTTGAGTCAAAATGAACTTGACAATCACTCAATATTTGAGCACTTTCTCATATTTATAATGTGAATTGGAAGTCTCATATCTCCATTGTTGAAGATCTGCTCATAATTTAGTGCATCTTATTAATGTTTGAATGTAAAATGACAAATACAAGGTTTCATGAAAACATCCAAAAGCCTTTATAACGTGGTCTTATTATTTGTGTGGTCTTTGTATGCCATAAATAAAGTAATTTCACTTTACTTAAAGCAAACAAAGACTAAAGTTATAATATTATATGTGTAACAGTACATTTGCATTATGCAGTTTGTATACAGTTTCATAACTTAGTTACATGGTAAGTACATTTTGTTATATGTAAGTACAATGTAAGTACAATGGCTAATACGTAATTACTCTGTATTATGACATCTTATAATAAAGTGTTACCTCGTATGGTTATTTTGATGGAAACCTTTAGACAACAGTTGATAAGTAACTTTGCAAGTACACCTAGCAGTCATTGGAATATTAGTAATGTTTTTGCAGTAGATTTTCTGCTATCACTTTATTTTGATGGTTACCCAACATACATTCTGTTATGCATATTATTATTATTACGTCATATACCAAACTTTAACCTTAACCTAAAGCTACTAACACTCAAGTAAGAGTTACTTGACATGTTGTTGCAAAAGGTGCTTATAGTCAGTGACCAACGGGACCATCAAAATCGAATGTAAACAAATATAAAAAATTATTGGAAAGTATTATGACTGATCTTAACATTAATCTCACAGCAAACAAAAAATATGGTATTTTTCATGTTTTATAAATAATCATACTCTTAAAAGTTATAACCACAAATGTATAAGTAATTTTAATGCCTCAATGGTACCCTTATAATGTATTATAAAAACAGGCTTCATAGAAAGTGTTACCAATATTTGTACAAAAATCAATTTCACTTGTTCCGTTAATGTCTTGAGCGCTTCTCTGGAAACGTTATTCAGAGTCAGAGTCATAAGCTTTATGTTATGGGACGAGCCTCTGCCTCGGGCCTGAGCATGAGTGTATTTGGAGGGCTGGGGATCATCGGCTTGCATGTATTCTCTTTCATGAACTCACCCCGAGGTTAACAAGGCTGTTTTTGAGCTTACCAAAATAAATTACAAATTGTGTAGTTCACTTTATGTGCTTTTACCATAACATTTTCATTTAAACTGCATCACGTTGGATATCCAGGTTAATATTTTTCAGATCCTCTTACATAAATCTTTCTGTGTCACAGGGTGCATCTAATAGATGATCTGTCATATGAGGACGTCAAGAAATGCTACCGTGGATCTGTAAGTACCAGATGATCATTTTGTTCAACCTATAAATACAGTAACCCCAAAACAGTTTAACACTTATTTTAATACATTTCCTATAAGATTAAATATTTTACCATATCCTTAGGTTCTGTTTCATGGCAAAAACCAAGAAAGAGGAACTGTACAGCATTCTGTTAATATTAATGTTAAGTAACTGGAGAAGGATGTCTTTTGCCCCCAAATCTACCAGCAGGGGTTAATGAGACCATGCTAACTAGCTAAACCTTGACCTCTGGTCATAAACACCAACAAAATATTATCTTATAATTAGACAAAGTCGAGTCTCTTGAATGAGATCTGAAAAAAACAAAACCTCTTTATACAAACAGTGCTGTTTTGTGGGCAGTAAACATATCTCTTTAGTTGCCATGAGGTGGAAAAGACACCACATACAAGAGCATTATTTTTAGACATCTGGTCATTTTTTTTGTGGATATACAAAGTTACTTCCCCACAAGATCATGTGTCCAAGCATTCAACACATGAACCACTTTAAAACAAGTTTTTACAACAAATTGCTGCGTCACACATTAATGTCAGTGTATGAACATATTCCGGTAACATTTGACAAGCAGAAAATAGAACACTTAACTAATTTTAAAATTAAAATCTTAAAGGGATCATACAAAGGCAATTTTCCACAAGCTAATATGATACTTTAGAATCTTAATGGAAAGTTTGTAATATAGATTGCTTTAAAATTTCTCAAAGATAGTGTAAAAACGCTCATTTTACCCTGTCAAAAACAGTTCTTTAGAAATCACTCTGTTCTGTGTACTTCCCCTTTAAATCTTCACGAGCTACGCTGACCCCACCCCTTTTTTCCGTGGCACTCTCAGAGGATATTTTTTTAGTCGGATTCATAGTTAAACTTGCTAATTAGCACATTATTAGGAAAGGCGATTTGCAAAGATTCATTAGAAGACATTATACTCACTCCTTCTGTAGGTGAGGCTGGATCATGAATAATCTGCGCGAACATAAACGCATTTCGCCCTTAATCAAGGGCGCGTTTCCCTTCAGAACCAAACGTAACGTTACACCTCCGCGTCTTCAGTCACTCAGATGTCGGGAGTAAATCACTACTGCTAAGTTCATTAATACATTCAACAACAAAACACCTCAATCTCTT
>JAUCMU010000125.1:27382300-27400052 GCA_032275025.1 Enteromius treurensis
TCCCCAACTAAGCAAGCCAGAGGCGACAGCGGCAAGGAACCAAAACCCCATCCATGAGAGAATGGAGAAAAAAACCTTGTGAGAACCAGGCTTACAGTAGTTGGGGCCAGTTCTCCTTGGGCCGGACGCCCAGCACCTAATTTCCAGTTCAATTTTAAGCGCATGTCAGATTGTGTAAAGGACTTATAGTGTGTGTGTTTGTGTGCATCTGGTTCCGGCGATCTGTCCACGGAGCTCATCTAGGTGTTCTGTTCTCCGATGAAGATCATCTCTTTGTGCTGATCCACCATCTGATCTGGATACGGACTGGGGAACAGAATTAGAGAGAGGCAAACTGATATTAGCATAGATGCCATTCTTTTTACGATGTAACAATTACATTGTGTGTTAGGGGAGTGTAAGTACATAAGTAACAGGACTTTAAAATAAAGTGTGGTAACACTTTATTTTAAGGTGTCATAATACTGAGTTATAGCATAAATAGATATTTAGTAGTACCCATTATACTGACATGAAATAAAATGCACTTATTGCATCGTGGTACTAAGTTATGGAACAGCCTGTAATTACAGTTTGTAATTATGTAGATGCAACAAGCAGCTACTGTTACACAGCTACTTACACTAAAGTACAATTAATTTACACTTTATTTTAAGTAGGTTATGTCTGCTTAATATTCTGTCCTTTTTATGTAATTAGAAAGTATTACATGTATTTAAGCTGTGTACTAATGGGTTAAATCAAACTAAGGTGCAGCTAGATAAGGTGTACAGTATATATACACATGAAGTACACTTAAGTACAATCTTGACTTCCAGAAGTACAATTATGTAACAGTCGCAGCCTATTACATCTACATAATTACAAATGTTCCATAACTTAGTTACATGGTAAATACATTTGGTTTTATGTAAGTACTTACTAGGTAATTACTCTGTATTATAGACACCTTAAAATAAAGTGTTACCTAAAGGGCTTTTTTTTTTTGACTTGCAAGGATGAATTGTTCACCACAAAAATAACAATGCGAGTTAACAAAATAAATATAGTCAATACAAAACAACACACCACTGTTCACTCACTGTCCGAGCTCGTATCATGAAAGTGGATTCTATCCTATGCTCCATTACTCATCTCTGTTCCTTACCTGTTCCAACAGAAGGCTCCTTGATTCTCCAAGCTGTCTCCAGGGATTTCTGTTGCAATGTTCCATTACCTTCGCTACTTACCACAATGTGATAATACTGATGGAGCCACATCGCTCATGGGACTGCGCTATCGATCTGCTCCCGGATGCCCAAGTCCCCAAAGGAAGGATCTATCCCTTATCCATTCCAGAAACCAAGGCTATGGAGGAGTACAGTACATCAAGGAGGCACTGGCACACGGCTATTTTCGACCTTCAACTTCCCCTGCTGCTTCAAGTTTCTTCTTCGTGGCTTAAAAGGATGGTGGACTCCATCCCTGTATTGATTATAGAGCACTAAATAAGGTAACAGTACCTTTCAAATACCCTTTACCACTTGTTCCAGCAGCCCTGGAGAAGTTGAGAGGTGCTAAGGTCTTCACCAAGCTCGACCTGCGGATCGCGTACAACCTTGTCCGGATTCGACGAGGTGACGAATAGAAGACAGTGTTTATAACACCCACGGGGCACTATGAATACCTTGTAATGCCGTATGGGCTGGCCAACGCACCAAGTATATTCCAAGACTTTATGCACGAGATCTTCCGTGAGTACCTAGACAAATTCATAGTGATTTACATTGATGATATTTTAATCTACTCCCCTAGTCTCCAGGAACATCACCTCCACATCAAGAAGGTACTCACCAAGCTCAGGGAATTCCAGTTGTTCCTGAAAGCTGAAAAGTGCACCTTTCACCAAACTCACACCCAGTTTCTAGGGTACAACATTGATGCTTCTGGCGTAAGCATGGACAATCAAAGATTGAAGCTACCGTTAATTGGCCTGCCCCTTGTACGGTAAAAGAACTACAAAGGTTCTTAGGATTTTTCTAACTTTTATAGAAGATTCATAAACAATTTTAGGTGTGTAGCTGACCCCTTAACCTCTCTCCTCAAGGGTAAGCCCAAGACACTGACCTGGACACCTGAGGCTTTCAAGGTCTTTGAACTGTTGAAGGCAGCATTCTCTTTTGCCCCTTTTCTAGTTCATCCAGATCCACAAAGACCGTTCATCGTGGAAGTTGATGCCTCGACAACTGGTGTCGGAGCCATACTTTCCCAGCAGCAGCGGAATCCACCTATTCTAAAGCCGTGTGCCTACGTCTCAAGGATGTTCAACCCGGCGGAGAGGAACTATGACATCGGTAACAGGGAACTCCTAGCCATCAAGCTGGCACTGGAAGAATGGAGACACTGACTGGAGGGATCAATTCATCCATTCCAGGTACTCACAGACCTTAAGAACTTACAATATCTTTGTGATGCTAAGAGACTTAATCCTCGTCAGGCCAGATGGTCTTTGTTCTTTACTCACTTCCAGTTCTCCATCTCCTACAGACCTGGCTCAAAGAATGTGTGGGCTGATGCACTCTCCCGACTCCATGCTCCCGAAGAGGAACCTGAGATCACTGAGCCCATACTTCCTCACCATATGTTTGTCTGTCCCATTCAGTGGGTGCCCACGCCTGTCGCCACCGTCCCAGCTCCAGCTCCTCCGCCGGGTTGTCCACCAAATCTCTGTTTTGTTCCAGAGGCTGAGAGCATCCCACTTATCCACACTACTCATATGTCACTGGGCACCCAGGGACCAACAGAACCCTCTCGTTCCTGAAAGATCAGTTCTGGTGGCCCCGAATGGAACAGGATGTTCAGAGGTACGTGAGAGGGTGTCTAGAATGCGCCATGTCTAGAACTCCGAGACATCTTCCAGCAGGAAAACTTCTAACTCTCCCGAACCGCCCCTGGTCACACCTAGGGGTTGACTTTATCACCGACCTGCCCGCCTCTGAAGGTAACACTTATGTATTGGTCATTGTTGATCGGTTCTCTAAATTCTGCCGTCTAATCCCCCTGAAAGGTCTGCAGACAGCCTGGGAAACTACACAAGCCTTGTTCAACCACGTATTCAAAGCCTATGGATTGCCTGAGGACATAGTGTCCGACCGGGGTCCTCAGTTCATTTCCCGAGTGTGACGGGCATTCTTCAAGCTCCTAGGTGTGACCGTCAGTCTGTCCTCTGGATATCATCCACAGGCCAATGGACAGACTGAAAGGAAGATCCTGGAAGTGGGGCGGTTCCTCTGTGCCTTCTGCCATGATCACCAGGACACCTGGAACCAGTATCTGGGCTGGAACGAGTATGCACAGAACTCCCTGCATCAAGCCTCCACTGGACTCACTCTATTCCAGTGCATACTCGGTTACCAGCCCTCTCTCTTTCCGTGGTCAGGAGAAACCTCGGATATTCCTGCTGTTGATTACTGGTTAAGTGAAAAGACTGTTTAGTTCAGTTATTATTCCCTGTCCTGGAAGAATTTAAGTTTGCTTACCTTGGTTTCATTTTCATTCTGTTTAATAAACCTTGTTACATGTTTATGTCACCTAAATCCGTCTGCTTCGTTACAGTCAACAGCAAAAGATAATTTTCAACAACTAGTTTACACTCACCTTACATTTCTTATTATAGCCTAGTACACTATAGAGTTCAGACATTTTCAAATATTTTCAGTTTTAACAATGATTGAGTAAATCTGTGTTTTCCTTTTTTATATTTATTTATTTGTTTTTTATTTGTGACTGAGGCAGACATGTTGAGATCACATGACCATCTTTGTAACCCATTCAGTTTCTTTTCCTAGTGGAATAGGTTAAGAATAGAGCAGTTCTATTTAAAGAAGAGCAGCAAAGTACAGTATAAAGGAAAAGGAGTTGGGCCGTTGCCACTGTGGAGGCTGAAACAGGAAAATTTGGAGAACAGAAAGTAGATGGTAGAACAGAAAAAGGGGAAATTTAGCATTGGAGCATTTGTCACTTGTGGAGCCAGCTTTGTGCTAGGATCAGCTCTCATTGATGGCAGAGAAAACAAATGATTACAGTAAGTCAGTGGCATAGGCAGAGAGTGGGTGGGTGGAAAACTGAACGGGAGGTTTGGGGTGCTTGGACACATCCCATAATCCAACTTTCTCCAAGCCACAGTAAAATTATTATTATTAATTTTTTTTTTTTACTGGATGCCTACAATGAAGAAAGAGCTGAGAGAGTGTTAAATATTTTGTAAGGCACTCACCTTGTACTAGCACTCCAGTACAATACCTTTCAACCCCCAAAAGCAGAGAGGGAATGTGGACTAATAATTTTTTTTTTCATTTCGTCATGCTGAATTTATTCTCAGCAGATGGACAGATGGCCAATGCTCATTACACACCAAATAGCTGCACAAGATACAGTCCAGATTTAATGCTATTTTCTGTGATTTCACACCTGAGCCCTCTCATATCCCCTTCATTATCAATCGCATCCCATGCACTTTAGTGTCAGTCCCATCCAAAAGCTACAGCTTGAGCAATTACAGAGAACTCAGTACTTGTTTCTGTGAACATATCTGAAGCATGATAATGTCACCTAAAAAAGTGACACATAAACAGTATTAGAAAGACCTCAGCTGTAAAGGCTGACAGCCCTATCTTTCCTACTTTCATTAATTAATTAATTAATTTATAAAAAACAAATAAAGACAACAAATGTTGACCACTGTGCTGTACATAACAGAAGGAAAAAATAAATAAATAAATAAATAATTAAAAGAGTAATGTTTTTGTAAAATAACTTACTTAGATTTAGACTTACGTATATATGACACACATATCACAGATAAAGGGACGACTTTTCCATAACCTAATACAGGGAATAGACCTTTCTCACAGAAAGCGGAAATACGCAATCGCAGGGTATGCAGACTTCCTGTGTGATGTCAACACAGCAGAAAGCCGGGTAATTTAAAAATGGAGAGATTCTACAAAACGTCCGTCAAAGGTATGCCAAAGTTCACCTTTGCCGACTTGACAAGAGTCATTGAGGAAACTCCGTAACATAGTGGAACAAACTGGATAAAGGACATAATTGTTTCTACAAAGAGTTTATCCATAACTTTCAAGGTATGTAACTCTTAACGCTTAATTCTAAAACGCTTAATGTGGCTTACGCACCTAAAACCTGACGAGGGAAACCCAAATTGCTGTAAAAAAAAAAAACAGCACAGTACGCAACAACAACTCTTGCTTGATGCTTGCGCCATCTTTGTTATTTACCTATTTACCGGTGTTATAACATGCTGGAGTGTACCGGGGCGGAAATAAGTTTACACAGCAATTGCGTATTTCCTGTGCAAAATACAGAAGTTGTGAGAAAGGTCTATTGCAAATGCATATTGACCTCTCAACTTCAGACTTGATCTTGGATAGGACAGAGTCTCAAGGCCCAATCCCAATTGTATTTCATACCCCTTTGCCAACCCCTCGCCCCTTGCCCCTTGAAATGAAGTGGAAAGGGGAAAGGTTCAAAATTTCCCCCTAAGAAATGGGAAACCACTACTACACTGTTATACGTCATCATCCATTGTCACTAGCTTCTAACGTTATGTCAGAGGACATCCTTATTAATTGCAAACATTACTTACATTTATGGGTCTGCTTGTTAGAATGAGCAGCCATGTTGGAAATTTCTCTTAGCCCTTCGTTTGGAGGGCTATCTAGCCCTTCCCCTTCCCCCTACCCCTCCAACCAAAAGAGAATTGCGACACCCCTACCCCTACACATGAACGTGCCAAACGCAGGGATAGAGGAAAGTGTATGGCTATTGGGATTGGGCCTGTCTGTGGATTGCAAGCATCTGACTTATTCAAGTTTAAATGACCTTGGTTTAAAAGAAGGTGCCAGGCCATTTAGGGATTTAAAAACAAGCAATACTTTTTAATAGCAAAAAATTTCTATGCACTCACAACCAATTGAGAGACACTAAAATCTGTATAATGTGTTCACGTTACGAATCCCAGTATAATATCTTGCATTTTGAATAATTTTAAGTCGTGTCATATGTCAAGAACGAGGAAAATTCTATAAGGAGTCCTTGCATGATATTTAGGAAACAACTTAACTTTAGACAGACGTTTTTAAATGAAAGAAGCTTGATTTAACTACTGTGTTATTTAGGTCAAACTTAAGGGAGGACATTTTCACAGTTAGTTTAATATAGGATTATTTTTTGCAACTGCCAAAAAAAAAGGGTTAAAATATTTGGAGACCTCTATGATCTTACATGAGCTACATGCAAGCACCTTAGGATGAAATCTGGGCCTCTTCGATATGCCTACTGAAGATCTGCAGACCCCACGAGCACCTCCATGGCAGACCTTATTGATAAGACAAAAAAAAAAAAAAGACAAAAATGGACTGTTTAAAATCAGTTGAGGTGTAGAGTACAGTAATACTAATGACCATAAACGTTCAGTCAAAAAACATTTAAACAGGGTTTTATTTTTTCTTCTTCGATGTAGAGGTCTACAAAAAAGCCAGGATCTACATAGGTAGTAGAATGTGCTAAGCACATTTAAACAAAAGTGATAGACATACTGTATCTTTAATTTCTTGAATGTAATGACCAGTTAGAGGTGTTTATGTTACAATCCATTCAACATTTAGAATATGGTATGTCAAAATAGATGTGCATTAAACAATGGATTCTATCTTTACTAGAGCACCCTCACCAAGTTAAGAAACACCATAGAGTATTTAATGCTCGGATTCTGATCTGGTTTCCCAGAAGTGTCCGGCTGCTGACGGGCACACACATTAGTGTACAAGCAGCGCTTTCCCATGAGGCCGCCTCATCAGAAGTCTAACACAATTAAACTTCCTGATACATTAGCACTGCATCAATGTGAGATATCACAAGCACACATTCACATCTGCTTCCACAAACCTTTGAGAGACAGCAGCTTCATAGTGAGGTCAAACTATTACATATCATGACAGAGGGTTATTATTAGGTGACTGCCCTTAAACAACTGGCCTAACATGTTTTTAAAGGAAATTACAGTGGCAGCATAATGGTAGCATTACATTACCTGGTATCTTGTCAAATATTCTGTAGATTTTGACTGTGATCAGCTGCAACATGAGAGTTTTCAGAAAGCCCAGTACCATCAAGCAGGATGGCATTTCATTTCACTGTGCCGTGGATGTAATTGGAAAAGAAATGATTTTCAGTCATGGAGACTAGATGGCAGGAGAACAGCAGTGAGATGGCCAGTCTAATATGGCTCCTGCCCACAGCAGACAGAAAGGGATTCAGTGGTCAAGTGTCATATCATAATAATATGGAAAGGTGGACAAGTGTGTAAGAATTAGATTTTTTTTCTTTCAGCTTCTTTTTTTCTTTCAGGTTCCCAAAGGCGAAAACTCTACCACTGACTTTCAAAGTTGGAAAAAAAATACTATGGAAGCCAATGGTGACCAAAACAGCCTTTAGTGTCCCATTGTGAAAAATTTGTAATTTTACCTGTCTTCTTGTTCTTTATTGATTTAGATTTTTTTTCCTTCCAGTTTTGCATGCCAAGAATTCTGGAAACCTGGGTAAAAAACTTTCAAGCTTGTTAGAAGATGTAACTGCCAATAAAATTATTGCTGATTATATCTCTTCAGTTTGATTTATTCACGCATGCCAAATAAAAAAAGAAAAAGGGAAGATCATTTTTCTGCACAGCATAAATACATCTTCCACCATATTTCTGCTTTGGTGGTATAGTCCCAATAATGTGTTGCTACATGTTCTGCAGTTACAACATTTTTTCAGATAAACTAATTTGTCTACTCATCAACAACAGTTTCCACTTTTCTAAGTGCTTATTTTAGACCATGTCTCAAGTCAAGAGTCCTAATAAAGACAAATGCATGTTGGTAAAAGTAATATTTTGTCCTTGCTAGTTAGTTAAAGGGATACCAAAAAAAATAAAATTATCCTTTTACTCAACTTCTAATAGGGATGCAACGATTGTACATTTTGTTGGTACGAATACAGTCTGAAGAATAATCACGGTTTTACGATTATGACGATTATTATGCATTTATTCATTTCATAACATTACTAACGTATGAAATCTAATGTATGTAACCATTAATACAGCACAAAATAATAATAGACAAAAGTCCATCTCTCACATTGGAATTTAAAAAAAGTGACCATGACCGTATTTACCTTTTGGAAATAACAAATCGAAAAAGATCACTAAAATATTTAATGGTTTCAGTTTTTACATTCTTTACATTTCTTTTGGACCAGGGATAGAGATTTTATACACCGTGAAAAATTGGTTCCCCATGGATAGTAAACCTTTCTGAAGTACTATTAATATACGACTAATATTAACATTATTTAACCCACCGGGGAAACTGTTACTAATGATGGAAATTAAGTAAAATATAATTGTTATCAACTGTCATCCATAGGTAGGATAGACTAATTCACATACGCAACTGTCACCTTTCTCTCGGTCGATCGACCGAATACTTCATTCAAGTAGATAACTGATTTAAGTAAATATGATCTTAATACGCTTTCATTTCTTTCTTATCTGAAGCGGTCACAATGCTGAGCTAACAGGTGGTTCATGCTGTACATTAAAATTGTTCAATGTAGCCTACATCTATCCATCCGTTATTCATTATGCATTCATTCTTTAGCAGCAGTTTTTTACTGGAATATTTAAATGACACCTTCTTGGTGTACCCAAAATGGTCTCACACTATCGACAGACATTTCTCCTGTGGAAAAAAGGGTCTGTTTAGTCCTCTGTCACAGTTAGTAAGGCGTGTAATAGCCTTGGTGTCTCTATATTAAGCGCGTCATTTAAGCTGGTGCTTAAAGCTGCAACAGTCCCGTTCTGTGTAACAGTAAAACTTTAGCGGAACCTTTACTGTTAATTAACCGTGACGATTTAAATCTCAGTTAATAGTGAAACCGGTTAATCGCTGCATCCCTACCTTCGAAGCATCCTAGGTGTAAGTCACATACACCTAGGATGCTTCGAAGGTGAGTAAAAGACAGGATAATTTTCATTTTTGGGTGAACTATCCCTTTAAATTTAGCAGCACATCAGAGCACTAACTGTAGAGTTTAGACACCAACACAAACCACCCAAACTTTGAACTGACTAACAATTTGAACACCTACGATAAATTTACTGTATTCCTTTCAACATGATAAACTCTGTGCTATCAACCCAGTCTCAAATCTGGAGTAAATTCAGTGTTTTTCCATTAAGGATATGTGAATTGTTTGGAAGCACACATGTAGCTATAGCCATTAACTTGCATATGGAAGTCAGAGCCTACTGTAAACTGTTTGGTTCAGCATTTTTCAAAATATCTGTAGAAACATATACATGTTTGAACAACTTGAGAGTGAGTAAATGAGAACAGAATTTACATTTTTGGCTGAACTATATCTGTAGCAAATCAGTCAGAGGCGTGCAGATCCATACACAGCTTTCATTTAGGGATGTCGTACATGCTGGGTCGGGGTTGGCAAACAGAGCATTGAAGGCAAGGCAGAGACAGAGTCAGGGTACACGAGCACAATTCGAGGCAGGCAGATAACAATCATAGAGTAGATAAACAGTCCAAGGTCGGTAACAAGATGGCCATACACAGACAGAACGCTCAGAAATGATAGCTGGTGCAAATGCAAGACTTCGTGGAAGTTGGTGTGTGAGTCAGGCTTAAATGCAGTGTGTAATGGGGGTGTGGGTGTGGATAATTGCGAGCGGGTGAGTGTAAGTGCAAATCTGAAACAGGTGTGAATGCGTGGTGCATGATGGGGAATTAAGTCAGTGCGAATGTGAGGCACATGGTGGTGTGAAGGTGCGGTGGCTGATGGGAAATGCAGTCCAGATAACAGAGGTGATGAGGTGACTGCTTGTGGAAATGGGCAAGAGCTCAACAGACCACATCATGACAATATCCCTTGAGATAGACCGACAGGTTTTTTTCTCCACCCAGTTCCCAAATTAATTCACTTGTTGGATGAATATTTCTGAATGAACTTGTTGGACACACAGCAACAATCTAATCTAAGTTTCTTTTTTTTCAACACATTCAATGTAAACAGATGTAGCATTTTAATTAAATGAGAGATGACTGCAGAGTCAGTAACAGGCAGTTAGTGGTGGTCTGCTGTTCCCTTCCTCCAGACAGAGGAGAGAAAGAGGGCAGGACGTGCAGCCAGAGGTGACAGACGCAGTGCTGTGATCGCCAGCAGCTGAGCCTCCCTCCAGCTCGCCTTTCTCTTCTTCACTTGGAGTAAGAATAATAAGCCTCTTTAGTCCGGACACCTGCAAAACTGAGGGTGCAAGATGAGTATGAAAGCCAAGAGCTGTGTGAAAGCTGCTCTTTCCTTTTCCCTTGGGCAAATCACACAGTGCCACAGACAGCCTTATTCTGAATGTTATTATCACACGCATAATGATATATCTGCATTTAATTCATCAGTCAAAAAGAAATAAGACCCCTGAGAGGTCCAACCTATCACAAATTACAGTAATTTTTTGTTTTAATATTTCAGGTGTTTCTCTTACTGATCCAGAAGGATTTAATACTGGCTGTGTCACTTCACAGAAAAACAAAGAAATAATTTATCAGTTCATTACCTAAAAATAAAGACAGATAAATAAAGAACTTTTTTAAATATCTATCATTGCACCAGTCCATGATCCAAACGTAATTTCACAACAAGAAGTCCTTAACTCTCTCAGTGCTTAATACAAATAACCTGAAATGAAATTTGTGCATCTATTATACTTTGTTGCAGTCTTCATTCTCAAAGAATTGTTCATAACTAACATTGTATAGCCAAAATTTAGAAATTAATGTTTACTATGGTTCATCATCTGACTTGTGTTATATTTTGCTGCTCTGCTATGATCAACTTGTTAACTCTACAAAGGTGGTCATCAAATGTCTTCCTCTGAGATGATACCTATCAGATTTATACACGAAAACATGTTTTGTGCTGAAATAAAACAATACCAACAGTAAGCAGCAGAGAGCAGTGTCAGACCATTGAAAACACAGGATTCAGTAAGAGCACACAAAAAGCATATCTTAGGAAGGCATAATATTTGTTCTCCGTCTTATTAAAAATGTGCAGGTAAAAGGCGTAGGAGGATTTTCTACACCAAATTAAATAAAAATGGAATCCATTATGAGTCCGTTTCTGATATTTCATATCGCCAGTTAACATCAGAAAGATCAAATGTAATCTTACCTCAAATTTTGATATAGTTATATTACCATGTTACAATTAAGCAGCCTATAATTGATAAATGTAAGCTTGTAGGTTACTCTAAATGATATCATGTGATGTCGAACAGAGAACATCCAGGAACAAATGCAGTGTTTTTGCCCTTAGATCATGTGCCCAATGAACAAGTAAAACTGCATCACAGGTCTCCAAATGGAGTAATATTTTCAATGTGAATATAGTTTTATGTAAATAAAACTCATATTTTTTCAATTACCTCTACTAGCTTTGTAGCACCTTTCATTCCCCTTTTCATTAACATATATACGTTACAGTATGCTATGGACGTTGTGTCTTGTGTTTTTTGCTCACACTTTAATTTTTCTTTATTGTGTTTTGTTGTGTCTCATTGTAGTATTTCTCTAATAAGCTTCTGTAATCTAGATAATCTTCGCAATAAGGCTTATAAAATATTCTAAAGCCACATTTCAAAATCAGCTTTGACTTTCTACATAAACGGCCAAAATCAAAACAAATAAACAAAGAAAAATACTGTTATCTTAGCTTTTGTTGTATGGACAAATACAATGGAAACATCATAAAAAACAGCTTCCTGATGTAAGCTATTCATCTCAGTCTGGCTTTTTAGGCATAATAAATTTGCACATAGCAAACTGCTTTTATTTACTGGAAATGAGAAATGGAACTGAAAACATGAGTCCCAAACCCAGTATCTCATCTGCATGTCCTGTATCACTGCACATCTGCCAATGTTACCTGCAGATCCCAGTCAAGACTCAAATCAAATGAATCAGTTATTTATCATGCACAGACCCACTTTAATATCTTATATGATACTACACTCAGGATTCCTTTGATACACATTAAACATTCAGTGTTTCTTCATAATGCAATTGAGGGCATCTGAGTACAAATGTGCAAAGCATTCTTTTTAAATCAGATAAATAGAAAGACAACTAAAGAGAGGCAGGGGAGAAGAGGAGACGTGCGTCCCTGAATATGGAAAAGATGAAAAATTTAATTGGAGGGCAAGAAATTGTGCTTTGTGACCTCCACAAGGGCTGGTGAATAAAAGTCTGATCAAGCTGATCCTGTGTCTTGTTATTAAGACATTTTCAATAGATATGACACCAATGAGAGAAATTCATTTATAATGACACATACAGTAAGAATGATACAGGTCTATGGGCTATGAAAGGTATATATTTTGTGTTTTGGGAGTCCCAAACAACAGGTTGCCATGAATGCATGGTCAAAAAAGACTTTACATTTCTTATAATATGCATTTATTTTTACCTTATTTGTTCAACAACTCACAAACGATTCGTTCAACGATACACGTTAGACACATTTTCCAAATCCAAATTAGGAATACTTTAAATCATTTTTATTCAAATATATTCAGTTAAGCTAAAAATATATTATTATTATTATTATTATTATTATACACTTTTTAAAAAATTTGATATTTCTTCATTTTTAAAATGCATTGATTAAATATCTTACAGTGCCTTTTAAGTCAATATTGTTGTATAGTCACTCATTGTGCTCTGGAAGTACATTTCCATTAGGCTTCAACCTAGTTACACAAGACAAGGTGTAATTCAATATACAGTTAAAACACCTGTTGGGGGAAAAAACAAAACAAAACAAATAAACAAAAAAAACGCAAAATTCCCTCATATTAGCATGGTATATTGGCTTATACTTTTACAGACTCTGTATTCAAAAGGCGCAAACATTCATATGCTCAGGAAGCCAAAAAGGATGTAAACATTTGTAAACAGGATGACCAGTATTAACTGTCTTTTTGTCTTGTTGGAAATATGTAAATATTTCAAGTAGTTTTAGGAAAGGCAGTACTACATAACATTTTAGATCTGTTATATTTGTATAAATTCTGCAACATATTTGAAAGGTTTATATACATTGAAACAAACGTAGTACACAAACCACATAGTCATTATAGTAACCTTATTGTTTTTTATGCAGGAAGGCCTAGTTAAGGATCACACTC
The DNA here is from genome assembly GCA_032275025.1 of Enteromius treurensis. NCBI lineage: Eukaryota > Metazoa > Chordata > Actinopteri > Cypriniformes > Cyprinidae > Enteromius > Enteromius treurensis. The sequence goes on from JAUCMU010000125.1 coordinate 27,395,601, forward strand.
AGAAGTGGTGAACAGGTCTAATAACCCTGTGTTTACTGTACGGTTTGAGGTAGCACTGCAGGTGAGAGTGTTGCGTTCAGAGCACATGAACAAAAACTGTATTTATTGCAACATGCTATTGGTGGGGTGACTTTGATATCCCATCAATCACAGCCTGGCCCCTCACTATAATAGCTCCCTAAGCTCATTGCATTGTTATAAATACTTGGCCAGACCAACCAGGCAATGCAATTACTGTGTTTAAGAGAGCCTATGGACAAGTAACAAATGCCCTTAGAACATAATTGCATTGCTAGGGGTTACTTTCTGGTCAGGTCTGAAATTATGCTGCTTTGGATCAATTTCATTCAAATAGGAATCATTTGAATTAAGGTTGTGAGACTAGGAGACGGTTGCAGATAAAACAGATGAGAGATTCATTCATTTACTCTGGTTTGACTGTTGTTGTAGCTGACAGCAATGAGTTTTAACAGCAGGCCATAAACAAACCCCTTCAGCATCTTTTGTTACTACTGTTAACCTTTTGACTATCATGTACAATACCTTGACCCAGACTGCTGCCATACCGAAAAAGTGAAATAAGCCTCTAATTTATTGTAAACGCATGTTTTTTCTCCTGCCAGGAATTATTTATTCTGGGTTTTATTATTTATTATCTGGTGTATGTGTGTGTGTGGTTCATGTATACCTTAAGTCACCCATAATGAAAAGATGTGTGAAGGTTAGGGTATAGAAAATATAGTTAGTACAGTATAAAAACCATTACATCAATGGAATCTCCCCGTAAAACACAGAAACCCTGTGAGTGTGTGTGTGTGTGTGTGTGTGTGTGAGAGAGAGAGATAGAGAGAGATGAGAGAGTTTGTGTTTTGTACTTACAGTATGAAAATGATGCCTAGTTTAAAATGACATCACAAAAACATTAAGCTGTCTTTATTTATAGCATTTTTTTCTTGTGCAATTATGATAGATCATTTAGTTTTTGTTTATGGTTATTGTTAATACTAACATTTTAATTGGTGCAAAGTATAATGCAAAAATATTATTTCTGTTAATCCCACAAAACCATAATGCTGTGGAACATCTGAATGAAAGGAGGCTCTATGTGACCACAATACAGTCAAAGCATTCATCAAAACTTTGTGTCATGACCCTAAATGAGAAAATTTTGAAGAAGAAATAGAGTATTGTACCAGTGTTTCAAGCTGTTCAATAATCAGGCCAATAATCTAACACTAACACTAACTAACATTTTGCATTATCTGTGCTTTCAGAAATCCTCCACCCCCCTAGCTCCACCTGTCTACATCAGCTTCAGGTATTTAATGCATGCTATTTGTTCAGCAGCAGCATGTATGTGGATTCACTGGCAGTAGTGAGTCTCTGTACCTACTCTGCAGCAGCATAGCAAAATTACTCCACCAAGACCAAATAACATTGTCATATTCACTATCATTACCAGATATGTTTAATATCTTTTAAAACATTCATTTCAAAATTATGTCACAATCCCTTCAAGAAACGGTTGTTCTTTGCTTCATGAATGTATTTCAGAGAGACACATTGGATGAGCAGCAGGGTTCTGGCCTCCCTCTTGAGGATTGGCAGCATTAGTGGAGAAGGGTTCTGACCCCTGGCTGAAAGAACGAGGGCACCACCTAACAGACGCACTTCAGGTGTTGGGAAACACGGGGAGCTGAAGCAGCAGATGGGGAGGACATGACCTGAGACTGCTGGGACAGCTGGAAGCCTCACACCCCCTCTAGCCCACACACCTGTTATTTATTATGTTCGATGCATCACACTTGCCCTAAGGCCCACCTTAACACAGGCCTGAGCATCACTGAGACACACCGTGAGCAAGCAGGGCATAGAATACTGCTGGAATAAGAGAATATAAACAGCTATTGTTTGGCTTGATACGGCTCATTTTGACTAAAATGATGCATTCATATGTAATATGATACAGTGAATATGAATATGCCATTTAACATACAGCATGTATTTACATAGGGCATTTAATAGGACAACAAAAGAAATTAGAAAATGAGATGAGTTAGCATTGTTGTTACCGACTGTATGTATATACAATGCTCGGGTGCGGTTGTCCTTAATTGCTGGAACTGGAGAGGGGCGTCACAGAAAAAAAAGATGATTAGGAACACAAACAGCACTAACAAATGTCACAGCAAACAAGCTTTCAGAGTTTAGAAAGTGGCTGAGGGAGCATTAAATGAACCTCAGATTTCCCAGTGCTCTTCTACACCCTCCTCATAGTGATCATCTGTCTCTATTCTCAGAACAGGTTGTCAGAAAACTGAAATGGACACTGCTGCCTTAAAGTGTAACAGCTTTTTATGTGATGATTGAATGTGAAAATACTCAAAAACGGGCTGGTAATGAAGTGACTGTGCAGTGTAAACACTACTCCGGAGAGAAAGAGGCCATCCAACATCAGGACAGATCTTCTATGTAAACTTTAGATTTAAAGGTATTGTTCACCTAAAAATTTTAATTACCCAGTGATTAACCCTCAAGCCATTCTGTTAAGAAGCGGACTGAACACAGAGGGTAAGTATATAAATAGCAGCTGTATGGGACAATTGATACATAGCAGAGATATTGGTGAGTATAGCAGTAGTAGATAATCTGGAGAGGGGTAACACAGTGTTACGTTTCTGTCTGTTTAGTTCTGTCCTTAGTTTGTTTTCATGTGGTCTTGTTTTAGTTTCGATACATGTCTTCCTGTTTTAGTTCCTGTTTACCCTTATTTGGATTTCCTGTCATTAATGTGATTATTAGTTAATTCATTACCATCTGTTTTTCCCCAGCTTTTGTCATTATGTCATTAGTTCCTTGTGTACTTATCGCCTTTTAAATTTCTAGTTTGTCGATCAATGTTGAATGTTAAGTGTGTAAGCTACTCTCTCTTCGTCTCCTATTGAGATTGTTTATTCTCGACTCAAGCGATCTCCTTCTTCCATCCGGCACACATAACAGATTGATCGACCTAAACAGAAATGGAGTTTACCTCCCGCCTCGGCGTCCTGATCCAGCGGGACCTTCCCTTCGATGAGTATGTGGAGGAGTTCTATCATCTAGCCGAGAAGGGTGTGTTTGAGGACGCCGCCATCATCTCGGTGTTCCGGCTCAGGCCTGCTACCGTCACCCCATGGAACTTCCAGACACCACGGGGCTAGATTGGAGAGTGCCGATCTTCGTGCGTCTGGAGAGCTTCCAGAACCGAGTCAGAGTTACCCAGTCCCCAGTGGATTTTGGAGAGTGCAGTAGAGCCATGGTCGTGGGGAGGGTGGGTTAGCTGAGGGATCCACCACTGTCGTAGGCAGCCCCAGACCCACCATGGTCTCACAAGGCCCCTAACTCGCCATGGCTCCCCCGGGACACCAGATCCGCCCTGAAGGCATTAGTGACTCTGCCCTCACGGCCTTCAGGACGCCCACCCCCTTCCCCGGTTTTTGTTTTTTGTTGTAGTTTCTTGCGGCGCAAGAACGCGCCTTTCCAGGAGGGGGAGGTAATTGTTACGTTTCTGTCTGTTTAGTTTCTTCTGTCCTTAGTTCCGTTTTCATATGGTCTTGTTTTAATTTCGATTCATGTCTTCCTGTTTTAGTTCCTGTTTGCCCTTATTTGGATTTCCTGTCATTTATGTGATTATTAGTTAATTCATTAACATCCGATGTTTCCCCAGCTGTTGCCATTATGTCATTAGTTCCTTGTGTACTTATACCCGGTCTTGAGTTTCTAGTTTGTCGATCAATGTTGAATGTTAAGTGTGTAAGCTACTCTCTTCGTCTCCTATTGAGATTGTTTATGTTGTTTATCAAAGACGTTTATTAGCTTGTAATCCTCGACTCCAGCGATGACCACCTGGCACACATAACACACAGTTTGTTAATGAGATGTTTATCTTTGCAGGTTTGTTGGAGCGTTGGAGTGAGGAAGACACAAGGAACGGGGAGTACAACCACACACCACAATACCCGACAACGCTGGACAGACACAGAGGGAATCTGGAAGCCCGGAAGGAAACACAGGGACTGCGGGAAACACAAGGAGAGGTAAGTATGCAAGTAAGTTTGGTTGGATTAAGTCTTGCCTAAAGTGAGTCTACTTCGTCGAAGAACGATCACTCACACTGAATGCTGAGTGGTATGTGGTTATATGTGGTGTTTGATCAGGAAGGTGATTGCTGGTAGGTGGTGGTGCTCAGAACTATGGTGTAGAGGGCTGCATCGGGATTGGGACCCGCCGGGTCCCACAGGACCCAACGCAAATCTCGCGGGAGCGGGCGGTTTGAACTTTGCTGCGGGCGGGAATGGGCGGGATCGAGAGGTAGCATAGCGACATGATATCATTGTCAACAAGATAACCCAGACCCAGACTCCAGGGTGGAAGTATAACAAAGAGCGCTTCCCAGCGCTATCAAACCTGGTA
>JAUCMU010000125.1:27400152-27433942 GCA_032275025.1 Enteromius treurensis
TGCATTAATTCATCTCACTCTCAAAAAACAGATTTAGTATTCATCAAAATGAATTAAAATAAACTCAAAGAATATGATGCAAACCTGCAATAATTAAATTACACAAATGTATCTAATCCCATTTTATTAACCAATGTCTTTGCTGCTGACCTTTGATGATCCAGTTCAACCACACTTACAAGCAAAAATGACTGTGCTTCATTTTTTTTTCTCTTCTGTATTCTTCTACAGATGTCAATTTACTTTTTCTTCAGCCAGAGGTTTATTTGTGACACTTTTTGGTGGGAAAGGGCTTTTACATATAAATAAATAGTAAAATAGTTCTATAAATACATACTACATAATACTATAAAACAAACACTCAAGCTCTGCCCATATTTAAAAAGTAACGCAAAAGTAATGTAATGCATTACTTTCCATAAAAAGTAACTAGTAATTCGTTTTTAATTAATTGGTAATTAGTAATTATTAAGTAATTAGTTACTTTTTTTAAACGAGTAACACAATATTGAAATGCATTACTTTTAAAAGTAACTTTCCCCAACACTGGTCCTACATATTTTTTTTATTTGATAAAATTAATGAAACATTAAAAATAATATATTATTAATCTTTTTTTGTAACATTAATGTAACTTTTTAATTATAGAATAATAATAATAATAATAATATTACAAAAAACAACACAACAACTTTTACTCCAAACTTTTGAACATTAATGTATATTGTATGCTTTGTAATGGTTTGCTGAAAGCTGTCAGATCATTTCTGTGGCCATTTCATATAATCTCATCTCATCTCATCCCATCTCTTTTCTCCTAATAATCTCTAATTTACCCTAAAATAGGTAATAGAGACTTCCATTGTGTACTTCAACAGTGATTACTATAGGCAGCAGCATGCTAGAAGGGGCCAAGAAAGAAGCATACATTTTCAGAGGGTCTACAGCTGTACTACTCCATAGATAGTTATTATGAAAGCAGCCAGGGTTTTCTGAAAGACTGAATCAAAGAAAAAAAGTTATAGATTCAGATTCTCAAGTTCCTTTTGTAACAGTAAAGTGATGGTCCAGTCTGGTTGAGCAAGATGGCTGATCAGGTTTAAACCAGATCCAGCTGGTACTATGAACAACCCTCTTGACCGGTTTGGACAAGCAACTTGTGTCTGAATCAAGCTGTGGCTGGATTTAACTGATCAGGGATGAGATTATTTGCAGTCAATGTTTTGCCAATTGCATATGTATATGGAGCCCTATACATGACATGCGTACATTATGCGTTATATATTTATAAAAGGTTTGAAGTATATATTTTAAAACTTAAGTGAACTTAACTATATGTTTTAATTTAATCATAAATAAGTTGCTATAAAAGTATGCAACAGTGTTCTTCTTTTACACAAGTGTTGTCATGACATATGAAAAGGATTTTGCTCATTTCAGTAATTGACCCGCCTTTGAGATCCTTTGAGGACCACAGATTCCCTTTGTTTGAATGGATGACAAGCAGAAATGATGTACCACTCAACAGAACAGAGGTGGACCTTTCATTGACAGGTAAATTAAAAGGGGGCCCAAACATGAAAGTTTGTCCCAGGACATGTCATTTCAGTCATTAACAGTTGTTAGCTGTGAGTGATGATGATGTCATGAGGACACTTCATTCAGCGCTCGGAGTCATTCATTTGGGGATTCATCATAACTGTGTAACTCATTTGCTTTTGAGTCGACCATTCCTCTCTCCCTCCTGCCTGAACATCCATCTCAGCCACCTGTTACCAATCAGAAAGCTAGAGGGAGGAAGGGGAGGATTCTGGGATTGCAGTTATGCCCCAACAATCCACAGAAAAATGGAGGGGGTTTGTAGAGCTCCACCTCGACTGCATGTGGTGTTCTTATAAATCATCTTCTGTCCATCATTCAGAACGGCTGCCAAATCCCTGTGGCTGTGAGCTTCGAGCCAGCTCTCTCACATTACCTCCAATGCTAGTCAGTCATGCTGAACCAACATCTAAAAACAACATAATACAGATGAACTGCCTGACAGTCCTTAAAACACTAAATTGCCCAGAAATGCAGTATTCTGTGAAGTTCAAATAAATAAATAAGTAAAAGCACATTTGACTAATGTGATACATACCAAACTTTTTTCAATATACAGATTGAAATTGGACTCATTACTCAGTAAAAATTGTGTGCACGCAGAGCTCTTAAATCTGATTCTCTGTTATGTTGATTCACTGGTGTCATTGTTGTTGAAAATTTTAGTTCGTTTCTGACAGCTATTGCATTTATGCCTTTTTAAGTATTTTTGCTGCTTTTTGTCTTTTAATGTTTCATTGAAGAAAAAAAAATTTATGGAACACTGCTTGAAGCAATATGTGTGTGGTTAGATAAAGACCAAAGAGGGTGAATACGCTAAGACAAACAGTTAGAGCTACAAAAGTGGTAAAAAGGCTTGGGGTGATAGATTTGGAATGAAGGTAGGTAAATTCCTGTTTGGTCATAAAAACTTTCATCTTTCATGAGTTGATTGTTTAGAAGGAAGCTCACATCTGAGCTTTATCTCTACAGAAGACAATTTATTGCTCAAAGTTTTATATTTCATTACTTTCAATGGATTTAAAACGGGGGGAAAATGTGATAGATAACAAGTAAGCTACTGACATACAGAATGTACATTAAGATTAAGATTAAGAATACAATACTACAAAATTCAGGTAAATAGCATATCAGATTTGGTTGTGGAAAAATTTATACCGGTAGGTTCATATTCAAACCCAATCACAGTCTGAGATTGTTGAAATAGCATAGCCTAAACATCTGAAGATTTCAGCTCCAAGCCTAATCAAACACACCTGAATCTGCTAATCAAGGTGTTCAAGGTTATTTGATGATTACAGATAGGTGTGTGACTGATGTCTGCTGGATGGTAGCTCTCCAGGAGCGGGATTTGAGTTAAACATTCCTGCTTTGAAGAGACTGTCCTCTCTGTACTCCAAAGTGTGTTTGTTGTCATTGTTGGCAACAAAAGTTAAACTGAATGCGTTATGCTGCAACCAAAATACAAAAGTGGTTATTTGATTCAGCTTTGTCATTTAATGTAAGGATTTAGGCTAATATACAATTGTATTATTTAGTCTATAAAGTTGTATTAGTATGGTAATAGAATTGTCTATATAAGATTTCATTCATTTGACTTGAAAAGGCATACAGGGAACTAATGAACTAAATAATAAAAATATGAAAAAGGCTTATATGAGATCTAAGGGAAGATTTAGGGGTAAAATGCTATTTGCCAAATGCTATTATGTTATACCACATAAATTAATAGGTAGTCCCCATCACTTTATAGGTGGCCTTAATGCTGTGTACTCAAATGTTTATATTGTATTGAAAAACACTTTTGCTATTGCGATATGGGTAAGACTAAGTGGTATGGGTAGGTTTAAGATAGGGTTTTGCTGTAAAGGCGGGCGTACACAGTGTGATTTTTAAGGTCGTACGAGCATTACATTTTTCTGGTTATCGGAGGAAATCGTCTCTTCTCGTATGGTCGGGGCTTGGATGGTGTGTGAGAAATTACGAGACGAGCAGAGTGCCTTACGAGCACTTCCTGACCTCACGATCATTTTTAAACATGTCGGATTGAAAGCGTGACGTGTGTGCTGTTGAACAAGCCGATTTGTTGAGCAAACTGGAAATGACCAATCAGAATCTAATAAAGAAAACCACAGAAGAAGAAAGATGAACATGGCAGCGCCACAGAGAATTGGACTGACAAGAATTCAATTTGATTACAGAAATGAATTACAGATGTAATTACATTTTAAAAATATAAGTACAAGTATGTAAAAACATGTATGTACTCAACAAGTGCACTGTAATAAATGATTAATTTAAATGTGAGTACATAGTACCATGTGTGTACCAGAAATAAATGCAGGCAAAAAACAAAATATACCATGCTGTTTCATCGTGTCTCATCATGCATGTATTGAAATGGATGGCCCATCGTTTATCTGTTGTAAGTTCTTTCATTTGTCAAGCTGGAGCTTCAAAGCGGTTTGGGAGGTTGGAGGGAGGGAGGGTTTTGGTTATCCCAGATAACTCAGCCCGTGTGGTGGGGCCTTTATCAAATGTCATATTGGACAAAAGAGAACAGAATAGATTACTTATTAGCGAGTGGGAAGAAAGTCGCGTTGAATGTTCAATAATCAGATTAATTTGACAATCCCACACCTTGCTTTCCCGTCATCCTGCTGGTCTCAGATTTATTGTGTTACCTCTCCCTTAAAAGACTGCCTCTCAGGTGTAGTGTTTCAGTGTGAAATGAGCTCGCTCCCGTCCGCCCGTGTCTTCAGAGAAATGAGGCTGTATAATGGAGCTGGTTTTGTGCAGAGAATATTGTTCGGCAGATAATGGCCTCCGTGTTAGACTACACGAGTGTGTGCGTTCTGTTGTATAAAGCAGAGAGCTGAGTGGGTCAGGGCTGTAGAGTAGCACCTCATCAGTCATAATGACCTGGGTGAGGGAGGCGGGGTTTGTGGGATAGATGCAGAGCCCTGGATTTAGTTTCATTAGATGTTCCCTGAAAAGCCTGTGGAATCTACTCTCGGAGTTCAGAGTTTGTTTACAGAGCTCTAATGATAGATGTTTACAGTTTCCATGCCGTCTTTCCACCCATGCCTCAGCTGAATGTAACAAATGCATTGTTTAATTTCTCCACAAGGTCAAGCAGAGCTATCGTATGTTGAGCATGCTTCAACAAATTGCCTTTTCTACTTGTTTCTACTTTTCTACTTTTGTGTTTCAGACAGCGCATAAATACAGAGTTACTAATTCCTCTTTCACATCTCCTTGCATTTAAGATACATACACAGAAAATTACGTACAAACACCAGTCTGTGATTTTATTATATATATATATTTTTTATTTATTTATTTTTTTTTCAATCATCCGATCCGTTTATAAGCCCCAGCTGTCTTTTGCAGTTGGTCCATGAAAATATTTTCAAAACCTATCCGGCCAGTGGCGTAAAAGAGGTTGGAGACCCCTGAATTATACTCTGGGTTCAATATGTTACAAGAGCGTACACATGCATCTACACATGCATGATCTTCAAAAATGATGCTTTAGTTTTCTCAAACTAAATGATGTACAATTAAATTTGTCTTTAATTAAATACATAGTTTGCATAACATATTAATTTGATTGCTGTGCTTAAGTGCATGATTTGTTAGTCATACTAACAAGGCATAATACTTCTAATGCTGTACTTCCAAACACACCAACGTGTGGATTTTAAGAAACATCAAATGTTTGAACTTTGTTGGTAACAATAGAAAGATGAGAGCTTGTAGGTTTGAAATGCTGTTTGTGAATGTTCATTTGAACTGTGGTTTCAGGAAACACTTCCTTGTTAAAATGTTTGCAACAATGGAACTTGCATCCATAGACGTATAACAATGTTTTTGGGTAAACCCAATCAGTAACTGGGATGTTGCATGGAGAGTAAAGATGTAGCTTTTGGCACTTTTGATGCTCATGTTTATATTATTTTATATTGTTTTATAGTGCACTGCAATACACTGAAGTGCAAGCGGTATACTGTAAGTGTAAATGCCATCTAATGTTATATTAGCATATTAGCATTGCATGGCTTCAAAATAACTTGATGATACTTTTTTTAATTCCTTCTAAAATATTTGCCTTGACTGCAATTTTATCTTGGCAATTCTAAGAAATTATGAGGGTCTCAGGAGAAAAACCTGAGAAACAAGGATCAGTTTGCTCTCCACTTAATCTTACTGCTGTCAAAGTTGCAATATTAATAAGATCGCATTTCTTTTTTATGGTCTACATTTAGGCCTCAGAAGTATAAATACACATACACACAACGAAAAGAGTTACTCTTGCACCAGTAACATCATCTGTCCTTAAGATGACTTTTTGAAGATTACATCTTTCTCATTATGCTAATACATTATTCCCTCTATCAACTTGAGCAGTATCAGATGTAAACATCCTCTATGTGCTTTATTAAGCCCTTGGGAGGAAGAGCTCCCTCTGCTGAAAATCCAGGGTCGTGAACTTAATTAGATGGAACCAGCAGATAGAACTTTCCAAACAGATTTATAAAAACAGCGAAATTGCTTTTATTTATACTGATGATGACAGACTTGACCTATGTGCTGCAGAACAAAAAAAAAAAAAAAGCTTTTTATTTAAATAAATATATTCTTTTAGTTTTAAAAGTTTTCCAAATTGTTCTGTGAATTTTTTCATGAAAGTATCACAAACTGAAACTAAAGAACAAAAAGGAATGCTGTGACTGTGAATAATTCCTTTATTTGCGTGTTTACAAGTTCAGAGCCTATATGTTTACTTTTCCAAGTCATATTGTTGCAATGCATCCATAATTAGCTATGTTATACCTTGGGTACCTGATTATTTCCTTCTACAAAGCTTGTTATAAAATCACTCACCAATCTGTTGAGGAACAAATTTGAACACTGTGCCAAATTGGACAACCGCTGTGAAAACTAGAAAATGTGTTGGATTTAGAAATAAGTATGAGTGCTGCGGTTAGGCTAGAAGGCCATGCGTGTGTCTGTACGTGTCTTTGCATGCATGCCTTTGTATCAAGTGTGTTTCTGTATCACGCTGTGGCCTTGCGCTGAACAGCTCTGAGGTGATGAATTACACATTATGGTGATTGGTTTTGTCTGCTACCTGCGATCGCTCTGCCGGTGGAATACGAACAGCCTGCTTTATTACAGCCTTTCTCTCTGACTTACACAGTACAAATGATGGGCAGAATAAATTGGGCAGAGAAAATGGAAGAGGAGCACTTTGGAGAGGGGCTCGTTACTTAAAAGACTGAATAACTGATTCCACCAATAAGAATACATCTTTTTTACTTGTGGAAGAAGAATTTGGCTTACCATTCATGGGCAAATGACTATTGTATAATATGTATTCTTTTAGTGAAGAAAGCACATATACTTTAAAGTGTGTAGAAGAAGAGCTTTTACACTACTTCATCAAAATTGCGTCTTTAACGGCTTAGTTAAATTAATTAGGTCACTGTTTAAACTACCCTGTCAATCATCTTGTCACAGTTAACATCTTCCACATTTCATTTCGTATGAAGTAGGCGAGAAATGAAGTTGATGAAGTCGTGGGTCTTTTAGGCTGAGGACTCTCCTCAAGTGTTTGCATAATGATGCATTTATATGTTTATTAGACTATACATATGAAGGTTTACAATAGTGTTTAGATGAGGTAAAATGCGGATAATACTAAATTAATATATATTATTGATTATTCATCTACTTAAACCCCTTAATCTAAACATCTTTACTTAAGTCTCCATAATGTTTGTGGATAAAAGTATAATTCACCCAAAAATGAGAATCCTGTAATCATTTACTCACCCTCCACTCGTTCTGAACCTGTATGGGTTTTTTTTCCTTGTTTTTTTTTCTGTTGAACACATAGGAAGATATTTTGCACACTGTTGGTAACTCATATTTCCTCATATTATAGAAGTCAAAAAAATAAAATCCATTAAAAAGTCAAATCCATTTTGATTTCTATGCTCATTCAAATGTAAATTTATATTCCTATACAATTAATTTAACATGCAAATTTTCCATTATGAGTGCTTCCTCAATTTTTCAAGGCAAACAATGCTAGAATCAAACAATTACATCATTATGTACATATCAGCATCCAAGAAAGTTGTTTTAGACCCTCATTACAGCATGAGAATGCATGAATTCAAAACACAACATTTATGAGGATGTTGGCATTGCGTTTGGTGCTGTGGCATCGTGCCTTGGCTGGCAGAGCGCAGTATATTCTGGCTCTGAAACCCAGCAACGAGGGAACGTTGCCAGTTGGTGCTCATCAAATTATTGTTGAGCTGTCCCCGCCAGTAAATTGCTGTTACACCTGTTCAGTAGAAATGGAGGAGCTCTAGCAGAGGAAGCCCATATGTCATGCCAACACCAATCCCTACTGCGTATTCCAACCATACCCTGTCTTACATTCACAACAGCCAATAATCAGCCTTATTCCAATATGCTTCAAAATAAATAACAATGTACAAATTTGACAGAATGAAAAAAGGTACCAGTGTTTTGTATAGCACTGTTATCAAGAGCATTTGAAGCTAGCAAACTATTAACCATTTAAATAATTACTTTATTAAAAATGTAAAAAAAACAGTAATAGACGTTAAAATATTAATTGTAACAATTTATTTGTAAATATATAGCGAGAATTACGAATTATCTGTTTCTTAATTTTATTTTATTGTTGATTTGAAAAGTGTAACTGATGTGAAAACTACTACTATAAGATCTGAGAACGCTAGCAGGAAATAGAGAAGAATGAAATTAGAAAGAAGTAGGCTATGTTACCATTTTGCTGCACTAAAATCTTTACATATTAATTAATATTCAATTCAATTCAATTCAAATTTATTTGTATAGTGCTTTTCATGATACATATCATTGCAAAGCAGCTTTACACCAAGTAATGTTTTACAGTATATGTAGTAGTAGTTTGTACATGTACATATGGCATAGATGTGAGGTAAAGATAAATATTGAATTGTGTTGGTTAAAGCTTGGTTAAACATTGATCTATATTCAGAAATCCTGACAGGGATCGAAAAGTGTCAGATGCCTTCAGTGATACAACATGAACACAACTGCGTAAATGCATCAATGGATTCAGACAGATTAGTAATTATATAGTGATTATATATAGTTTTTCCTGACAATCAGTTACAGCTTCGAACAGATGTGTTATTTCTGAACTGTTCAGCTTGAAGCAGCTGGCAACAAATTATCTGATCTCAAGATAATACTCTGTCTACATTTTTTTTCTGATATGACAATTGTTACACTACATATATACATTTATGCAAATAACATGGAACAACAAAAACAAATTGACTGAGATGGAAATATAAAACATATGCTGGATATAAATAGATGCTGGCTATGTGACTTCATAAGAAACAAAAAATCTATAAATAAATAAAATTTCCAGTTTGGAAACTATTACTATAGACATAAAACATGTTAGAACAAAGGAACTCCTCCAAAAGGTTAGGGTTAGGGTTAGGGTTAGGGTTGTGAACCACAGTTATCGAGGAAATTCACATTGAGCAAAATTGCTGAAATGTTAAATTGCCCCTATTGTGGATAACGAAAGTTTCATATTTTAGTTTTGGGAGTCCCAAGCAAGAGGTTGACATGCATACAAGCTCAAAAGGTCGTTTTGTTCTAATATGCAATCATTTTAAAATGTGTAAGGAGAAAACCTACAGATATCAGATATCCTTAAATGGATTTCAAGGAAATGAGCTTGACAAAGTTGACTTTTGTAATTAACCCAGTTTATCATTAGTGCAGGTGGGTCTACAGTAAATGTGTGCTCAAGTAATCTTAACCGATAACAGCATCCCATTGTTCAAGAAAGTTTGCTTGCATGTTCCTCAGCAAGTTCCTCTCCCACAACGAAACTCTAAAACCGCAGAATGAAGCAAAATTGCACACATTTCTCTAGCAGAATATTTAGGTTTGTTAGTCAGGTTGTTTAGAGTGAGCCATTCACAGTGTTTACAGTATTGATGGTGAGCAGAACGCACATCTGGGAGCTCCATCACACTACGAATATGAATGTTTACACACTGACAGTAGATTTATCTCTAAGTATAATGTGGGTCCTGACAATTCAATTTAGTTTGGTTTCCTATTGCATAAACATCTGGAACCCAAGTATTACCAAGACTCTTTCATCTCCCTCGCTGCCAAGGGACTAAAGTCAGTTCATGATTTCCCAGATTGAACCTTTTCAACATCTCGTCATGTCTTTCACGTCCCACTTTTTTATATCTTTCTAATTTCCCAACTCCCACCCCACTACAGCATTTTTCATCCAAATACTTGACTTGGATACTTGAACACAGCACAGTATCTGTGTTTTCGGATAATTTGCTTTGGCAAGCAAGCTTTTGCCAAGAACATGTATAAATAAACATAAATAATGGCCAGCAAAGTGAAAGACACGGTTCCAGAGAGTCCAAGGTCAGTGACTTCAAGAAAAACAGAGAAACAGAGTACATGCATATGCATATGACTTTCCAAAACTGATTGTTACAATGTATGATTGCACATAATTTAAAAAGCATAATTACTTCTACATTTGCTCTCTGTTTTTTTTTACTCAAACCCTTTTACTGGATGTTTTTATTTTATAGTCCACGTAACAGAGAGACAGACAGATAGACAGATAAACATTTGGGTTTTTCATAGTCCCTCACTGTTGTCCTGCAAGTTTATGCGGTTACTACGATTGAAAGAACCCCTTTAAATGATCACATTCATTCCAACAGCAACAGCCCACCTCCTCTGTCAGGAAGAAAGCTCTTAACCACACATGCTCTTACTGGGAGAATGTGGAAATGCGGCCATTTTAGCCTTTCAGAATTAAAGAGCTGTGCGTTAAAAAAGTGCTGTTTCATTGTGCTCATTTTATATGCGTAGCAATTGTTTAAATTAACTTCTTACATTAAAGCCTTTCACATCATTATTCAATTATGTTCAAAAACTACAGTAATCAATCATTCCATGGTAAATTCTTTAAAATAAAGTGCAGCATTTCCTCTTGTCTCACTTTGTTATTAAGTAGTCTATCAATAACACTAACATCTGTGAAATGAAACACTTTCTTTTCATGAATGTGGTATTCATTTTTTCCTTGACAAACTAAGAGGCTTTGGCTATGCGATGCACAAGACACCCAGAATTTGTTGTGAATTTGTGGCAGGCAATTTTTGGGCATTGCATCTTGGTATGGCTCCCCTGCTGTGCTGCGGGACAAGTCAGCCTCCACATGCTAAGCCCCCCCGGTGGGGTGACAGATGACCGACCCACTTAAGATCATTAGTCTGTGCTCTCAACATTTCAGATTTTTTTAATCTTCCACCCAAATGAACTGTTCTCTGCTTTGAAATGCTTTCAAGTTAAGACAAATGGAAGGATTTACTGTTTGGAAAGTTCTGTTTTTCTAAGATCTAAGATCGTTTTCATAAGCCACTCTGAGAAGTATGAAGGGATTTGTGTCAAAACCACTGCCGTGTTGTAGCATGCTTTCGAGTGCCACTCCAGAGAAGAGAATTCACGATACCTGCAGAGTATCATGAGAGAAATCTTTGGTGTGTTAAATCGAGAGAGAATATTGGTTACAAACACAGATCTTGCATATTATTGAAAAATAGCATTATTTAAAGAATTAATTGTTTAGTTTTCGTCTACAAAACAAAACTGTGATATAAATACAAACATACATATATGAGAAATCCGGTATTAAGGGCCAGTTTGGCTCCACAAAAAAATGGTTCAAATAGTACTGTTAGGTTTTACTGTGGACACAGTTATTTCTGTTCGACATATTTCTTTGAGTTTCCCTTTCAAACACACAATCTATGAGAGGAGAGTATTAAAATGAATCATGCAATGAGATTTACTAAAACTTTTGCGCCATTATTTAACACTCCCAAAAAAGCCCATCTTATACTGTTTTGCGCTTAAAAAGAATACAATGTGTTGCTAGGACCTATTTTCTGAACATACCATTTGCCAATGCATGCTATTTTTAATTTGCTTCAGTAAGTAAAAGACGACTTGAAACCCTCAACTAGGAATCACGCTATACCATCCTGCTTAAAAAAACAGCATGCTGGTTACTGGTTTATGCTGGTCCTTTGCCAGCACGTGACCATCTTAACCATCTTAAACCAGCATCCCAGCTTCAAAACCTACCTGACCAACATATGTTTGTTTTTTTTACAGCAAGGAGGTCAATCCAAACTTCTTGCAAATTTTTTATCCTCCGGTTCTTTTCAATGCACTGTGGCTTATTTATTTATTCATTGTTTATTCGCCACTACGCTAATTTGTGCTGCACTAGGTATATTGCTAATTTGACCTGTTTAGTGAAACTAAGTATTTTATGGATTTCAGCCATGTAGTAACATGGCATTTTACATTTTCTTTGTATATTGTTGATATTTAAACATTCAAAACAAGTCATCATCCATCTAAAAAATTAATTGCCCCCTAAACTTAAAATCTGGTTGTGCCAATAACTGAAACCAAACGCTTTTGGTTTTTTACAGCACTGTGGACCACTGTTATTTGTAGAACTGCTTTAGTTCAGCCACAGTGGAACACATTTCAAGCATGAACAGCATAATCTTGATACGCTTAAGCTCCACCTTACAGACTAAAGAGCAGACGTTTTTCTTTAGGATTTTCTGGTAGAGAACAGAATTCATGTTTCCCTCAATTATTGCAAGTTGCCCAGGCTCTGAAGCAGCAAAGTATCTCCATACCGCCATGCTTGGCTGATAGGTAGCTTTATGTATTTATGTATATAAAGCATGTATGCAGAATTCTGTGTTTGGTTTACGTTAGATGTAACAGGTAACCTGTCCTCAAAACATCCCACATAAGACTCATCAGTTCACAAACATTCTCCCAAAGAAGTTTGAGTGTCATCAAAGTGTGTTTTGGCAATTCCGATGAGCCTTAATGCTTTTTTGGGTTAGACGTGGTTTAGCCTCACTGCTTATCTATTTGGTCTTTCAGATAACATGAACAGAGACTTGTTCTGACGCAAGAAAAACCTGCAGTTCCTTCGATGTTGTCCAAAATCTTTTGAAATGACATTCTAACTTTTTCCAGACTCGTGTGTTATCGTTTATGGAATTTTGTTCTGACACAGTGTGTTAGTATGTTTAATCATTTAACCAACTTAATGTTTTTGACAAAGTTGTGCGAGTAGTGTTGATTTAACTGAACAGGGCAGGCAGTAATCAGGTCTGGTTGGTAATCAGGCATTTGGTCCAGCTGAGCCCCATTAGGAATGCTCTATTAAAAGAGTGTTTGCTCAAAACCATTTTTGGCTAGAGTAATGGGTACTTTTTTTATGCTGTTTGGTCATTTATTTACAGATTTTTTGGGACCTGAAAACACAAATCTTTAAAAACAGGATTTTAAGTTATTAAACATTATTCTGTTATCATGTCTGTGTCTGTGAAAAAGGTGATATTGTTTGCATGCATATTATGAGTTCAGTCTATGCCCACAGGTAAAGGTTGGAGAGCCGTTTCTTTACAAAGTGACATTGCCAACTAATTGCCCGGCGTTCAGCATTTTGGCCATTTTTTGCAGATCAGCGTCCACATTTTGGCAGAGTTGCTGGCTGTCCACGAAGTCTTTCAAGAACATTTGTAGTACAATCACTGACATGCTCTTTATAATTGTTTTTGTGTATAGATTTAGGAGTTAGGTACAGGGGCAAATGCATTTTTTAGACAACTTTATTGTTTTAGAAATAATCTCATTAAAAAACTAAACCTTTTGTGTTCACCATGATGCAATAAAATGATCATACCAGTAATACCATGACATTTTGATATAGTGACCAGCATTTGCTCACTCACATCTGCATTAGCAAAAAAGGTTCCAACTGCAAACAAACATAATTATATTGAACAGTATATGTTGTTAATATTTTAAAATGCAATAAACATTCATTTAAAATAATGTTTGTGACATGTTTTGTAAAATGTGTCCATCGGGTTTATCGATCTGGCTAATAGCTTGCTGGAAAGTGTGATTGTAAGTAACTAAATGCATAAACATTAGTCAGTTTCTCTCACTTTCTCAGCCTTGGAACATTATGTTAAACAGACCGCTTTTATAATACTATTATGGTGCTTTTGCATCTTTTTTTACAGTTTGAAAAATTCTTCAAAATGTGTCCTAGAAGTGATACCGCGTTGGAGAGACATGATAGTGAGTAAATGGTAACAGGTGAACATGAAAACACTTAGAAAGAAATGAGTAGATGTAATATCAACAACACAAAGTGCATAGAAGGTGAAGATATACTACTCTGCATCAGTCAGGATGAGTCTGGGGGCTGTAATACCGACAATTCAGCAATCACTAGTGTCCATATGACATGCGATGTCCCCGTCAACAACCAAATAATCTGCCTTAAATTAATAGGGTTCAGTGCTTACAGTGATCAGATTAATTCCGCCAGCGTTCTCTAAACCTGTATTAATCCCTGTAATCCTCAGCAGTTTCACTGCCAAGTGCTTTAATCCTTCAGCCACCAAGTGAGAAAATTTCCAAAGTAGCTGTGCAGATTCGGTACAGTTCGCTTCTGTCCATCCTTCCAACTTTCAAACAGAGGCTCTTGAAATCCACGCAAGGCTCTTGCAAAAAGCGAGGATCTCTGTTTTTTGGCTAAGGAACACTCCGAGGCAATCCCAAAGGTTTAAACTAATCAAGGGTAGCATGTTCAGCTGCGAGTGGTAAGAGATCTCATATCGCTATTAGCATAAAATAACAGCCAGCACCTCATGTGTACATCCTGTACATTGCTGCAATTTCACCACGGCAAACAATGTGTAATACACTAGAGGTAAATGGTGAATAATAATTGTTATGCAGATTAAAAAGGATGTAATGTTACTGAGGTGACCAGTGCATGGTGAATGTGAGAATTGCCTCTAATATCCTGTTCACACCCAAAGGATGAAAATACATACACAACATTTTCACTGAGGAATTTACTTGCCTTCCTTTACAAAACAGTATAAGGAGAAATCAATCAGAAGAAACCAACAAAAAAGGACCATGTAATAATGTTTTACAGACATGCTCCATTTCAATTAGCTTGAAATAACCCAATGGTGCATGAAAATGATAATCATGCATTACCATGGTATTACTATCACTTGACCACGTTTATTTGAGTAAATCTGCCAGCAGATGGAGCTCTTCCAAGTGATTGTTTTCAGAGCAGGAATGAAAATGTGTTGCATTTTTCAGTGGCAGTTGAATGAACAGATTTGCAGAAGACACATTTTTCCATTTTTAATGTAAAAAAAAAAAAAAAAAAGTATTTCTATGAAATACACTCTAAAATTAATTCAGAGAGAATGTTTCAAATGTAGGCCTATGAATGCTGGCTACCAGCACCGGAACCAGTTACATTATGATATAGGTTTTGAAAGCCTGTGATAAATTCTGCCACTTGGCAAACATCATATAGAAGTGTGAGTAGAGCCGGTTGGCACAACATAACATCCCCATGGGAATGTTTGGCACAACATCCCAACATAACTCTTTAATTAACAAACTAACGTTACGAAATACTAGCAAATTTGTGGCATTGGATGTGTGTTTGTTTTTCCCTCAAGAACTTGAGCATTAGCGGCATGCCTTAACGTTTGTTTGACCACAAATTAGGCTATTTCAAGTAAAGTTTTAAGTTATGTTAATTTACGTTCCAAGTGTACGTTATACAATGTTACAGGTTGCTAGCTCAAGGATAAGGTAGATCCTTGTGTGTTGTATTTCAAACATATGGTGTTGAGCATTTAATTGTTTAAAATAGACAATAATCATGACTTCAAATGGTGTTCAAGATAGATAAAAGGTTAAAGCCATTTCGGGCTTTTGGGGTGGCCACGTGAGATGATTCCTGATCTCTTTGTGATCCAGTTCCGGTTTTCCCAGGGTCCTATCTGAATTCCTGCTGCTCTCTCTCTCTCTCTCTCTCTCTCTCTCTCTGAGATCAGTGAAAAATATCTCCAACCGTCCAGACTGGCTTTCTCTCTCTCTCCTCACCTTTACACATTATGTCTGCGCTGACGCTTCTCCTTTCGCTCCTGTCCAGCGCGGCGTTGGTCTAATCTCGGAAATATGGATTGACTTTGATTTTTCTCGGTCGCCTGTTGAAGTTTTAAAGCGCATTTCTCGGGCTGGTCGTGCCTCTGCTCAGCAGCGAGCTTCATGTTACCCTCGGCAACTTTCGGAAGTAACTCGTTCCGGATGTGTCCACACTGTTGAACTGATCCGTGCGCGCGATCGGAAGGATTTTAAATACGGATCGACTTCGAGGCTTTTCACGCTTCTTTTATTTGTGTTTAAAGTGATGGCGGAGCGGGGAGCCCGGCTGCTCCTCTCTCTTTTCTGCCTCACGATCACAGTTTCACATGCTGAAAAAGGTAAGATTCACGAGCATTAAAACTTTCTGTAATGCGACCCGCCGTCTGTAAGCGTGAAAGTGACAAATGTGTGTAAATCCGTGTAAGACTATGTGTGACTAACATCTAATAACTTGTACAACTATCACAAAATCGAGGATTTTTTGCAGTTCATAGAACACCCCCTGTTAAGACAGACCCATAAATCAAAACATAGGTGTAATATCGCTTTTTAATCTTTATGTTTGCCTTGAAAAGGCTCATTGGCTGCAAAGGTGTGACCTACCATTAACACCTTCACATTTTCACCTGGATAGAAAACCTCATAGCTTTATTGTAGAATAAGTCGCCAAACTGGCCTCGGGGAACATAAGTAAATGAAGTCTCATTAATTATAGGCTAAAAACCTCATTTCTGTGGAAATCAGTGTTTTCCACGCACTGTTGGTATGTCATAAGGCTTAGACACTGTAAAAAGTCATAGATCTTTTGCATCATATTTTGCAAAAACAAGTGGTTAATCCAAAATGTCTAATATGATATTTGTTTTCACTGCACACTTGGAAGTGAGAGAGAGAGAGGAAAAAGAGAAACATGTGTTTTGGGAAGAACATCTATCCTATTGTGGTGGCTGTACAATTCTGGGTTGAAGAGTGAAAGTGATTATACTTTCCTCTACTTGAACCAAAAGAGTGACGAAAACCATTGCTTGCATGTATAATATTTTCACAGGAAAGGCAGAACAGAAGTTACATAGATACCTGAAAAAGGTGCATTTATACAGATTGGTTAATGCTGCACATAGGCAACGTCAATGCATTTACACTGATTATAATTTCTAAAACATTGTGAATAAGTAAATGATTGTAATGAATAATGTAATATAAACCCTGACACGACAGTGGCAAAGCTAAGGATTGCGTTTTATTTACAAAGGGGCAATGTAGCAACCGAGGTGTCTCTGATACAGGGACTGAGCAGGATCAGAGCTACTATAATTTTTTTATAGAATACGGATCCAGCATACAGCAGCTTTAACTTAGCTGTGTAAATAAGCCTTTAGAGAAGGTGATTGCGAATTGAATCTATCAATCATGTGTTAGTGCATTCATAACATTTGTTCAAATTGAATATGAAAAGGCTCACGTTTAATTTGCGTGATGCATCGTTTAACTCTTTTATTAGTATTGGCAGCATGCTTTCACCAGCTTGGATACGTGAGCTTGTTTATTAGGATCACGTACGGTGAGAACAGGCCGTAGTGGAGTTGGCGGCTGGGCTGTCTTGCGTGCGGAGGCTGATTAAAGCTGCTCTGCTGCATGAAAAGCAATGTGCTGTGGTAAAAAATCACAGGCTTTGCTGGAGATCAGTACAAAAGGGAGGAATGGGGGGCTGGGTGGAATGGGCAGACTCTGTCTGGAAAGTAATAAAACCAGGAGATTAAGGGGGGAACAGGGAGTTCCTTTGGGAGTTTTGATTGATTCCAGAGAATTGGACCTACACGCGGAAAGCGAGTTTCAAGTTACTAATTGTGGGGTCCCCTTCCGAAAATATGTGTTTGTGTGAAACATGTTTTTTTTTTTGAGGTCCTGAAACACACATACGTGACTCAAAAGCAGTTTTGAAAGGTCAGGTGACCTACGTCTCACTGATAACGGCACTCCAACTTTTCATTGTGCTGGAAATAGGCATGTCTTCATGTGAGAGTTTTGTTGTGAAAGTTGCATCTTTTTTACGTCCCGTTTTATCCGCATAATCCTGCTTGGAGAGAATTGTGTGCTGATGGCTTCCCTGTGGACAATGTAAACATCATGCTAAACTGTATAAACACCCTCACAACCTTGTCTGCAACCACTCAGCGCTGTAAGCGATCTACTTCCTTCGCAGACGCCTTCGTCGCACATACCTCAACAAAAGGACATTGTTTTTCTAACAAAGTTTTTTAAAAATTTTTTATACCTGGTTAATTTAAAACATTTGGTGTTATAAATGAAATAATTAAAACAATTTTAAACTTGTTTTAAGAATGTAGAGAGATATATTTTCATCAAAGATACTGTAAATTGATGCCTTTTTTGGTAAATCCTGTCAGTGCAACTGCATGTTTTTCCATAGAGCAGCGTGTTTTTGTGCATTATAATTATTATCCAAAGTCATCATTACTGTTGCAGCTGCATGTTTTCAGATGTCAGGGAACAAAGAGGATCAATATCACAGTAACAAATTGAGTATTGTCAGCAACTGAATCTCGCTGGAAATAGGGCGTCGCAATAAGCTCCAGATGAGAGATCTAGCCTTCAGAGTTCTTTATTAATTTAGATGGACAATGGGCCCTTGGCTAATTGCCTAATGTGCAAATGAAGGCTTGATAGTAGCATGTAAGTGGATTGTGATTGATGGAGTTATTTGTTTATTGCACTAGCGGCAAAAGTGCTGGTTAATAATTTGACCTGATATTTGTCAATTTGTAATTTGAGATTCTTTGCGAGGAAATCAAACCCTTTAATTGTCCTTGTATTAAGTGCTATGGCATTGTGTAGGTATGTCTGGGAGGGCGTGTACTTGTTATTTCATAGTATGTTATGCGAAATTGGATTTGAATTCAATGGAATTGAATGGATGCACCACTGCATTCACTAAAAAGAGGATACAATCAGAGCACACTTCATAGGATACTGTGTCCCAGAATGCAATGCACTCAACTTTTCCTGCTATCTACATGGACGGTCAATATAATCTCTGTTTCTTGATTTGCCATTAGATCAGACAATGAAAATGATCATATTTTGTTTCAGTGACACAATGAAAGTCGTGGTTTTTAAACATGCCACGTAGTGAGATCATATGGCAACAATTTGGCGCACTTCAGTTTAAAATGTTCATTGTTACATGCTGTAAACTTATTATTTAAAAAAAACTAGTACAGTATAGTGCACAGTAAGTGTAAGTATAGTATAGTAAGGCTCAAGTATTCCATTCCAAGCTTGCCTTTAATAGATTGGCTGTGCCAGAAAGCCTTAACATCAACACAGTCTGCACACCAGCATTTCTTATTTGGTGGTAGGAATGGTTAGAGCCACTTGTGAAAAAAATGTGAGTCCAAATTATTGAAATGGCGCGCTTCCGCTGTATGAGATTATTGGAAAGATTTCTGAGCCAGCTCTGCTCAATTCTGCACCATTGCCATCAGTAGTGTATCATTATGTTACTGAGTGCACTATTTTAGTGTAGCATTTGAGAAAATGACCAGTCTACGCAAATACACATGAGGTAGTATACAGCCTTTTGTTGTTGTTGAAGGAATTCCGATGAAATGGTCATGCCGACGGAATGTTTGGTGGTCAACACCCTCATTTGGGATCTGAGTGGTTGCAGTTCCCAGTGGATCTCTGTTTGCTGGTGAATTCTTGCTGCCGTGTCTCTTGCCAGCCTCAGCAGCTGGAGAAGATTATGATGCATGAATGATATGAAATCTTGTTCTCGGTAAAGTGAGGCAAAATCCAACTAGAGGTTCTGATAAGCCATTTGCAGTTTCTTCCTTTTGGTGTGATCGTGTTCGCCCTCACAAATCTAGAATTAGGCTAATATCAAACTGTGTTCGAATAGCTCCTATTATCAGTGTCTTTTTTACAGTGATCTTTGGATCACGTGTCACTTAGGGTGTGGTTATGAGTACATCACATAAGAAAGATTGGTGGGATCTCTAACTTGTAGAACCTTTTCTGTATCAACAACACAAGGAAGACACAAGTGTAATAAAATAGATTTTATTAACAAAAGATAGACAAGAGTAATCACAACTATGAAATAGGAATAAAGTGCAATAAGATGCATAAAACAAGATGCAAGTGATCAGGTTGGGTGTTGCTGGGTCAGAGTTACGTTATCTGGAAAGATAAACTGTTGCTTCTCTGAAAGAAATAAGGTGCAGAACCGTATTATGCATCAAACAAATATGGAAAGATTATTTGTTAAGTTCTCTGTGGTTGAGTTAGCAGTCAGGTAGTGGTGACTTCATCCACTGCTCGTGCTGGTAACAATGCAGTGAGGAAAGGAGCAGGATTCCAGCCTTGAACACAAAGAACTTGAGGATGCTGATCTCCTGGAGCACCAAAGGGTCCTAAGATCTGGAACACACAGATATGGCCCTGGAGCAGGTCCCTGGAACACGCAAGCAAAGGTGCCTTGGGGAGCAGGTTTGCTCGTCGAAGCTTAACCTTGTTGCAAATGTCTGTATCTCTTCTGCCTCTTTGGGCTAGAGACTCAGAACTTGGTCGATCTGCTTTTTCTCTCTAGGAGGGACACTCAGGACGTGCTGCATCTGTCTCGCTGGACGAAGACTCTGAAAGAACTCTGAACGTAGATTAAAACTTTCCTCGCAGGCTGAAGGCTCAGAACATGGTCGCATCTGTTGCTGCCTTGAAGCTGGAGACTCTGTTGTTGCCTCTTCACGTACAGGCCAGAGGTTCAGAACGCTGGTGTTTCTGCTAGTGTCTATTCCCTTACGGGACACAGACTCAGAACTGTGGTTGCTCTCTTGCAGTCCTCTCATTGACAGGACTGGAGACTCAGAACGGTTGTTGCTATTGCTGCGTTCCCTGTGACAGGGTTCAGACTCAGAACAAGGAGTGTCTTTTGGGAAAGGTACCTTTATCTCTTTCCGATGAGGAGGAGATTGCAATTAGAGTGCGGAACAGGCCGCATTTTTCTGTCCCAGCCTGGCCCGCGTCTGACGGAGCAGTAATGGAACCCGACCCGATCCCAGCCCGACTCAGTTAAAATCTTTTTTTTTTCTTATGACACATGCACTTTTTTTGTGTGGAAAGCCCGCTTTTATTAAGCAACTGTAGGAAGGCGTTCAGAAATGTCAACAGATGAAAGCATCAGCACACACGGGGCAAAAAGCGCCGTTATAACAAAGGCACACAGTTGCCCTTACCGAGCCTGACCCGAACCCGAGCATCCTTTCTAAATATCTGTCTGAACCCGGCCCGGCCCGTCGGGTACCGACGGGTACCATCGGGTTAGGGTCGTGTATCCATCCTCTAATTGCAATATGGCGCTTCTCCATTTCCATGCTGTGATTGGCTAATTCCATCAGAGTAGGGGGATGCGGTGTGGCCCACCCTTCTTTCCTCCTGTGAAACTTATTTGCATAGTCCAAACACAAAGTTAGAAAAGTGTCACTAAAGTTTAACTGGTGCATTTCTCACTTACCAAACCGTAACACAACACATTTAGCAATGTTAAAAACACATTAAGTCTAAACATGATGGAAGAAGATTGAACTGTCATGCATTCATTCGTTTGTCCATTAATAGCTGAGTTTGTGTAAGATGTTGCACTACACGTCGCTGAGAATACTTATTTTCAGTACAAGATGTGTGTGTTGTAGTTTGCATCAGTTTGAGAACATAGTTATGAATGGATTTGGAGGGAACTTTGTGATCTCCCTTTGTTTCACCTACTGCTGCTGCATCCAGAGATCCTAAGGAATTTATACGGCAATCAAAGGCCAAAACTTTAGGAGTCAGTCCGTTGGTGGGTGTAGAGCAGAAACTGCATTTTGACCAATGAGAAGCACTGTCCTTCCTGGGCTTTGTTCCAAAGGTCTTGCCCTCTAAGAGGTGTCTGGCCATTGTCCTAGGCTTTATCTGATGGCGTTGGACAGTTTGCTTATGATAGTCCATCAAGATCCAATCAAAATGTAGCAAATGTCCCGCCATAAACTGTTACAAATATTTCAAAATATTTTCCTTTGCGATATCTCTGCAACGTTATGTTCTGCGCATTTCCCAGTCAGCACCAAACCACTGATCCCAAACGCTGAACTAGAGCACATAAAAGCTCTCGGCTGCGAGAAACCATTTTTCCATGTGCAATACCAGTCTGCTCAGTCCAAATAAAACCCATTTATTGCTGACCCAGTTAGTTTGGAAAGTTTAGATTTCGTTCTTCTCTGCGACAGTGCATGGGCAGCTCACATGCACTACAATATTAATTAGCATTGTTCTCTCTCCATCTTCCTGGGCTGCTACTTGAGCTGTCATGAAATGGGGTCTGCTTTCTTTATGGCCTGTTGTGTAGCATTTCAGTTAATCACAGAAATCTGAAAGAACCAGTCATTACAGTCTCCACACACCTGCTGAATATGCCGACAAGCGAACTTGTTCTGTAGTTCCCTAGATTCGGTTCCCTGTTTTCACCAGTAAATGTTATATGTGAGTAACGACAGCAGGAACTGATATCTGTGCCAAGCGTCCCAGCAGACCAAAGCTGTGAAAGCATTGAAGGTGATTGAAGCACCCTGTTGTAGGTGCACGTTGCTTGAACGCTGATGACGGGCACTGCAGGGGGCTCTTCCCTTACGGCTCTATATAAAGGCCTCAGTGTGGCAGAGAGCTGTAGTCTGTGGATGTATGCACTGAAGATGGATTGTGAGTACGCTCAGTGCCAGTCTGCCTGTTGCTCTTGGCAGCTCAAGAAGTGCTTAAGATCTTCTCGAGGTTGGCTTTTGGTTTATCGCAAAGGTCCGGGAAAGGCTTGTCATACATGCCTGCTTGAAAAGCAAACACTCCTTCCTTAACCAAGGAAGTTTGGAAAATGGAACACTTGGACTCGAAATTTAAATAGTGCAGTATTTGCTCGTGTCTTAAATGTAAATTAGTAACCTGGATTTCCCAGTTGTCAGTAATCATTAAAGGTGTAGCTAGTTTAATATATATCGACTGATCCTTTTTTTCATATTACAATGAATGCGAACTGGAGCTGCAAGATTTGAAGAAGAACGACATAGGAGTGAAACAAATGATGGGATATTCTCTGAATATTTGACAAATAAAGGCGGGATGTGTTTCTTAAGATGCTTTTTTGTTAGAATGCATGATAATTATGCATTTCGTTGTCGGAATGTTTACAGAATATCTGTTTATGTTATTAAATTGTATGCTATGTATCTTGACTGAAATGAGTCTTTGAAAGAAGTTGCTTTTTTGTGTGTGAGGTGCTTCACTTAACTTTCATGATGTTTCGCATCGTGCTGAAATTGATGCAGATTTTTACCTTTTCTAGTCTTTGTTCTAGTCTAAGGCAGTTTGGGTGGTTGCTAGAGTTGTCTTGTTTCCATTTATAACTTGTAGATGGTCTTGCAGCTGCAGTGCTTGCAATACGAGATATGAAGAATTTCCTCCCGATGGTTAGTATCAGCGGGAATGATGGAAACCAGCTGCTCTGGGCCCCTGACCTCAAGAATTGACCTC
The DNA here is from genome assembly GCA_032275025.1 of Enteromius treurensis. Taxonomy (NCBI): domain Eukaryota; kingdom Metazoa; phylum Chordata; class Actinopteri; order Cypriniformes; family Cyprinidae; genus Enteromius; species Enteromius treurensis. The sequence continues at coordinate 27,423,499 of JAUCMU010000125.1, forward strand.
TGACCCTTTGATGGATAAATGCAACTAGAGAAAAAACAGCCAGGGGAAGAAGATAAAGCCAGAAAAGCACCTGCAGAGTAGGCCTGACATTCCAGCACTGGACCCTTGGACACGTGTCACATGATCCCACCAAATGTGTTTGTATGAAAGGAGGCATCATTAAAGGGAGGCCAGCTGGTACTGTAGATTTCTAATGAGCTGTTTTTTTTGGAAAAGACTTGATGAAATGCATGTTTGACCAACTACCTGTGGAATAAGTGTGCCTACGTGGAATCTGCGCCTACAGAAAATCCACAGAAAGCTTCACAGGTTTCCAGAAAATGGTAATTTCACCAAAACGTTAAATTGCAAAATTCACCTTTCTCCAACATTTTTAACAGTGATTCAAAAGTAAATTTTCTTTTAAAAAAAGTTCTCTAGCAACATTCAGCTACTACTAAGAGTTTGGCAGTTTATGCAGATTGGATATGGTCCTTACAATAAGTAGTTGTTGCTACAGACCTATGCAAATGTGCCCCTTTTCTTTTAGGTACATGAAAATAAAGCAAATTAGCTGGGGAACGATTGGCATTTAATATTTGACTAGATTCAAGAAGCAGATGGATAACCTTCCAGGGCCTTCTTTTTATCTAAGGTACACAAGTAATATTTTTCTTGTTTCTGTTGTCTCTCACCTTTATAATAATGTTTGATTTTGGTAATTGGACAATTTTGGAAGAGATAGCATTCGCCCATGATTTTCTGCAGCGGTATCGGGCCCATTATGTTCATCAAAAAGCAATTACAAGAAGCCACTGTTCCGGGATCTTTTTTTTTGAATGTATGGTAATTATACAAAAAACTGCTTTTATCTTCCATTTCTCACCTCTAGACACTTACACAATTCGCCCCACTTCATCTGAATTAGCCTAAGCAGAATCATGTACACAATAACTTGATGATTGGATAATTAGCAGTTGCAATCAGATGATATAACAGTCATTACCCATTACATCTGTTCTGGGGCAAAATAGAATTTTTTTTCTATATCTAGTAAGGTTTCACCGAGTAATTCACAAAGAAAGAAGTTAAACCTCTCTATTGAGCAGTGGAACGGGCCGACCCACCCATACCAGCCCACTTCTTAGCCTTACTGCTGCTGCCTGCATTCCCAGCATGGCTAGGCCAGTAACTCACGGTCAGGGTGGTGTCGCACATTGCTTGCCGAAAAGAGAGGGGGGTCAGGGGTTCAATTGCTCCCCCTGGGTAAAGCCTTAGATACATAGTGACTGTACAGCTGCCCCACGCTGACTACAGTGGTAATTAATTTCTAATGAGGGTTGGACCACTCGCTTGTGCCAGCCTGCATTGAGCCCACAGGCTCCAGACATATTCTTCTATGCCCCATTTATTTAAAGAGTGTGTAATATTCTCCAGTAGGTCAAAAGTTCCATTCTGCTTTATGATGTCGATTCTCCTCGTGTAATTTCTCCTAGTAGCTTTTCAGCAGTTTCATTTCGCGATATGGCGATATGAAAAAGATTTGTCTTTTCGGTCTTCTGTGAGATTAAATGGAGTTTTTTTGCACTCTTGGTTCTAGTTTAATAAACTTATCCCCATTCAATTCATTTTTTATATAGTTACTCTCTTTCTAGTTCATTACTCTTAGTGGAAGATCGCCTTCAGCGCATTCAATTGCTTTTAATTAAAGTAGGTGACTTGTGTATTGTGGTTTTGGGTCAGTGCTGAAGCGGCTTGTGTTGATAAAATTTCCTGAGAGGAAACTGTACTGTGAAGTACAGGAAGCCATTAGGAAGTCTGGGCCTCACATCACATCCAGCCCCTCGTGTAAGCACTGTGCATGAGCTTTAGTGCTAGTGAAGACATTTTTTTATTGTAAAATGAACCACAAAACCCCCACAAAAAAACACTGCATTCCTGATAATCAAAACAATCAAAGAGGCAAAATAGAGTTGATGTTTTTCATTATAAATGTTGGTCTAAATAAACCAATGCTGCGTCCGAAATCGCTTACTTCCCTACTATATAGTGCGCGAAAAACAGTATGCAAGGCGAGTAATATGTCCGAATTCATAAAATTAGACATTCAGTAGACGAGAAGTACCCGAATGACCTACTGCTTCCGGCAGAATTCTGTAGTAGGCATACCATGGACACTTTCCTATCCCAAAAGGCTCCGTGAGAGGAGACATCATATTCGAAAAATGCCGGAAAGTTGAGATGCGGCTCAATTTAAGTGTAAGTACCTCAGGAAAAATACGTTGTTTATTGTAATTAATTTACACTTGTTTAACACAATCTAAATAAACGTATGATTTATTAAAAGTTTAAATTGTTGCGCTGTTGTGACGACGCATGACACGTTACAAAAACAATATGGCGGATGCAGTACATCCGAGTTCCATTCATACTATATAGAACGTACTGTTTTAACGGTCGGGTAGTACGTTCGGTTTTAAATGGAGTACCTACTGTACTTAAGCAGTATGCGATTTCGGACGCAGCACATATTAATATGTAGTTGCTTCGGTGCTCTAAATAGTTTTTCTTGCATTATTGTGCAGTTGTAACATTGGATGGTTGCTAGTAGTAATGTGCCAACCAAACAGATTTGTTAAAACAGCAAAAGAAAAAAATTCGAAATAGTTTTGGAGGACCCAAAACATTGATCGCAAATTAAAATTTTTTTTAATTTAGGGGCATCACTAATTGGTTTCCCACTGGTACAAGTCACAAATTATTATTGTGGGAGATTTTTGCGTTAATTGTAAGTTCAGTTGTTTAGAAAACAAACAACCCAGCTATAAGTTATCAGTAAGATTTCATGTCTGTTCAAAATTGGTATGACACAAAAAGTACAGTATAACCAATGATAATAGTAATGCTTCTAATTTATACTGTTTTGGAAGAACTTAGAATTTTTTTTTATTTCAATATTCAGTGGTTACACTTTGAAATTTGTTGATAACAGCCTTACACAGCAATCATATCTCTTTTTGACTGATGTTCAGTTTTTAGCCTGCTTTAGAGAACCAAGAGTCTGCGTAATTTAAGTGTACCGAGAGCGATGATCTTCAGAATGAGATTTACCTAACATAAACCTTGGTTCATTTCTAATGCTTTGTTGTGCACAAATTGATTTTGGGTCCTTGACGAGCTCTGGAACTCATTCAGGTTGTTGTTATCGAACCCTTGTAACTGAATTACTCAAGGTAAACCTTTCCTAATATAATTTCAAGCCTTGCCGTCCATTTTCATCCGGCGAGTTCTTTCCGCTAATGAACAAGTAAATGTGACCGTTAAGGTTCTGTGTTTCTGGTGCATGGCAAATCCCCGAAAAATGAATGGTGTCTACTCGCACTTTAGATATCTTCACCAGAGCATTGATCACCCATGAAATCACATATCGCCAACCATCACTCCAGAACCTCACTGGAAAATTGACTAGTAGTTAAGTGGTTATGAAGCTGTGCTGTATTGGGCCCCTGAGAACCTCCGCAATGCCTCGCTATGTGTATCCCGTTGTGCGCTTTTCCTATTTGAATTTCAATCAGCGCTTGATGTGTTGTTATGTGAAGGCATGGGGGGATGGAGGTGAGCTGGAATATGTGGCGTGACCAACGGAGACTCATTTGAGGCTCATTTGTGTCCGCCCGCGTCCCAGGGGGCGCATGCCGTAAACTGCTAGCCGCTGGGCTTGCAAACACGTCTCCAGCTAGCTCGTGCTGATCTCAGACTGGAGGTGGTACAATCAATATTAACCCCCTCCCTACCGCCTTCTCCTTCTCTGGTGTGTGTCACTTCATCATGTGCTGTCACATCTACCACACCTTAGTTTGCTATATTGAATTAAATGTGCTGTGGCAGCAGCATTGCGCCTTTAGCCCATATCATTCACTCCAAGGGCTTCACGAGCATAATTGTCTCCTGGACTCCATTAACCAGCCATATGTTTTATGGGTATTTACCATAATGTGTGATTGAATTATTCCGCTCGTGACACCGTGTGTTTCTTACAAATGCATCGCATACTGGGAAATGCTAATTCTGCAGTTTCTCTACCTTTCCATAAGGCGCTGAATCTTTTCGGTCTCTGCGGTGTGATACCAACTGAGCGGTCTTTGAAATGAGATTGTAGCCGACGGTGTGTAAAAAGACATTTAAGGAGAACGAGAAGGACAAAGCTTGCCAGATGAACAACAAATAATTCATGTTTTTCAGGTAGTAGCTCCACCGAAAGCCACATTTGATCCATTTCCCCTTGCAGCCGACTTCCATTAATAATGGATGCTAGTTTCTCCCCCATCGGAGTCCTGCAGGGCACAGATTCCCCCTCCCAGCCCCCCACATTGCTCCACTGTGGTTCCCATCATTGACTATCCCGGTTTGGTTCAGGGCTGAGCTTATACATCATATCGTGCTCTGACTTACTCCTATTGTTGGTTTAGCCAAGTGCATCAGGAGGTGTCTGCTTCGTTGTGTTACAAAGCCAACTGCCAAGAGATGACATTTTAATAGAAATGCTGCTCTCTTTTGTTGAGGTCACACTGGACAATGCTTCAGATACCTACATGCTGTGCTCAAGGAGCCATGTGGTTTTTTTTATCCTTCTCTTTTAGCAGTGGCACAATGCAGAGGGGTCAGGGGCTGCATGAGCGCTGGAGATTTATAGCTAGTTTAGAGTTTAGAAGAGGAAAGCTGTGAGACATGCCAAGTGTATGATGTAAGAAACTGGCCAGGCTTACTCCCACTGCCACAGCGAATGAAGAAAGTGATGAATCAATGAGGAAAATTAAAGCATGGCTCATGGTGATCTGATTCAGAATTCTGAATCCTGGGGGAAAAACTAGGTCAAACCAGTTTAAGAGGTTCAGTGGAATACGCTGGTTTGTTTGAGGTCTTAGACCATATCTTGGTATTGTGGGTTCAATACCAGTTAGTTTATACAACAGCATTTGGGGCATAATGCTGATTACCACAAAAGTACATTTCAGTTTGTCCCATTTTCTTTGACAAAGTATAGTCAAGGGTTACCGTGAAATGCTTACAATGTAAGTAAAAACATAAATGCGCATGTGGTGGTTTTTTAGGCAATTCGAAAAAGGGGTATTTTGCAAAACTGTTTTATTTTAATTTTTATTTTTTTTGCCTTACAGGTCACATGGCATGTGTAAAAAGTCATATGATCATTTTTCATTGTATTACAACCTCCAAGAAACATGTAATGCATGTTCGTTCTCGTATTTAGGTGTTTGCGTTGCCGTTCGGTTCTGAAACGACAGTGAAGATGTTTGCGGTCATTCAGTTGATGCTTGTGTTTTTCTTAAGAATCAATCCATGCTGCTTCTGTCAAGACAGATGACTTATCGCGAAAGACAAAAGGTTATGTTTTAGCCCTATAACGTTTGCAATACATTTTTTAGCAACATTTATCAAATATCGCCACTTTTTTGCGCAAATCTGTAACGGAAACGCGACTAACTGTTAGTTCAAGTTAGTTGAGGTTAGGGATGCACATTTTAACCGGTTAACCGTTAACTGACCGATATGAATTTTGACCGGTTAAGACAATCAGTTAAATTTATTTATTTATTTATTTCAGTATTTTACCTACTCATAGTCACATTCACACAGCAGCAGAATCCAGTTGTTGAGTCCTAATACAGGGAGTGACAACCGCGTTCTGTAACAGAACTCACCTGGAAATGTACTTTCGCATTCTCTGAGCACACGCGCTGTTTGAACGGAACAGGACTCGTCATTCACTGCTGAAGAGAGCCGCTCTGCTGAACAAATGCGCATCTACCGGGTGTTTTTATCTGTGTTTTGGGTAACTTATAGTGATTGAGAAATTAGTTGCGTGTCATCTGAAAGTTTTATTAGATCTCGTTAAGTTTTCTGCTGGAGCCGCTCTCGTCAGCTTTCAATGCGCATGATTCATATGCTCCGCTCTCCGTCCAAAGCTGCTGTCGGTAAATGAAGATTTGTTGAAAGAACTCGCGCCTTGATTGGACTGCTGTTATGTGAGAAAGCGGTAAGACTTAATTTTGTGGACGTTGCCATCGTTGATATTAATTTGGTCACTGTTGCGAACTTTTTTTCTTTGTTTCCTTGATTAATTATTTAACGTTAGGTATAATAGCTAAAGTTATATATGTCTCGTATAGGCCTATTTATCCTATGTTTTTTCTCTGGTCGCAAAAGTGCTGCGGGCGTATGATATGAGATAGATATGATCATGTGAATCTTCGTCTTCTGTTGTTTGCTAGTTTTTGCGTGTGTACAATGAACCTGCAGAAAACAAATATGACTATTTTCAACGGGTCAAAGGCGCTTATCCTTTCTAATTGAATTCAATTTTCATTTAAAATAATGTTGTCAGTTAACGGTTAATAATCGGTGAACGAGCGTCGGTTGTCGGTTAACGAGAAATAACCGAAATGAGCATCCCTACTTGACACACTCCTAAATGTTAACATTTTCTAATAGTCTTTAAAGTTCTTGTAATAATGCAAAAATACGAATCAAACGGTTCATATAAAGTTATTTCCAGTAGATGTTAACATGTTGCCAAGCTAAAAACAAAATACGTTAATCATAAATATAATAAAATATGGTTATATGGTCCAATATTTGGTCATTTTATCAGTACTTAATCATGCTTACTACGTCCTGTACAAAATCAACCAACCCCATCTCAAGGCGATACGTACATATTTTACAAGGTTTAAAATTCTTCAAGTATTCATACAATATGGAACAAACTTTGCCTTGTGTGCATGTCTATAATGACTAAAAATAAAAATGTACGCACATCACTAGGTCCTGAAGCACTTATTTAGAGCCTTTATTTCCTTTAGAGCACTTATTTCCTTCAGGAAATCCAAGTCTTGTTTTATTTTACCAGTTCATTTTCGCAAATAAGATTGCGGCTTAGAAAATGAATAAATTATACCAGGCCGTGGCTTTTCTCAGGGCTTGTTCTGCTCATGAAAGCAGCTCTTTCATCAGCATTTGCCACTGGTAAAACCACAAGCTCTTAACTGAAATTATAAATAGACACCGGCAACCCTTGCCAATGTTTTCACTTGGGCACATATGTGTTTAGGCTTTTATTAGAACTATTTTGCATAGTTTTAGTCAAGTGGAAAATCCCTAGCTCCGAATACTTTTTACATACACTTTAAAATCGTCAAGGTTGTAAGCCAACACCCCAGTGTTGTTTTCTAAAGGTGTGCAACTCCTGCAGACCTACTAAGAGCCCCATTTTAAATCCAGAGAGCTATTTACAGTTTAAGTTTACAGACTTAAAATCAACCCACAATTGACGTCAGCATTTTAATAATCAAGGGCTTTGTAATCTGGAATTGTGTTAAGCCACTATATAATTTAACTTTTCTGAATGGGACAGATAAAGTAAAGTCCAACTGCAGTTTCTTTTAAAGATAACAAAAGGAATGCTGTGTAATTGTAAACCCTCTGCTCACAAATGCCATCCCACTTTATGGCACACCACTGTGTAAGTAAAGAATGTCGTGGGATGTTTATTTGGACAGACATTTTAAGCCCTGACCCCCGTTGTCCAACTCTATACTGTGTGCTGAGATAATGAAGTTGTTCCTCCTAATATATATATATATATAATATCTAAAGATATGTTTTCTCAACTCCAGCTTTGCTAAACAAATTTACCAATTAAACCGAAATAACTGTGAGGTCTTGTTTCAGAGTCAGGGTAAACAAGCACATGACAAAAAAGAGCGACGTTTAAGGCAAGACTCTTTTATATAACTTAGGATAGCTTTATTTATCCTTCCTGGTTTCCTTCCGGAAAAGCTTTGAGCAAACCAGGTGCATCTGAGATCATTTTGAGCTCAAACTTACATTGTAAGTTTGTTTTTTCTGTCGCTTCACGGAAAAGACCTTAACATGTAATTAAATCTGGAATTTCACGATGAAGAGTAATGCCTTTTTTATCATCCAGCCTCAGTCCAGCCCAGTGCTCTTAAGCATCTGTTAAAAATCACATGCTTTGCATCATCATGCAAACCAAGGCTGCTTCAGGTTAACAAAGTTTACTTTGGCGCAGTGAAAAAAACATCCCCTCTTTCAAGCAAAAGTATAATGTATTTTAATTAAGACCTTGTGGCCTTAAACTAACTCGAACTCAGTCAAATTTACAGTCTCAACAAAGCACCCCTTCAACAGAAGATACCTTTAATGAAGGAACCAGAAGGCCTTTTAGCCACTACAAAACCTGCCGTGGTTTCTGATGTTAGTGTGCTAAATCTTCACTTGCGCTCCGAAATCGAAGACCAACAGAGCAGATCTGCTTTTCATAAACTGTAGAACGAAAACCAAATGGACTACATGAAACGGATAATTCTCTTTCGGGCTTCTTGGTAAGTGTTCGCTTCAGATTATGTGTGCTAACAAGAAACAAGCATTTTAAAATGAGACAATCAAAGTTATATCCATCTTCTCAGAGATCATTGAATTTCCTTGAATCGCATATGAATCAAGTTAGTGAGGTATTGCTGGAGTGACAAATAGCCTTGTGTAATGAGGGAAGTTGCATTACAAAATATACCTCATAAAGATTTTATAGCTGATAAATAGCATATGTGAAAACAACACAAAGGCAAAAAGGATATCTGGCATCATGTTTTGTACATCAAGCATTAGCTGAGAATATGTATGTTCCTTATGTGCCTGGATTCAGCTTTCCGTTCTTTGAAGCCTTCATTAGCATTAGCATTAGCATATTTATTTAGCATGATAATGAATGATTCAGGACACAAATTGTTGTATGTTGTATCAAGTTGTTTTCCACTTAGAATTCTGGAATGTTTTACTCAAAAACCTTAATTTTTTCCCCACTGAAGAATAAAGGGCATGAGCATCAGGACATTTTTACTCTGGAAGTGAACTAATCCTTTAAAGATTAATAGAGCTTTGCATTGATGATTTATTTTTGCAGGCCAACCTTGAAGTTATCGTCAATCTTATTCCTTGGCAAAAACCCCAGTTGGATTTTTCCATTGACTTTTGGATTATTGCAAAAAATAAACTCTGCCGCCAACAGAAGTGTATGACATTTTTGTTCATTATGATAATCTTAACAAATAATTGAAGCCTCTCTTTAGTCTTAATTAAAAAAAAAATTCTTTAAAGTCCGAGTTTGAATCGTGTTTATGAGTACGCTTGTAAACACAAAGTATAAAGGCATTAAAAGAATTAGCTGCAGTCCGGGTGGTCTGTGCAATTGTCTTTCTGCAATTGTTTTTGCAAGAGTAGTATGTCAGATCCTGCCGGGCATAAACTTTGACCTTTTTTGCAACTATCCCAGATCAAACGTCCCTGGATTCCTGACAACTACAGACTCGTGGCCCCGGCTTGGGCTGCCTGCCAGTGAGGTCACCACCCAGCGGGTTCAAGACCCCTGAACTGCTGACTCGCACAGTGTAATCAGAGATGACCTGTTGTGTTTCGACTGCCCCCTTTGGGCTCGGCCCTTCCATTATCATGTCCTTCGCCTCTCATAAATACGCAGCAGGCCAAACTTAACATGCGCCCTTTGATCTGACCCATTTCTGGCTGTGTAGAGGTCAGGAGAGCAGTTCTGTTTTGGTTATTTCTGCTCATTTTCCCATCTCTCTCAAAGCTGAGTGGAAGTCTGTAGTTGGAAATCATGTCAGATCTCCTGTGGCTTGTGTGGATTTTGCTCCTGCTTTCATTGAATGCAGCCAGCATTGTGTAAAGGTCATGTGAATGCTTTGAACATTGTTTTTTTTTTAGCTCACCCAAACATTTTATTGTTTTCATTAATTATTCACCCTCGTGTCGCTCCAAACCCATAAAACCTTTGTTCATCTTTGGAACACAAAACATTTTTTTTATGACATCAGAGCGCCATCTGTCCCTCCATAGACAGCTACACAACTGATATGATCCCAGATCCAGAAACGTAGCAAAACAATCCATGTGACCTCAGTGGATCAACTTCCGTTTTGTGACGCTAGAAAAAAATACTTTTTTTGTGCAAAGTAAACAACATCATATAATCATTCTTTTCCCATGACTTTTACATTACTGCGTAAGCTTACACTTTCTTCTAGACGCAAATAACGGCAGATTACGCACATTTGCGTGCTGTCACCCGAAAATAAACAAGGCCAGGGGCGGAGTGAGAGCAATCGGGACGGTCGGGACTTTTCCCGGTGGACCACCTGAAGGATTTACCTTCAGGGAATGACAAATTGAGCGGCAGCGAGGCGAACGTGACCGGCCTCTGAACTTAATAGAATCATTGACGATACTAAAGTCTCTGAGAATAACCTCTAATAACGCACCTTCACCACACGCCGCGAATATCCAACCAATATTTATATCAGTTGCTCGTGCTCTATGTCTTTGTCATGGTTAGGTGATCCTGCAGAACATG
>JAUCMU010000125.1:27448164-27459314 GCA_032275025.1 Enteromius treurensis
ATGTGATTTAAAATGTAGCCATGTGCAGTAATCCTGAATGAGAATGTGATATTCTCCTATTATATGATATTCTAAAACATGTTTGAACTGCTTCTACTCAAAATATCTTGCTCTGACATATCTTAACATTTAGTAAAACCAAATGCCTTTGGCAGATCTCAAATAAGCCATTTTAATCTAGATTAAAAAAATAATCTATCCCCACCCCTAATTATTATATTTAACTTGTCAGCTTTTCAATATGTTTGAAGGCTGGCGATATGAAAAACCATTCACATCTATTGCTGAGACACGGATTTTATCATCAACATGATATTGTAGTGAGATGCTGCAGTGAATGATCACATGATCACTTTAGAGAAGAGCAATGAAAACTAGAAAGCTTACATAAACACCGTGAGATATATTAGTGATGTGACTCTCTCTGTACCGCGGTGTTGACCGTTCACCGGAGCTACAGGCCGTGAAGCGCTCGTTACTGACCGCGCCATTAAACAGGCCTGAAACGGGCCTCCTGAGATCTCGGTAGATTTTACGATAATGAACACAGTGTGTGTGAATGTACGTCTGTTCATTAAGCTCTTAATAAGCGCTGTATATCACACTCATATTTAATGGAACACTTTTAATATATTTACTCTGAGATGTTTATTTGATATGTGTTTGAGTTGGGCAGGAACTCAAGTCCACCGCTGCTGGCTGGACGAGTGTGTGTGTGTGTGTGTGTGTAAGCTGGAGTTAAAGCAGCGCTGCCATCTTTGCCAATCAAAACTAACATGGCGACTTCACCGCACAGGCCACCAGTCACTTTACAAACACACAACACACACCGAGACTCATGCAAATGAATGTGATGCGCACACACACTGCCGTCTCTTTAAAGCACGCTGGCGATTCATCACAACACATCAGTGCAGGATTTATAGACATATTAAAGTGCTTCGTGAAAGTCCTGCATCCACGCACACACACACACACACACACACACACACACACTCTTGCACATTAGTGAACTGCACACAGAGCCTCATTCATCACGGCTGCAGTGGAAACCTTCCTAACACACACACTCACACACACACACTCATTTCTCCTGTCGTTTCCCGTCTGCGTGCTGCATGAGGTACAATAATTGAGAATAACATGATGAAAAACTTCCTGTTTGTGAGCAGATGATCAGTAATACTGTCAGACACACACCGTAACGTCTTATGAGTCCTGGATCTGAGGAGGATATTAATAGGATGAAGGTTAATATCTAAACCTCTTTAAATCAAGTCAAATCTACTGGAGAAGCACAAGTGCTAATGTCTGCTAATAGGGCTAAAAAAAACTCTTTTTCCTTTCTCTGACTCCAATGGAAGATATCTGTTCTTGTTTTAAGTGATAACTCACTTTATATTGGACAATTACTGATCTGAAGTCATTTGATTCTCCAGTAAACGTACCTTGATTTAAAAGATTAGTTAACTACCAGAATAAAATCTTTTCTTCCTCCATGTCGTTCAAGATGTTTGTGTGTGTCTTCAGTCGAAGAGAAATGAATGTTTTTAAAGAAAGCATGGCAGGATTTTTCTTCAGTGGGATCAGTGTACTGAGGGTCGGATCGGTTTCAAAGGGCTCCACACACGCAGTCATTCTAATATTTGAACATTCAAGTACATAAATTGTAATTAAACATTTATTTTTTTTAAATGACTGATCATTTTGTTGGGTAAGACCCCTATTCCTCTGCTGGGATGGTGTAGAGTCCTTTGAAGCTGCATTGAAATTTGACCTTCAATCCGTTGGCCACCATTAAAGTTCATTATATGAAAAAAAAAATCTACATTTTTCCTTTATTATTTCTGACTGAAGAAACAGACACAAGCATCTTGCATCATGGAGGTGAGTAAATCATCAGTGATCTATTCTGGATCATTCTGAGATGTTTAACTGAGATATGATACTTCAAAACATAAGAGAAATAATGAGTGAAAGCTATGTATTAGATGTAGATAAACCACAAAAGCATGTTTAAATGACTTAAACTAGAAGTAGTACTTAGGGGTCATACAAACCCAGTTTTCCACAAGCTAATATGATTCTTTAAGGTCTTAAAACGGAGGATCTTTTTTAGCCGTATTCATAGTGAAACTTGCTAATTAGCACATTTTTAGGAAAGGAGATCTGTAAAGATTCATTAAAAGACATTATACTGCTTCAGTAGGTGAGGCTGGATCATGAATGATTCGAACATAAACACATTTCGGTTGATCAATGGCGCGTTTCCCTTCAGAACCAAACGTAACGTTAATCCTCCGCATCTTCAGTCACTCAGATGTCGGGAGTGAATCACTACTGCTATGTTCAATAATACATTCAACAACAAAACGCCTCAATCTCTGAGGAGTCTTGCTTGTCTCTGCGTCTCGGTCTGATGACGGCTCACTCAGGGCGGGTCTGAGGTAAGACACCAGTCTGTGTGACACGCTGCTGTCAATCAACTATTGTGGGAGTGGTCTCACACCGACATGCCTTTGACAATGGCTTGATTTCAGAAGGGGCAACTTATTTTTATTAAATTAAAAGAAAACTACTGGTGGATCTTTATCATTGTGGGGTGGTTGTGTACACACACTCCCAACACACATTTCAGTCCAAACACCTTGTAAAAGTGCATGTGGTACCGAATGACCCCTTTAAAAATTTATCCTGGATCTTCCAAGCTTGGTAATGCAGGGGGGATAGTGTCCATTGTTTTGAAGCTCCATAAATCTAATATAGTCCGGCTTCTTGGCTGACCTATAACTCGTAAGTTGCGTCATACATTGTACAGAACATCGAGTCAGAAGTCAGCCTAGAAGCCTAATCTTAAGTAGGCCAAGTTTAATGAATTTGGGCCTTGATGTAGTAGCATTGCATCTTTACACAGAGTTTAAGCAGACACAGAGCAGCCTTAATTTAGAGCTTTAATTTAGGCAAAAGTTGGTGATTGCCAAAAACAAATATATGAAATCGATTTCAAATATCCATGTTTACGTTTGTGTTATTGGTCTCACTTTATTTTGATGTCAAATTTTTACTATTAACGAACCATGACTTTTGCCTCAAGCTTGCTTATTAATAGTTCGTAAGGTAGATAAGTTTAGGTTTTGCGTCGGATTAGGGATGCAGAATATGTGCTTTATAAGTAACGGATAATGCATTAAATCATTTTAATGCACAATGTGGATACCAAGAAGCACTCAACACAAGGTATTTGATTATTTTAATAAACAGACAATATGTTAATAGTAGGCATGTTACTGAGCAACTAGTAATTAGTGAGTATTGGTCCAAATACTAAAGCTTTACTGTATTATTTGATAGCTTTAATAGCTTCACTATTATTCGGAAGCTATTAAATAATTTTAATCACATGTTCATATGCCTTTCTTTACTTCGTAATCATTCTGCTTTTACTGTTGTACATTTTAGACCTCTGATATGATTGACTATAGTAGGTCAAACCCTTCGAAAATCAAGCTTAGAATCCCAAAGCGAATATCGTTTTCCCATATACTGTATACATATTTCAAAATATGTCTTCTTAAAGAGGCTAAACCGGTCCATGGCTCTCATTTCTCACAGATATGGGTGGATATACCTGTACCCACCTGACATAAGTCAACATAAAGTCATAATTGACCTTATCTACTCTTTTAATACATGGTGATTCATTGGCGTGTGTTGTTCCAAAAGAAAAATGGTCCAAAAAAAAAAAAAAAAAAGATTGTTCTGACTCATAAACAGCTTACCTTTTTGGCCGACATGACAGGAGTCCTCTCATTTTTCAACAAAGTCAAGTCCGGACCTGTGTTTTTGGCCATTGAATGTTTCAGTCTGAAATGGATAACACTACAGATTTCAAATGGGTTGCAAACATTTGTTTCTAAGTGTTTTCAAGTGGGACAGTGTGCACTCAATGACACGTGGTTTGATGTATTAACTGGCTGATCGGAGCAGAGCTAAAGTGGTCCGATCCGGAACTAGGACAGGCTGTATGGCTCCCGCTGACAGAAATGAAGACATCTAGCAGAGGTTTGCTCTGTGCAGACATGTTTATTTTGCACTGTTGCGAATCTCAGAGGAGCTTCAGGACAAGGCTGTTATCCGTCTCCATCACCATTGTTTACAAAGCAGGACACTTTTCACTAGCTTTGATACATAGCTCTGTTAACTACAGTGTAAAGAACAAGATACATGATTTAAAGCGACAGTATGTAAACCTGTTTGGTCTTCTGCAGGGCCTAAAATCTGATATTTTAAAGAATGTCGGTAGCTACATGGTTTCCGTTCTTTTCTACTTTGCTTGTATGGTCAGAAATGCAATGGAAGTCACTGTGAACTCAAACTGGTTGGTTAGGTTACCAGCATTGGAAACTTGTGGTTTCCAATATTCAAAGTGTCTTCCTGAAAAACATACAAATTTGAAATGACTTGATGAGTGAGTAATGGTAGAATTGTCTCTTTTTAAGGTGTCTGCACAAACAGGATGTAAGGTTTAATACGTAGGTTTAGGGGTTTATTCGATTAAGAACAAGCATCTCTTTTGAATTCGGTTTCAGAGCACTGAAATGAATTTTTCTTCTCGTTTTTCCTTGTAACTATAATCTTCTAAAAACCACTGGGAATGGAGCTACCGATATGGCCGTTCAAAACCTCCTCCCTCCAATTTAGAGCTTTTGGAGAAAGATCTGGCCTACATGAGACCTGTAATTAAACTGAAATGCGACTCTCCCTGGAAAGTCTTTTCTGTGGGGGAGTGAGTAAGTTGCTCAAGTCGTAGTGTTTTTCCCCCCCAGTTTGTCTCAGGAAACATGCCTTGAATGCTTTCAATGAGAACAAAATGCTAGACTGCATTTGTGTGTGCGAGACTGTCAGAGCAGCATTCTACCCTCATTTTCTCTCGCTCTTTTTGTAACACGTGTCTGTGGGAGGACAGCTTCTTACCTGCACAATAGATGAAATGTGCAAATAGTCACAGCTCACTAGAGCGGAACACTGTTATTAAGGCTGCTCTCAGGTGCTAAACGGCCTTTGTTATTGAAGAACACAGGAAGACACTCTCTTATAGTCTGGATATGGCCTATATATCTATATCACAGCAATACACCCTCCTTGGATTACGTTAAAAATACCTGCCATGATCTCAAATTTAGGCAGAGCGCATTTTCTTATGAGGTTGCGTGATCTTCTGACTTCAGTTAATAATGGATTCTTCTTGTGGCCAGGGAAAGTGTTTTTTCTTCACAGGGGAGTCTCATAGAAGGAGATGAATGTGAGGCGCATGTGGTTTTATGTCCTGCCTTACTATATTAGTGAAACACGTCTGAGGCTCAGGTGACTTTGTAATACGTGTTACTGAAGGTGCTTTGATATGTGGCGGAATAACCTTGACCTAGAAGGGTTCTCCAATTAAACTATCCGGTTCATGTTTTTATATAGAATAGCATTAAATAATTGTATTTAATAAAAAAAATCATAAAAATGATATGTATATTACAGTAATGGTTTTGAAAGTAATATAAAAATTTCTATTTTAATGTTTTAAAATTAGGCTTGTGATTATTTGCATCCAAAATAAAAATGTATGTGCACTGTGAATATTTATGATTAGAATTTTATTTTGGACGTGATGTAATTAATCGTTTGACAGCCCTAATTGCGTAATTTATAAAAATGCAATTTATTAATATGATTGCAAAGCAGAATTGTTCAGAAATGATTCCAATATGCTGATTTGGTGCTTCTTTTAATTATTAATTTTGGTGAAACTAGTTTTTTTTTTTTTTTTTTCATGAAAATAACAGTATTTTCTTGAAATAGAATGTGTTTGATTTTATTGCCACTTTTGATCCATTTGATGCATCCTTGCCAAATTAAAAGAAAAACAAAAATCTAATACTGGCCCAAAACTTGAATTGTGTATGTGTGTGTATATATATATTTGTATATATGATATGGTAGGTACCTTTGTATTGACCCTGATGGAAAATGTATCTTATGCAGTGTTTTGAATTGATTGCTGATCATTTTAGTTGGTCATTAGTGTGCCAACCTGCCACAACGCTCCAGAACTGACAAAGCTGGCATGGCAAGCTGGTTGTTGGTGGTCCAAGATGGTCTACCAGCATCATCCAAAGCAGAAACCAAGTGCCCACTTGAGATTGATTTTCCAACAGATGAACCATTACCAAAATCCATGGTACTTTTTGGTTTTTGGCCCTGTAACAGAATTCAGCCTCACGTGTATATTTGTTCCTCTAGAAAGAGGTGGCCTGCAAGTGTCCTCAAAAGCTTTCTGGCCTCTTTTGTTTTATTTTGAAAGCAACGTTTCCTAAAACAGTCTGATTATTGGCAGCGCGAAAGCTTTTCTGTAAACGTCTTTGTTTGTCTGCGGGGGCTGCCCACATTACCGCTACAGCCCACCTTAGTGAAAGCGTATCTGGCAGACCGCCAAGCCCCGCCCACCAGACATTACCCACCTGTGCGAGCGGGGCGGGGGGGGGCGCAGCCTGTCAGTCACACCACACGTCTTTGTTCACTCATGCCTTGAGGTTTTAAAGCCATCAAAACTATGCGCTGTATTTGGAAAATACTGGATGAGGTACTGATTTGTGTCCATTTTTGAGCGAAGCCCTGGCTCTGCCGGAGGCTGGGGGGTGGTGGGGGGATGTAGTGTTAAGGGGTTAGTCAGAGGGGTCTCTCTGGGACCCAGCACGCTCATTACTGCAAGGAGTCCATCACTGACAGCAGGTCACCATGGTAACGGTTGGTATGTGATTCCCACAACAATGCCAAACCTTCCCCCAGCCTCCCTCACCATTTTCCCCAATCAGCACACGAAATTCTCTCTCTCTCTCTCTCTTGTTCGCTCTGTCCGTCTCTCTCCTCTTGCTGTCTTACTATATTACATTATTGTTGGGCAAGGACAGAGTGAGGGTGTATTTGACAGCTCATAGAGTGACGGTGGTGGTATGGCTGCATGCATTTGCATGTGAGCGTTGCACGGAAGTGTTCGGTGCAGACTTACAGGGCAGTAATTGTGTGTGCTAGATTGTTACAGTATAATTGTGCAGTGATGGATGCTATGGATTGAAGCCACGCCTGCCCTCATAAGGGTGCGCTCTGGAGACGTTTGTGTGTTTGAAGATGAGGAGAGATTGTGTGTGTGTGTGTTAGGGGTTGGAGAAAGAAGGTATGGGTTTGATCGGCAACAGGATGATCAGTGGTTGACCTGCTGCTCTTGCCCAGCATGTCCATCTTGTGCGGTTTCGAAAGCATTTATGCAAAGACGCAATGGTAATGCTATGTTTTTTTGAAATTCTTTGAAAAACATGCATCATGTCAAATATAATGATATGCAAATGTTAATCAGTTAGTATGATGATATTTTAAATATCATACTACTACAATTCAATACCATGGCAGTAGCTGTGTCTGAGATCCCATAGTACAGTAGGTCTACATTTAATGAGGAACTTAATTCGTAATCAATAAAAAACTAGAATTTGGTTATAAATGATTTTAGTTTGAGTGTATGGTTACCAAGGCGTTAAATACAGTAAAACCAGTATTTCTATGACATGACACAATTTTCACAATGTTTTTTTATAATTTAAAATGTTATGTATTTACTTTAGTCTTCTGTGTCATAGTCTTCAGGAATCATTTTAATTTGCTCATTTGGTGTTTTATTATTTTTAGTTTTCATTTACTTGTTTTTTTTTTTTTTTTTCAAATTTTCACACTTACTAATAAAGGTCCTTATTATTATCAACCTTAAACGTTTTTTGCGGTCCAGCTTTTTTTATTTTTAGGATCTGTGATGCTAGGGCTGGGCGATAAAACTATCGCGATAGGCAATTTTTTTTATTCTTTGTCGGAAGAAAACAGAGGTTGCGAAGCTAGTTTGGTTGCATTAACAAAGGCACTCGCTCTCTGGTAACCTTGCAACGTAGGGAGTGATACGCTAACAGCCAATCATGTAATAGTATCACGTTTGGTTGCGCCTTATCGTTGTCTCGCGCTGTTCTGCTGGATTCCTCTTCATAAACAGAAAATGATTGAGAGGAAATTGTAAATAAAAGAGGAAAATTTGCTTGCCAGTATGGCAGTTTTTTGGATATTATATGTCTGAACGTAGTCAGACTAATGCCGTCTGCAAATTATACTTGATGTACCACCTTAGCCACGCTCACCCTTTAGAACACAGCTGTATTCAACCAACAACATCTGTAGCTGCAGCAGACCACCGTGGAGACGTACTCTGCATCAGTGCCTTATAACAAAGAATCGAAACGGTATAAATATATAACAGAGGCAGTGGCATTATGTTTACTTTTTAATTATTTGAGTTTTTTAATGGCTGTTGACATTTCTGTCTTAAAACTGAGGGGATTATGATCAGAGGAAGGTTAAGTTTAAAATACAAATGTTTAAATGCAATATATTTTTCTCCTGGTCCTTATTTTAATTAGGTCATAAAAATATCAATAACTATCGATATCGACCGATATGAAACACTGATATCGTGATACAGTTTTCAGCCATATCGCCCTGCCCTTTGTGATGCATTTGTTTTACGATACTCTGAACCGAAAATCCAAAAGAATGGAATTTATTTGAAATAGAAATATTTTAGAACATGATACATGTCTTTACATCAGTTTTGGTTATTAAAAAAATAAATACAAAAATTAAAGTAATTAATAAAAAAATAAAAAACCTTTTCCAAAGTTAGCATTTTAGAGAAATGCAGTTCCTCTTAATTCAGTCATGAATGAAGAGAAAGAAACTTTCAAGTTGTCAGAGGATAGCATTGCAGAATCTGCTCTGTTATCCGTGATTAATGTATCCCTTAAGATAACATTTTAAATAATTCAGGGGTATTGAAGTAAAACTGATTAGTACTTGACTGGTCATGCGGTTTTAAAACTGCAGCCATCATGACACGCTCTTTTTAAAAGCTCTTCTATATTAAGATTTGACTGGAGTCTTTTCTTATGTGATGAGTGTTCATGATTTTAAACATGTTTTTCAGAAGTGCTATTAATTTGTCTACAACTTTTTAATGTGGAAAGAATTACAGTATGCACCTTTTAAATTCAAATCTTTCTCAGATTTCCCCTTAAATCAATGCTGTTAGTAATTACCAATTAAACAGACCCGCCATTCATCCAGAGCTGCTTAATCCACCTCCAAAAAACTGTAGAAATGACTTCACATGAATTATTCCCTTTACCATTACATACACATCACTGCTAGGGAATGCAGCTAATGATGCAATTCACCCAGTACCGCTAAAGCTCAAGATTGTGCGAAGCCAACCCAAATATTAGTGTTCTGATGATGAGTGAAAATAAATGCCCCTCGTGAACGAAAGGGTCTGATGATTTATGCACTAAAACAGCCAGTCTTGATGCGCCTGCAGGGTCTC
Organism: Enteromius treurensis; assembly: GCA_032275025.1. Lineage (NCBI taxonomy): Eukaryota > Metazoa > Chordata > Actinopteri > Cypriniformes > Cyprinidae > Enteromius > Enteromius treurensis. Next base: position 27,457,628 of record JAUCMU010000125.1, read on the forward strand.
TGCTCTGTCTGAGGTCAGAGACATGTAACGATACCATATGCTCCCGAGGGGCCACGATGCTGCATTTGCAGAGGATGTACAGGAAGTGACATGTCGGCCCTCCAGTCCCATGCTGCTGTTGACTAGCCCCCTGGTGAGCTGACACCTGCTCGCTCGCTCGCACACTTCCAGCCATTCTCTGGAGATTTCCAAGAAAATGAGGCTCTGCCTTACCCTGATCTGACATTATTATCCTCTGTTGCGATACAACAGGCTTTGCTCATTTGTATCTCGCTTTTGCAGCCTCTTATTGTTAATGCAGTTCCTCTAAATTCAGTCATGAGTGAAGAGAAAGAGACTTTTGGGAAAATGAACATCTGTGTTTCAAATGCATCCAGGATTTGAGACTCTTGCGTCGTGTGGATGGAGACGGCCCGATCTTGCCGAGAAGGGGTTATGTTAATATGATTAAAGCGGATTACAGTGTTCATCTGCAGATCAAAGGAGCCGAACCAATTAGCACCCCCACCTTTAACACTGCTGACGACCAAGTCAGAATACAGCCGGGAAAGCCAAGATGGGTGCATTTTATTTGACACACAAAGACGATTCAAAGAAATTTCAAGGAACTCTTTCCAGAAGCCATAATCTCTCTCTCTCTCTGGATGTTTTCCTTTCATTTAGGTCTGTGTTGTCTACAAATGAGAAGGAGAGAAGGGATAACCAAACAGTCCTGAAAAATTGGCTGTCATAATCATCTAGTGTGCAGTGACTGGGTGCTTCAACAAAGGTGCCCCATGAATTGACATGAAAAGGTGTTGTGGAGTCGGCCCAGCATGCTGTCAGGACTGAATTAAGACATTCAAATCCTCCTGTCACCCTCTCCAGCTTTCGCTGATTTATTCCCTTCTCAGAGAGTGGCAGCCAAACTGGAATCGCCTTTGTTGAGTCAGTGTAAGGAGCAGGCCACTCAAAGGACACTGTAGGAACCCTGTTGCCTAGCTGTGATTCTGCTATTGCTGTTAAAGTCATTGATTTAAACAAGCAAGCCTGTGTTCTTTCTAAACTGATGTGTGAGGAAAGAGGAAAAGCTTTCATAGGAGACATTGATGTTCTTGGTTATGATTTGAAGTGTACACTTTTTAAAAGATGTTTCTCCAAAAATTCATTTGGACAGACAAAAATGAATGGAAACGAGATAATGGTTGACTTGCATTAATTACAATTCACAATTGTTTCAGACTTTGGTACATTTAAATCTCTTCTAAAACTCTATAGCAGACTCAGTTGAGGCTTTTCATTCAAAAAGCAATTCCAAGAAGCTAGAGACCCGAGGATACCACATCACTTCTCCTTAGGACTAGTAAACACTAATGATGCAACGGTACAGTGAGCCCACGGTTCGGTTTCGATACATCAGTATTACTGTACAGTACTGTATGTGAGCTCTAACATAGCGGGAGGTCATTTGCCATTTCTATTTCAAGTTATCAAGGTACAGAGACAATATTAAATGTAAAAAAGGTACAGATTAAGTAAAAAAAAAAACACATTTATTTTCAAAAAACAACATTTATTTTTGCTCTCTTTCAAAAACGGACGATATAAAAAGTGCAGTATAAAGTGAAATGTAAACATGAACATTATTCAAATAAATATTGACAGCAACAAGAAAATACTTAAATTTTCTAAATACACCATCAGAACA
>JAUCMU010000125.1:27475206-27485296 GCA_032275025.1 Enteromius treurensis
GTGACACTGAAGACTGGAGTAATGATGCTTTGTATCACAGGAATAAATTATATTTTAAAATATATTCACACAGAAAACAGTCATTTTAGATTGAAATAATATTTCACAATATTACAGTTTTTTCTGAATTTTTATTCTAATAAATGCAGCCTTGATGAGCAGAAGAAGCATCTTTAAAAACAATTAAAAACCTTACTGTTTAAACGGTAGTGTACAGTATATATAGTGGGGTCCAAACACCTGAGACCAATCTGTTGTTTTTTTCTCTCATTTAAATCTGAAAATGAACCGTTGCTTATAAAAAATCCTGAAATACTGAGTTTTAGGATCTCAAAGCATTTAAAACAATGCCAATTTGATATTTGATGTATTGTGCACACATATAGCTATGTTCAAATAGCCCAGTGGTTTAGATACTAATAGACAATATGTACTAAAAAATAGATACTAAAGAGTACTATCGTGGTAACATTGAATAGTGATTGTCTTGGGTTCAGACACTAGTTAAAACATACTAAAATTCAACCTGAAGTTCATTTAAATTCAGTTTAAGACAACACTAAGCGCACAATATACACAAGTTTATTTAGATTTTTTTTTCATTTAAATCAGGATATGAACAGTTCCTATGGATACAAAATGTAGAGATTCAAACAGTGAGCAAAACAAATTTGATTTCTAGATCACCATAAGCAAAAGCAAATGTGTATAATTGACCATCAGATTTCCTTCCATTGAAGCGCACCAGACATTTGTACCAGCTTAAGTGCTGATGTCATTAGAAGTGAGACATATATTGTACAAGAAATCCATGTAAACATTTGAATTAAATTTCTCACATTAGGCCTAGTGGTCTTTTAGAGCCCACTCTACACCAGATTTCATTGGTGTCTGTTATAAGCACGATTTCTTTATTGGAATTCTTTGCTGAAAGCTACCTCTGGACTATGAAGTGCAAATGATGTTTGTGAACAGAAAGTGCATCTATCTTACAGGAATGAATCTAATCCAGATGTGTTTGTGCTGGAACAATTGTTGCCTCGCATCAGTCTCAAGGAAACGATTCGAGGAGAGCTTGACATTTGCCAGAGCGCAATTATCTTATATAGCAGTTCAGCCAACAAAAGCAGCTGTTGTAAAGCTCTCTGTGCCGTTTCTATAGAAGTCCAAATGTGGGACAGCACATAAATACTGTATAAGTGTTCGGCTCCAGGAGGCCTCTCTTAGTGGACAGAGGGTTGACCACAATTACTGCCCACAGACCCCGATACTTCCTATCTGACCAACACCCCCAATCTCCATTCCGGGAGACTTTAAGACCATGTGGGAAAGTAAATATGCTTTCACTTTGGGAGTGAGGCCTATATACACATATATCTATGTATACACAAATGCAGTACTAATGCTTATGAATGTTCAACAGTAACGTTAAATTCAAACGGGCTATTAAACCAGATAAATTATCCAGTTGTAAAGTCTGACATCGGGTGTCTTTGTTTTCCGGGTCCAAACACTATCATGTTCCACAAGCCAACAACAAACATTGTTATTATACACTCACATTGAGCTACTGCCAAAAAATCATGAGCCTAACTTTTATCTCCACACTGAATAATTAGTTTGCCAGACAGTGATTCATCCTTTCTGTGTTTAAAATACGGGCGTCCTTGATGGTGAGCCCGGGGAATACTGGGTAATTAAAGGTGCGCTATAAAAATAGTGTTCATTGAATATGAATCAAAAATGGTATTCTCACTTTAAAGAGAGTAGAGGCTTGAATATAGAAGCAGTTTTCAATGTGGGATGACATCATAGATTGATTTTTCAGGTAGGCAGCAACAAACGTGTAAACAGTTCACTTTCGAGTTAAAGAGGGGAAGAAGGGTTTCCTCTTTAGCAGTGATCCCCAACATTAACCCTTGAGTTAAAATGACAGGTTTGGTTCTTGTGCTGGCCCCAGTCATTCCATCTCTTTGTAGACTTGTCATAAATCAGACCGAACTGGTTCTCGTCACTTGGTGCAGTATTTTAAAAAAAAAAAGCCTTAAAAAGCTCATTATTCATTTCCCATCCAAGTAGTACAGATGATTCCAGTTATTTATCTACACAAAGTCCTGATGACTCTCGGGGCCAAGATTTGAATAATTTATAAGGACAAATGCAAAGTAATTGCGCTTAGTTTGACTTTTCGCATTAGACTTGTCTGTTCTAACCCTCGTTTCTTTTTGAGAGAGCCACATAACAAGATATTCAAATGAATGTCCTGATGTCCAAGGGCTCCGTTTGTAATTTTACGCTTATAATTAAAATGATTTATAATGCATTCTGTACCGCAATGTTTGGTCATTTTTGGACACTAGTAATAAAGTTTAGACATTTGAATAGATGTGTTTGGCTCTCAAATGCGAGAATAAAAGAAATTATATTAAGTTGAACAAATGTTGTATTATGTTAAATATTTAGAAGCTAAAATAATTTGAATTTCATTGCAGTGATGCTAATACCTTCTGTTATTAAATCCCTCAACCCAAAGTTCAACCTAATTTCAGTTCCTCATACTGTGTTATGATGTAAACTCCAGGTCTGATTTTATCCTCTTTCTTCTAAGGATCAGCAGTGAGGAACTTCAGCCCATTCTGGTTCTCCACGGAGCCGTCGGATACTCTGGCAGTGCGAGGAGCGCCGACGCTGCTCAACTGCTCAGTCCACAGCGAGTCTCCTGCCAAGATCGAATGGAAGAAAGACGGCTCTTTTCTCAGCCTGGCCTCAGACGATCGCAGGCAGGTCCTGGCCGAAGGTTCTCTGCTCATCAGCTCAGTGGTCCACTCTAAACACAATAAACCCGATGAGGGGGTTTACCAATGCGTGGCCACTATAGACAACCTGGGCACCATCGTTAGCCATACAGCTAGACTCAATGTAGCAGGTAAGCCACATGTTGTTTGATGCACACATCTACACAGCATTTTCATACAAACTGTGTAATATATATACATCATTTATTGCCATGTTGCTTCAGCGGTTCTTAACTAGTTTTGCTTCTTTATACATGTAAGGACAGAATGACAGCTCTGTTTGTATGTCCTGTCTACTTCCTTCAGCGTTTTTGCCTGCAGTGGAGTTCAGTAAGTCAGTCAGGGTGTCTGCTGATGCAGCACCATTGTTGTAAATGTGTGAGAGCAGGTATGTTTGGCTGTACAGCTGCTGCTATATTGGGCCCTTTGAGTCGAAATGAAAGTGACCTTGTTTCATTTGCAGGAGGCAAGCAGCAGGGATTATGAGGTGTTTGAGTTGGGTCTTACCCTGAAATTCAATTTTGCTGTCGGAGGGAAAAAGGAATGCAATTAAGTTACATCAAGCCCTTATGCAGTCTTGCAGAGTTGACTGTGTAACCTCACTAAAATCTCTCTGAAGGAGTTTTGCTCTGACAAGTCAAAGGAAAATGCTTTTTTTGAGGTAGCTCAAGAGTGGAAGTCCGTTTTGAGTGAACAAGCTCATTATTTTTGAAGCGCAGGTTGGAAATTTTCATTGGTCTTTTTTTTTGTGAGGCATTCTCAGCTGTGCAGCAGATTGGACTAAAGTGTGTGGTTTTCTGACAGTCCGCACAGCTTAAATGGCGTTTCAGCAAAATTCCCATTACTGTTTTTTGGAATTTTTCCATAAGGATGGAAAGTCACTTAGTGACTTACAACTTACTGAGATACCACTTATATAAGTGTATATAATATCTCAAATGTTCCTCCTAGACAGTTTTCCTTGAAGAAACAGATTTTGCATGTGTCTAGTCTAAAGCAGGGGTCCTCAGCCTATTTTAGGACATGGATACTGGAGAAGACACTGAGCAGTGATCAAATGTTTCTTTGTATGATATTTCAGTATTTATAGTTCATGATACTTACTTATATAACATATGCACAATTACTGTAGTGCCGCATATGGATGTTTTTTTTCTACCTACATTTTAAGTGAAATCTTTAATCTTTAAGAATTTCTGTGTACTGTACAGTATGTGCAGGTTTACTACACAAAATGGCCCTCGACCCTTTCTGTCCGGGATTCAAAGAGGGGAAGATCATCAATAAATCATACAGCAGTACCATCATCTTCCACAAACTTATACGTGCATGCACTGGCAATGGATGTCTATGAAGCAACTGTTTGCTTGCGTAGTGTGTGTTTGTAAAGACCAGCATAAAATGTGGCTGCAGTAATGCTCTGGATGTGCTACATACAACTGATAATGCTTTGAAGTGTAAATTTTGAAAAGGAGCAGATTCATTTGTATTGCCAGCACAAACAATGCCTGCGGTGTTTTGTTCTGTTTTCAGGTGAGCTCATAAAAAGTCGCCTTTCTTCGCTTCACTCCCACATTTTATTCTTTCAGAGACCGTGAACCGTCTGCTGTGGCTGACAGCCGTGTAATAAAAAGGTTAATTGTTGCGTCTTTGCTGTGGGCTATTACAATTCCATTGCGTTGGGAACAGCTCTGCCGTCGCCACAACCTGTGAGACGTCAGAGCGACAGGCACTCAGACAAATAGGAGAGTAATCAACATGATGGATGGAAGAAAACCGTGTCCCTCCTTCCGCCAGTCGCTTACCACTTCTTTTTCTGCTTAACTACACATAAAAAACAAAGGTCCTATTCTATCTCTTTGCAGCAGCGAGACGGTGGCCGTCACGTCCGCGTCCGTTCAGAAGGGGATTAGCCACAGCCTTGGCTATTTGTATTCTTGGAGCGTCGACTCGAGATGGCAGGGCAGGAAGCAAGACGTGGGTAATGGGAATTGTCTTGCTCGTGCCGCCTCACAGCACGCTCCACACTTTGAACCCAAGTCCTCAAGGCAGACTAGAAGCGGGGTCGTTCAAGCTGCCAAAGAGAGGACCTGAATTGAAAGACCTTGTTTGTATGCTCCACTGCTACCCTGGAGGAGCTCAGCAATATTTCTCTGCATTTCTTCCTGTCTCTAAAAATTAGGGTAAAATGTTGCTGTGTAGAATCACCTTGTGGCGCTCTTTTGTTGCAGGGATTTTGCCAAGTAGGACATGTTCCTGGATCACCTTTCTTATTCGGCTTGAGAAAAGTCTATAGTAGCTGGAGAAAGTTGGCATTCTGATACTTCTAAATGGTAGTTACTTGGCCGGCACATCACCCCAACCCCCGCCCACCCCCCAATAATCAGGGCGTGTTTTGTGCCATACAAACTGATCCGGGTTAAGGATGTGACGTCAATCCAGAATCTTTCCTAACCCCCGTCTGCATTCGCCCTTCTGCATCCCTATCTTCCTGTGACCTCTGCTCGAGTGGAGTTGTCCTGTTCCCCGAGCTGTCTACTGGTCTCTCAATCAATCAGTGTTTCATTTCACACTTCAGCCCTCTACACTCACCCGGCCCTGCTGGCTGCCGGCCCAGCAATGAAATTCAAACGAAACACAAACAGCTATGAATTTGAAAGAGCGGTGACACTGGAAACATTCATATTTCCGTTGTTTCATTTTGTGCCCGTTCCGGTACAATCCTAGCAGTTTTGGACAAGCTTTGTTGTTGCTTATGCTCTGAAAAGACCGAATGTCTTATTTAGGAAAAGTCTCTGTATGCGTGTCTAAAATGCTAGGCTACTAAATAGCCGGTTGTTTGCTCCTGTGTCAGCTTTCAGTTTGAACACTGAAATGAATTGCAGCCTGAGATAATATCTTAGACAATGAATGCTGTCTGAAATTCATTGTGTGCTCATTTGAGTTTGAAATGCTATATCAGCGCTGCGGTGAAGTATGCCTGCTCCCCAGATAGGCGCCTTTCTGAGAACATGCCTCTACTGTTTCACTGACGTCTGTATTAGTACATGTGTGTGCTTGTGTATTTATGTATATGTCATTGGGAGGGTATTTTGGTTAAATGAATGGGCGTAGACAATAAGCATGGATCACGTTTAGGGGCTTGCGTTTCGTTCCTATACTTAAGCAGGGATGCAGAAACCTCCCAGAGAGTAATATTTACACAACATCCACACTCAGGAAGAGAACACAGAGCCGTTGTTTCGTGGTAAATTTTGGCACATGATTCCATTGACCTGAATTGTCATGTCTTTGGATTGGCTCCACTGCCCGCGCTTGCGGCTTTCAGCTGTGCAGCCTGTGCGGGGCGTTTTTAGCTTGCGTACAGGCCAACTACATTTGTCCGTGTATGCTCCCATACATATTAAAGCAGAATCGTGCAGAGATCGTATAAGAGGGAGTACATAGATGGATTGCTTGTAGAGAAATGAATGAGAGAACCGCTGCACTCAGTATGGTGGCTGTAGGGAAAAAGCCTTTAGGTTTGAAGAGCCAATCAGCTCAAAGTTTGAGGTAGCTAAAGTTAGACAAAACCAAATTTAGCTCTTTGGTGTGATTTGAGCAAAAGGCGGCAAAATTAAGCATGCTTTTGTTGACATGCTGTTTGATCAAAACCTTAACCGGTAGTTATCATAGGGGCATGATTCTTGCCTGGTAAGACCTTTTTTCAAAATGTCCCCAAGATCAACTTGCATGCCTTCTTTCTTGCTTGTGCTGTACATTTCCCATTTGTTAAACTGTTGTTCTTTGAATAGATCAATAATATTTAGCACAGGAGCCAGAGCATATTGAGAGTTGGTGTTAGTGCGTGGAGAAAATTGACTCTATTTTAAGGTCTGTTTTTGTTATCATCCAAATACCGATATTAGTGTCAACGCGCTGACAGTTAGATGTCTGCAGTGCGGTAATGTGAGAGGACGCAAACGCCAGTGCAGCTAGAAGACTAGTAGTTACCGAAGGCAATCTAAATATAAGATTGTACAAAGCATGCAGTATTAAATATCGAAGGTGAATGACAACTGATAGTTGATTGTTCATCCAAAAATAAAAATAGTGATTAATTACTCGCCTTCATGCCGTTGTAAACCTGTACGACTTTCGTTCACCTTCAGAACATGAATTAAGATATTTTTGATGAAATCTGAAAGCTTTCTGAAGTCTCTTTTTTCTTCGTGCAGAATTTTCATAGCTTCTTGACATATGGTTGAACTACTGATGACTATCTCCGCAACGTCCTTGCTACCTTTCTGGCCCTGATCATCACTATATAGGGAGACATATGTCTAATTGGAATCAGATGTAGCCTTAATGCATAGTGAGCCAACCGCTAACCAGATTTTACCAAGTGCACCATGTCCACATATCTGTTGACCCTGGAACAATATTGTGACTAGCCAATCAGATTTGAAGAGACAGTTTACAGTTTTTGTGAAGTTTACTCTTACGATCAGTGTTTGGTGCTTGTACATCAGTGTCAGTCATCTATCATTTCCTCTGATTTTAGGCATTACTCATGGGTAAGGTTAGGTTTAGATGTAGAGATATGGTCAAGACTATCTTTTTGCATTAAAATGTTGTTCCAGGGTCAACAAAATATGTTGACCTAGGGACGCATTGCGCTTGGCAAAATCAAGCGTGAGCCAACTATGGTTTTTCATTACTGAACCAGTTTCTGTGTTTCCGACAAACATTTGCAGACTTGTGTGGGTGGTACTAAAGCACCCTTTCGGTGGTTGGAAGAATTGTGTCTTTTTAGTATGATATTTGACCTTAAGCAGATCTCGCTCTTGGGCACAATAAACATGTAGCGGGCTACTTTCTGCATCAGCAGACACCAGACCTGCATCTAAGACCAGCAACCTTGAGGCTTTTATTTTGAAGTACGATACGTTTAACAGATTGTCAAGTAGTGGTACTTGCCTCAGATTGAGAGGAAGACAGCAGGAAATCACCCCTATGAATCATTTATCATCCCTGACAAGCGGTTGCCGTCTTTTCTATCCTCGATGCTTATATGTTTGTTTCCGAGTTGTGCTGATGCAACAGACACATTTAGAGACTCTGTGTTTTGCATTATTCATGATTTTAGATTACTTCACTAAGAAAATCCACAGAGAATTCAAATCCCGTATCTAGCGATAGCAGGTAAACTTTATCACGCTCTCTCATGTTTAGCGCTTTTACCTGTGGGATCCGTTTATCACTCTTCGTCACTTACCACTTAGCCAAGGCTTCTCCCAGATGAGTCTGCATCTGAATCTGCATAACAAAGCAAATCTAGATGCTCTTGCTTCATTGTTTGTACTCCCGTAACACATTGAGATTCATTGTGCAGTGCTGTGGAGAGTGAGATTGGATGGTAGACAGCACGTCTTCGCTAGAGCAGGACTCTTTGGCTCTTTCAACTCTGCACTGAAGTGTCATTATGCCAAAAGCCTCTCATCTAAAAAATTGGCGCTTACAAATCCTGATCGCTCCTCTCGAGCTTCAACCCCAAGGGAAATCTTCTCTTCAATACAACTCTGATTGAGATGGACACAAGCAACACCGTGCATGGCTGTCCTTCATCAGATTGACGGACCTTTGAACTGTATCCATTTGGATTTTCTTAAAGATCGATGCTTCTGTTAAGAACTTTGAGTAGCCGTGACAGTCCTTACGGAGTGGGCTGTGATTTATTTTGTCATCCACGTAAAATGTTCTTTTGTTTTGCAGTCTTGGCTAAGAATAAATATTAAAGAAAGGTGCTAAATGAAGCATGCTAATGCTCTTTGGACCCCAGGGGTCTGTCTGACATTGTAAGAGGATCCACTGAAAACCATTGAAGAGGCATTTCTATGTAAGTGGTTGCGAGGGCATTCTGGGTCATTGCTAGGCTGTTAATCGAGTTTCTAGGTGGCTACTAGACTATAATGTGCATTAGTGCCCAGCCACTTTTTCAGCTGTGTTGAGTTTTTTGAATGAACCTTTGAAAGATATTCTGAGTAAAGATGTATACGGTGAATCATAACATTTCAACCATTTATTTGAAGCAAAAAAATATTCATTTGGACAAAAAGACAAGGGGACAAAACAAAAATGTACTTGACAATAAGAAGAAACAACTTCTATCTCATTAAGCATTGCGAATTGCATTAATAAAGCAATTATGGAGAAATATAAAACCATTGATTTCAAGTTCAGAAACACTACAATTTAAGTCAATTCTAAAATATCTATATATATCTTGATTTGCAAGTTTTTCGCAGCTTAGCAAGACCTCTGCAAGCTTTTTTTTTCTGATGGTTGAAATTTTATATATAGCCTCCTAGGTTATTTATTTATTTTTTGCCACAAATTCAGCTTTTAAACAAGGTAATTTTTTTTTAGATTTTTAACAATAACTGATGGTAGCTAGGACATCGTTTAAGGTTCTAGGTCAGGGTCCTAATATGCAAAGACAAAATAGCTTCTACTATGTAAACAATGTAGAACTATTATACAATTATTGTGATTAACATTGTGATTCCGGACCAGTAAATAAAAAATATTTAAAATGTATTTTAGTATTTTTAGCTTTAGATTTTCTTATAGTTTCCCATGGACCCACCATCATTCCCTTCCCACATGGAAAGAATCTATATGAGGATATATGCGCATATATATTATCATATATGAGCATATATACTGCATATAGGTTTCATATATGCCCATATATACTATTATATATATGTGCATATATACTGCATATAAGTTTCATATATTTGCATATATCCTCATATAGATTCTTTCCATGTGGGTTGTTATCACTGTAACAGTTATTTATGTAATGAAATAATGTAAATCTGTTACATGTAAAACCTCTAAATACTGATAATATATAGGCGCATATATGCCACATATAGGCAAAATTGAAGTGCATATATGTGCATATACAGACCATATAAGTCTCCTGTATTGGATAGGGAGTTGGACTTGTCCCAGGTCCGGCAGGAATTGTAGGTGATGGAAATGAATAACCAGCTCTTACTTCACCTTCAATACCATGACTGAGGTGAGACCCTTGAGCACTTGGATGGGTTGATAATTATTTTTACATATTTTAATAATTTTACGAATATATAGGTAAACATATAGGTGCATATATGTACATATAATATAGGAAAACAACCAATTTTATATATGTCACATATATGTACACATCAGTGGCGGCTACTGGTCTGTCAAATAGGGGAAGCTCATTTTCGCCCTACATCATAAAATTGTCTATTTATCTA
>JAUCMU010000125.1:27490582-27503081 GCA_032275025.1 Enteromius treurensis
AAACGGCCGCTTTTGCCTCTTTCTCTGACACTTTAAAGTGCTTCCACACTGCTGACATGTTTGCTGCATAGAGCGCGACTCTCACTCTATGCGGGTTACTATTTGATCGCGTCATTAAAAACGTCATTGTTCAGCAAAAATTTATTCTGCCTTTTTACTTATTCTTTATTCTTTACTATCATAATCTCGGTTGCCGAACATTCGGTGCATCCCTAATATATCATTTTCATCATTTACTCCATTGCCTGGTGTGGCAAATTCAGTTTTGGGACCCCTCTGAGTGTGAGCTACAGTACTAACAAATACCACCCTTATCTCTTCTCACATTCCAACTTCCTGTGCGCTATGAGCTTCCTGTCAAAAGCTGAGTTCAGACAGACTGACACAGAGCAGATCTGCAGATGCTCCGGAGGCCTTACAGAGTCAGAGATCCACACAGACAGAAAGAGCAGTGGGTCAGTGTTGCTTTTGTTTATCGTGGTATCTATCTGCAGCTGTCAGTGCTGAGCGCATTAATCAGGTTAGCTGGTGGGCCGACTGCAGGGCTCTGACTGCATCAGGCAGGTGTTGAGGGCCCGCTCTTTCCTCATTGAATAAAGTGTGCAGGCTTTGATTGGCAGGTCTTTTCACAGTCTTGTTCTGCTGGCGCTACAGAGCGTGCTCAGTCCGGCCCTGTGGAGGTACGCTCCCCCCCCACCCCCGTCTCTGATAAGAGGGGAGACGCAAGGTCCTGACAACACATTTATCTGTGCTTTGTAATGCGATCGTCCTCTCTCTGCGGTGGGGCCGTCTCCCCTGGCAACGACCTCTTGTGAAGGTCAGTATAGCTGAGAATAAGGGAACAAGTAGCTCAACTGAGTTGTTCAACCAAATGCAGTCAGTGTTGAGTTTCTGCACCTACACACACACACAAACAAAAACTAGAGCTGACTCTCATTGCTTTTTTTAAGCAATGTTATGTGACATGAGGGAATTTTATCAAGAGAAGAATCAGTCTAGAGATGAAGGAAAAAAAAAACCTTTCATTTGTTTTTTAATGTTTGCAAAAGACTCAAATTATTAAATTAAATCAAATAAATTAATGACATTATTGTAAAATAATTTATTTTAAAATCAAGCAAACAATTAAATAAAAAAAAAAAACTAAAACCTTTTTTTTTTCTAATAAACAAATAAAACATTTCAAAATAAAAGTGGGGTCAAGCTGGGGCAGAAATCCATTCATCAACTTCCTGCTAAGTTTATATATGGAATAATAGATAAAAAAATAATTTATATATTTATATATATATATATATATATATATATATTTTTTTTTTTTTTTTTACATTTATTTATTTATTTATACAACTCAATTTAAAATATAAGTGGGCTCATAGCTGCAAAACCTTATTAATGAAATGAAGTGAAAAAGAAAATCTGTTCTGTGTAAACTTTTCTTCTGAGAATTCAGATTCTCTCACGTTACAGAGATCTCAAACATGGTTCAAAATGCAGATTTTTTCAAGATACCAAAGTCTGCAAACAAAAGTAATTTCCGTGTGAGCACAAACATCATCCCATTTTTCAAAGACCAAACGATTTGAGCTAATTTCTACATCAACTTTATATTTCACACTATGTGTAAACAATTTGTGTGTGTGTTTTCATTTCTCCTATAAATTTCTAAGAAACATCTGAGGCAAACATCTTTAAATCTTCCGAAAGAGCAACCACTGAGCAATTAAACCCCTCTGAGAGCACACAGAGTACCAGTGCTTCATACTGCTGCAGTACACAATAAATAATAAAGGGTTCCAACACCAATAATTATTAGTCTGTTTCCCTGTCTGTGCAGTTGGCATTCAAGACATGTCTTTAGGGCATAAACACTGGTGTGTGCATTTTCATTAGCTCATCTGTATGCAAATTCAAGATCAAACGGAGACCCCTCCTCTTTCCCTGAATGGGTCAAACTCGCTATTATACCCCTTACTGATACATTTTCAATACATGAAAGGGTTACTCCTCTCCAAAATGAAAATGTTGTCATTTATCACTTACCCCCGCGTTGTTCCAAACCCGGAAAAGCTTTGATCATCGTCAAAACACAATTTAAGATATTTTGGATGAAAAACCAGGATAGAGATAGCCCGTCTGCCATTAGTGGTCTAACCGTAATGTTATGAAGTGACAAGAATACTTTCTGTATGGAAAGAAAACCCATTCGGCACCATAGCACCACTTCTGTGTGTCACAGCTGACACTTTCCATACAAAAAGTATTCTCGTCGCTTCATAATGTTACAGTTGAACCACTGATGTCAGGTGGACTTTTCTGCACCTTCACAGTGTTATTTACTTGGCAGTCAATAGGACAGTCCAAAGCCTCACGGTTTTCATCCAAAGTATAATAAATCGTGTTTTGAAGACGAACAAAGCTTTTATGGGTTTGCTACGACATGAGGATAAGTGATTAATAACAAAGTTTTCATTTTGGGGTGATGTAACCCTTTAAAAATGAGTAAAAACCTGAGGAAAGTCTTGAAAAACCAGAACAGTTTAAATCTAGAGCTTTTTTTAAAATAAAATGCTTAAAACGTCTTGTTTATTATGCATTCGATTAAACTTTCGGTATTCCTGAAACATACTTTATATATCTTTAGAGAATTCTCAGAATGTTAAACATGATCAAGTCCGTCTTTCTCAGTTTTCATCTTGATGGTCTACGCTTGATCCCTGCTGGGTCTCTCTGACTGTGTCTGTGTTTGTGTCTGCTGTGGGCAGGAGCCATATTAGACTGGCCATCTCACTGCTGCTCTCCTGCCATCTAGTCTCCATGACTGAAAATCATTTCTTTTCCAATTACATCCACGGCACAGTGAAATGAAATGTCATCCTGTTTGGTGGTACTGGGCTTTCTGAAAACTCTCATGTTGCAGCTGATCACAGTCAAAATCTACAGAACATTTGACAAGATACCAGAGGATTTAATGCAAACCTGCCACTGAAGTTTCTTTTCATCTCAGCTTTTCCATCGGGTTCACCTGACCATAACCCTCACTGTCCAGTAACACTTGTTCTTTCTCTTACAGTTTTTTTCTGGTTGCATGGCAATGGAGTACAACATGTCTGGCTCGAGCTCCCGCCGATCTCCTGCTGTACAATATAAAATCAGCGCCATATAACAAATACATTGTGCGACATCTGCTTCGAATGCGTTTCTGAAACCAGAAAAGAATAGTAAATAGAGGCGGCTCATGGTCATAGTATGACCTCACTATGAAGCTGCTGTCTCTCAGAGGTTTGTGGAAGCAGATGTGAATGTATGCTTGCGATATCTCACATTGATGCCGTGCTAATGTATCAGAGTGGAAAGGGAAGTTTAATTGCGTTAGACTTCTGATGAGGCGGCCTCATGGGAAAGCGCCGCTCGTTCACTAATGTGTGTGCCCGTCAGCAGCCGGACGCTTCTGGGAAACCGGCCTAAAATATAACCTGTGGGCACCCTGACATTCATCTCTATAGTTAGGAGAGATGAAGAGCTCAATAGTGAAGAGGAAGTAGATGAAGCTGTGACAAAGTTGTGATTTAATATTCAAAATGGATTCAAATAAATAAATTAAAGATGGATTATTATTGGCTGTCTTCCTTAGTTTATAAATGTTAGACCATTTGAAACCCCCGGGAAGCACTCTGTGGTTATTTTTCTTCGTTTTTGTTGATAAGTGCTTCTTATTAAGAATGCAAAGATGTTGCGTTCCTAAATGCATAAATTCAGAGCAAATGCAGAGATGGGGTTTGTATCATTTCCTGCGAGCTCATCTGCTCTGAGATGCTGAGAACGCAGGTTCATGAGCTGCTCACATGTAAATAAACACGTTTCAGTGCTTCACTCTGAATCAAGCAGTGCACATATTTGAATTAAATCACAGTCTAAGACTAGTGCTTTATACTAGCCCTGGTAACTAATCCTGATTTGAACTTTACAAACCATCTTGGACCAGCAGCAAACCAGATGATGGTCAAAAATCAGCTCGACTGCATTAGACTACCATGATCTCTTTTGTCCAGTTGTAAACTGGCGAGTATAAATGGATAAAGAAGTTACAACCTGTCACTTTTTTTATGAACCTTTTAACATGTCATTGACTTTAGGAAGTTGCATTAACGACTCTTTAAACATTTAGTGAATGCTGGTGTGCCATATATCATCATAAATGATCACACTTTAAACTGATTGCAAGTCATTAGTAAGCCTATATTATCAGTACTCTGTGTTATTTGCTAAATGTTTTTCCACACCATATTAATTGCAATCTCAACTTACATTGACTGAAGAGCCTAGACTGTGATCTTCATTTAGTAGTTCAAAGGATTTAAGTTCAGAGGCGGTCTGGTTAGTTTTGGAAGCAGCTGTGTGGACTCCATTTAAAGTCATAATAGAGGATCTTACAGGCCACTATCAAATATTTATTCTTGCTTGTAAGGTTCATGCAAAATTTACAGGCTGGGAAAGGTGACATGTAATTCTCAGTGTGACTCCTCCCTGAACTGGGTCATGTTATGGCTGGCAGTTTTCTCCTTTAGCTACTTCTTAGACAGCGTATTTATAGAACTCCAGTAGAGATGACTGGAGCTTAAACAGCTTTCAAATTTGGACAGGAGCCATTTTAAGACTGCACGGGACCTTGAGATGAATATTTCATGAGCGGTCAACTTAAATCTTATCTTTTAGTGAAAGATAATTTGAAGGGTGGTAGGGCGTTCTCAGTAGATGGTGCCGTTTGTTTTGATTTTTTTAAATGATGGGTCATTTTTATTCAAGAAGGCTGATATACAGGGAGCGCAAAGAAAAACATACTGATAAAGACTGCAAAAGAACATGAAGTTTATTTTATATGAAGGCAGAAACGGACCATTATATAAGCTTTTTTGTTTCAGAAAATGCATCAAAGTATTTTATTTATGTATTAGTTTTGTTTGTTTTTTGCCAGCCACAGCAAGTATTTATTTATTTATTTATTTATGTTTTGTTAGATTTTTTATTTTATTTTATTTTAATTTTTTTTTAATTTAATTTAATTTAATTTAATTTATGTTTGTTTGGTTTAGTTTATTTTAATTTAATTTAATTTAATTTAGTTTAGGTTTGTTTGTTTGTTTATTTTATTTTATTTAAATTTTTTCCCCCGTTAAAAGTCTGTCTCTCAGAATAATTTGTTGCGTGAATATCTGAGCACACAATATCAAATGAAAGAACAGCGCCTCTAATTTTAAACTGAAACTAACAAATAAAAAATGAACAAAAAATACAATTTTATTCTAGCCACGTATTCCTTTTTCATTAACAATTGAATGTGGATACATCTCATGAAAAAAAACTTTTTAACAAAAAACTGAAAAGGTCAGTGGTGCGGAAAGAGTTAAATTGTTATGATGATTAACGATAACAACAATTTCTTGAAATTCTGTATATTTGTATTTTTCAGTTTTACTTTTGCTCATTCCACATTAAACTTAAATCTAATAAATAACATGGCTAATATGTAAAGTTAATCTTGTCAGTGATGTCAGGACTAACACTCATATGACACAGTTGGCAGCGTTTTCTCGTAATAATGCGTAACATCCATGTTTATAGCAGGCAATGCTATTTATTTCCTGGCTCTCTGTTTACTGCTACTCGAGCACATGCTGCTGTGAGGTTGGTCTCTTTGTTTTCTTCCCAGACCTTCCCAACCCCAGATTTATCTGCTCATATCCAGCTTTAACTGCATCGGTAAATCGTGCCCAGCTACACTCGCTCTCTACAGGCCCAAAAACCCTGCCGCAAAATGGAGGGAGCTGTTTGTCCATGAGCCTGTAAATTTCTGGAGCTTTTTAAAGAGCTGCATGCCGCCTCTAAGACCCAATAAAGAAGAGTATCCAGACTCGAATGAACAGTGAATGAGCTTCTGCCCAGCGGGGTAGAAGAGACCTTATACCCACTCAAATTCTTTTCTCGGTTTGACAGAGGCAAATGGTAGTTGAGGCCTACTTCATGGTGCACTGGGGGCCTTAGGGGCCCATGATTTGAGGCTGCTACTTATCTCTGCAGGGTTTTTGCCCTCACTATGACTCCCAGTGTGTGGAATCTGCTTTAGGTGGGAATTCTCATCCCCCAATTGATCGTCTGTTTTCCTGTGCCTCAACACTAACCTGTAATGGTCATGTTAGAGTTCCAATTTGGTATGGACATTTACTTCTGAGTTGAGTTTTTTTTTTTATCCAGTTGCAAATTTATATAAATGCTAGCAGTCTTGCAATTCTCAGAACAGTTGTTTGTTCTAAAACTCGCTGTTGTTAATTTTTGTACTAAGTTTTAATTCTAAGTTTTTGTCTCGCAATTTATAATTTGCAATTGCGAGGTATAAACTTGGAAACCTAAGAAAAAAAGGTGTTCGTTCATAACTCGCATTTGCTAATTTACATCTCACAATTAATAATTCAGAATTGCAAGAAATAAACATGCAGTTCTGAGGGGAAAAAAAGTTAAAATTGTATTAAATTAAATTAAAACTTTCAATTGTAGACTTAAATCTAGCAGTAAATAACTCGCAACTATCAGGGAAAAAAGTCAGAATTGCAAATTTATAAAAAAACATTCACAATTCAACGTAAAAAAAAAAGTTTTTTTCTTTTTTTTAATCTAGGTTTACATCCTAAAAACAATAACTTGAATTATGAGATATAAACTTGGTTCTGAGAAAAATAAGAAGAATCGTTGGATAAAAAGTCGCAGTGACCTTTATTATATTTTTATTCTCTAGCAGAATAAGCTACAGTGGACAAACAGTGGCGGAGCTTAGAATCTGACCATTAAACAGGCTGTCCTCTCCCATGAAATCACACAAGAGTCTGGCCAATAAAAACTCTAATGACTCTGTCGATCCAAATCTCCAGTTTGTAGCATGTTCTTGTGTACTGATTGATGCCTGGATCAGGCCACCAGAACGGGGTGTTTGTGTGTGGTAGACCCTCAGTGTGTGTCCGTGAGCGGATTTTGTGAGGCCCAAGCTTATGGCACTCACTGGTTCCCATGTAGCGTTTACACCAGTGTAATGAATCACTCAACAAATGTTGCTCTTGGACTAACTGGTTGGAAAGGACGTAACAGAGGGAGAATATAACAGCAGGGAGGGTTCACGCTGCCACCAAAACACATTGCATGAACTGTTTTCTAAACTGTGATTATTTACGTTAATGGACCCTTGAAAAGAACAGTTTAAACCAGCATGGATTCTCATGCTTTTCCAGGTTGGTTTATGCTGGTTAGAGCTGGTTTGACACTGGACTGGTTAATACATACATGCATTCATTTGAAATTGTGAAATATTAAAAATAACTACATTTTAAATTTCCAGTTTTAAAAATCAGTTTTCTATTTAACACATATTATATGCAGTTTATTCATCTGATTGTGCAACTAGAATTTCTCCAGTTCTTCAGCGTTACTGTACATGATCCTTCATATGGATCTGTCGTGGTTGTTTGAAAAGTAGACATTAGTGTTTATTTAAAATAGAATTTCAATGTAAAAGTCATTACTGTAACTTTTGATCAGTCTCACTGACCTTGAACTTCTGAACAGTATTGTAAAATATATTTTGAATTAATATTAATAACATTTCTCACTATGTTTTTCACTAAATTGGAACAAAAACAATATTATTATTATTATTAAATGGGCTCAAGGAAATGACATTTATTTACAATAATTTGTATTGATATATTTTACATGTACAGAACAGAACTTATAAATGCAATATTTATAATTCCACGCCTCATATTACTCTTCTCATAACATCATATTAAATTTCCAAAAATGCATTTATGTAGTCATTCTATAGATTGTCAAAATATAAGTCTTAAGTGCTGTATTAACCCTTAGCTATGTTTTGTAAATATGTTATACTGTAAGTCCTCTAGCCATATAGAGGTATAACAACCAATGTCAAGATTTCTTCTCTAAAGATTGAAGAGCACTTGTACTTAGTGGACAAAAATACCCAGAATATTTAGCTTAAGAGCATAAAAGCTGTTCTGTTGTAAAAACCCGGTTTTTGTATATAGTTTATAGGGGGATTAAAAGGCCACAGCATGCTCTGTGAAACCTTTCTGTCTGCTGTTATAAAGCAGAGCCTGTGGAGATGAATGAATGCTGTTCTCTGTTCACTCAGAGCCAGCGGCTGATAGCATCTTTCACTGCATGCTCTTTTACATTAAGAGAGAGAGAGCATGGCATGTGTGTAACGGACTAATGCCAGACAAAGGAAACCCCATCACTCCTCTCTCCTATAGTCTCTCACAAAGACATTTTCATTTATTATGAGTCTTTATGTTCACCTGCAAGCCTGCAAGGAATCCATAGATCTTTGTTTTGAGCTTTAGAGGAGGTGCTAATGCAAAAGCAGCTCTTTCCTTCTTTTTCAAGCAACACACACATAAAAAGAAACTTTTATTGCTTATAAATGCTGCTCTTTTATAGCTCACAAGAGTTCTTAGTTATGTTTAGGTGCCAACTTTCTGTCAGATGTTTCTCCTAAAAAGCCTTCAAAAAATAATACGCTTTAAATAGTTTATATTTGATCGTTATAATTGTGAAAATGTAGATGCATGATTTCAATATATAAACATTTTATTATATCGAAATATGTCTAAAAATATTACTTATCTGGTTCAGAAAATACTATAATTCAACTAATTGCGTTACATAAATGTAAATGGTAATATATTTCTATATAATTGTGATTAACATGTAGTTTACCTTTCAGAAACATTACATTTTGTCAAGTTTGCTCTTTTATGGATGTTTTTGGGTTTCTCCGTAGCTGAGGAAACTTGAATAGCAGTGTATGGGATGGTACCACAAATATATATCTTTTGCTTTCCCATTTGCTCAAATAGCAAAAGAAAAACTCCACGATAGTGTTTTCATGACTTTAATTAAAAAGAAAACAATAGAGAGAGACTATATTAACTGCAGTCAAAATGGAGAACAATTTACCATTCCTCTCATAGACGCTGCATTAGAAACACCCCCGCATCTTTTTGTAATTTGATGCAAAGGTAATGCAATACTGTACAAAGAATGGTGTTATAAATGTGCATTCATTTAAAAAAAAAAAATACCAATAAGAAAAAGGATTCACGATGCAGTTGACCGTATAACGCGTCTTCACAGTCTTGTGAAAAGTCCATTATTTTATGTTAAAAGGTAGGCTAAAGTGTAATTCTTTTTTGCAAGTGGATATTAAGGAGATTTCCATATGACGCAGGAAGCAGATAGTGGAGAGAAACATGAGCAGCTAGCCTGTGGAATGAGAGGGAACTGTGATTAAGTGGAGTCAATTGTATTAGGCAAAGTGCTCAACGCTTCGCTCATCATAATGTGAAGTGATGAGCTTACTGCTCCGATGAGCTCTGCTACACTGCTTCAGAGCTAAAATCATGTGGAAGACTCGAGGAACTGATTTAAATAAAGATTTAAATACAGAACCTTCTTCAGCCTTTTCCCAAAAATTTTAAACAGAAGTGTGTTATTTAGTTTGTGCCTTTTCCGGGATTTTTTTATCTGCCCTGCAAGCCAATCACTTTCAAGCATTTTTTAAAATCTCATAGTGATGTTTGGTTTACTTTGTCCGGCATATGACTGCTCTGGAAAAAGGAGCAAATTGGCATTAGATGTCTGAAATATGAAATACAACTGTTATTATATACTTACAGATCTCACATGACAGATTTTATTAGTACACTGTCATTTAAATTTTTTTTATTTATTTATTTTCAGTAATGATGCTGAAACTTTAGCTGTGCATCACATCAATAAATACATTTTGTGTTTTGTTTAGTTTAGTTTTGGTTAGGTGTGGTTTGTTTTGTTGTTTTGTTTTGTGTGGTTTGTTTTGTTTGGGTGTGGTTTGTTTTGTTTAGGTGTGGTTTGTTTTGTTTTTTGTTTTTCTTTTATTTGGGTGTGTTTTGTTTTGTTTAGGTGTGGTTTGTTTTGTTGTTTTGTTTTGTTTTTGTTTAGTTTAGTTTTGGTTAGGTGTGGTTTGTTTTGTTGTTTTGTTTTGTGTGGTTTGTTTTATTTGGGTGTGTTTTGTTTTGTTTAGGTGTGGTTTGTTTTGTTTAGGTGTGGTTTGTTTTGTTGTTTTGTTTTGTTTTTTGTTTTGTTTAGGTGTGGTTTTTTTTTTTTTTTTGTTTAGTTTAGTTTTGTTTAGGTGTGGTTTGTTTATTTTATTTTATTTGTGTTTATGGGTGTTTCATTTTTTTTTTTTTTTTTTTCTAATCAATCCACCAGTTATTTATCTATATTTACCCAAAATACAATTATTTATAAAAAGGGATTTTAATGCATTAAAATGCTATGTGGGGACTTTATTGAGTAAAATAAATTAATTGATAAGGTTATGCATTAGATACTGTGAACTGAATCATAAAAATAAACAAACATATCTTTTTTAATTTGGTATGTCACCTGCAAAATGCTAACTAAATCATAAATACTTAAAATACACCTAAACCTAATGTCAGACTAATTTCTCTACTTTATCACTTGGCTAGAGCAGAGGAGCAGAGAAATCTGTGACTTAGTGACCTGTCAGCACTGCTTCCTGCTTACAGACGAAGTTCCTGGCAGGTTCTCCTCTTAAGGGAGACCAGAGGAACTCCAGGAGGTGTAAGCACTTGTATGCCATGAGTATTTTTCAGCACCATCAGGTTAATTTACACAGGTTTGAGGGCAAAATGTGCCCTTGAGTTTTAGATGTTTTTTTTTTTTTAACTCTAAAGAGCCTCTCATTCAACTCACAGTTGAAACTTTGAACATGGAAGCAAATGATAAATCATTTAAAGTCAACGTGAAATTAAAATAGACCGTATTTGCTTTTTTAATACACATGATCTTATTGGGCATGATTCCTCAGTGCAAATAATTACAGATGACTTGAATTAATCAAAATGCAATAACTTCCTCTGCCTCTAAAGCACATAGATCACACAGACAGAGAAATTAAATGTTAGCCTACAGGCAAACAGCTTTAGGCGTTGTTATTGGTGTTTCAACAATTCAGAAACATTGCCAATATAGCAAGGCGAGTGCCGTTTCGTATACTATTTGCACAGTAAGTACTCAACAATTACTATGCGTGGTATGTTCTTAATAAGAGGATGAAACTTCATTGCAAACCAGAATGTATTGTAATTATTCTGATTCTGTTTTCAGGGATACCGCGATACCTCAGTCAGCCGGAGGCCGCGTCGGTGTGGGTAGGTGACAGTCATGTGCTGAACTGTGAGGTGAATCCAGACCTGGTGTCTTTCATCCGCTGGGAACAAAACAAAGAGCCGGTTGAGCTGGACCAGAGAGTCTTCTCGCTGCCCAGCGGTGCTCTCGTGATCAGTAATGCCTCAGAGACAGACGCAGGACTGTACCGCTGCGTGATCGACAACGCTGGGCCCACCAAGACCAGTGAAGAAGCAGAAATACAGATACTGCCTGGTAAATATTGCATACTTCCTTACATATTTCAGTTTCATACTTAGAATCATATCATCAGACCATGAAGTTGCAAAATTTACTGATGTAAAAAAGCTTTATCTGCTATAATATTTAGACTGATTTATTGACTGAGCTTTAACAACATTTTGATAACAGAAAAATAGTAAATTCATCGAAATTTTCACAGTTAACAAAAATATGTCCTTTTTGCAAAACATCCAACATTTTATTTCTTATTTATGCATGTTAGAGAAATAATTCCATTTAATGGTTTTGCAAACATTATATTAACAATTTTATTATAGATCATACACATTTGAATTATTTTATTTTATTTTATTTTATTTTATTTTATTTTATTTTATTTTATTTTATTTTATTTTATTTTATCTGTTCATAACTTTGAAAGTACTTTGCCACGCTAGTTTTGAGTTTTTGGTTTTTTATTTTAATTCTGAGAACAACAAAAATGTAAATATAATTTATTTTATGATTTGTCTCATTTAAATATTAATATGACTTCAAAACAATTTTTTTGAAGCATTTATCCTTATCTCTTTTATATCAAAAGTAGTTATTTGAAACTCTTTCAAACGTTTTAAGAATTATTTATGTATAATGTATGTAGAAATACAGACTATATTTATTTACTGTACATTATAATTATGTATATAATTATGTAATTATAATAAATATACACAGTATACAAACAACAACAAGCATAAATAATGTATGCGATTAATAGTTCGACAGCACTAACAAAATGGATTATTATTATTTCACGACAAACAAAAATTCTGTCAGGTATGTAAAAAAAAGTGTTTTATAAGAAAAAAGCCAATTCCTCAGCATTCCTAACAGTAAGAATGCAAGACATTGATTCTGAGGTAAATTTCATGCACTACTGCAGCGGTTCTCAATCCTGGTCCTCGCGCCCCACTGCTCTGCATATTTTGCGTGTCTCTCTTTGTTAACGCAC
>JAUCMU010000125.1:27516129-27530405 GCA_032275025.1 Enteromius treurensis
CACACAGACTGAACTGGTGTCTTACCTCAGACCCGCCCTGAGTGAGCCGTCATCAGACCGAGACGCAGAGACAAGCAGGACTCCTAAGCGATTGAGGTTTTTTGTTGTTAAATGTATTAATGAACATAGCAGTAGTTATTTACCGCCGACATCTGAGTGACTGAAGACGCGGAGGATTAACATTACGTTTGGTTCTGAAGGGAAACGCACCCTTGATCAACAGAAATGTGTTTATGTTTGTGCAAATCATTCATGATCCAGCCTCACCTACAGAAGCAGTGAGTATGATGTCTTTTAATGAATATTTGCAAATGGCTTTTCCTAGTAATGTGCTGATTAGCAAGTTTCACTATGAATACGGCTAAAGAAAGATCCTCTGAGAGCGTTTCGGAAAAGAGGGGGGAGTCAGCGGAGCTCGTGAAGATTTGAAGGGTAGGTACACAGAACAGAGTGAACTCTAAAGAGCTGTTTTTGACAGGGTAAAACGAGCGGTTTTTAAACAAAATTTTAAAACAAACTATATTACAAACTTTCCATTAAGCCCCTAAAGAATCATATTAGCTTGTGGAAAATTGGCTTAGTATGACTCCTTTAAAATCTTGATCTAGCAAAGTATTATATTGATGTGTAGATTGACATACTAAAGCATGCTTGATTAGTTTTTAGTAATTTATTTGATTTTATGTTATTAAAATGTTATTAAAATGTAATTTCATAAAAAAATATATTTAAATACATTATACACAAGTCTCAGTAAATATACATCAGTATTTTTTAGTTTATAAGTGCTCCATAAATGCTTCTCAGTACATTCAACAGTACACTTCAATTGTAGTTCAAAAACAATATACTGTAAGTAATTATGAAATAACATACAGGCTAAATATTAGGGATGCTACGGTACAGTGGGCCCACGGTTCGGTTTTCTGTCCACGGTAACGGTTCGGTTTCGATACATCAATATTACTGTACAGTATAGCGGGAGGTCATTTGCTCTTTCTATTTCAAGTTATCAAGGTACAGAGACAATATTAAATTAAAAAAAGGTACAGATTAAGTCAAAAAACCACATTTTGCCCTCTTTCAAAAACAGAAAATAAAGTGCAGTATAAAGTGAAATATAAACATGAACATTATTCAAATAAATGTTGACAGCAACAAGAAAATACTCAAGTTTTCTAAATACACCATCAGAACAAACAACAATAACTAAATGTATCACTAAGTCGTGTCGCTTGCTGCTGAAATGTTAACCCAAGCAGCCTGTAATACAATACAAATGTAAACACTTAAACATTTTTAATTACTTTCAGTTAACATGCAGTAGAGTATACAAAAACATTCCATTCGCTTCTCACTTAAGTATGTTCTTCTAAACTAAAGTATATTATTTCCCAATATATTTATTTTTTCAAGTATGATAAAGTGTATTTTTCACTATAGAACACGTAAGTATAGGCCATTAACGCATAATGCACACTGTTTTAAAAGTAATAGCCACAAGACTTATGTGCATGTGACTAATAACGCATTTTGGCATGAGAATAGTGTGATTAAATTGCTGAATAACCTACAGTATGTAATATTTATAACTACACAACACTCGCAGGAATTACACTGGTAACACAACCAGAAGTTAATTTGCCCAGAACAGTAGTCCCACTTCTAAAAATGCTTCACAGCTCAAATAGTAATGGGTTTTTCTGAATAATGCATGTTGAATAATTCAACCTTTAGCAAAATATGCGATTAGTATTTCTGCATGTAAACCCTTTGGACCCTCTTGTTTATTCCTAGTGCAAGGTTTTGTTTTGTTGTGATCAACATAATTCTATTGATAGAGCAGGTCGTATTTCATCGAAAACATGAATGTGTTCCTGTTTCAAGCGTGAAATAAAACAATGGCTTTCATGTCTTGTTTGCTCAGTTTTTAAATGTCAACCAGTGGGCGCAGAAGAGTTATAAATGCATTCTGCTGCATACAACACTAGTCAACATGCAGAGATGTGTGCTAGTGTGAGAAGGTCAGATTGATCTGGGAATTTCTGCGTTCTCTGTGATTTTGTTATACTGTAGGTGAGGAAACCAGAATCCTATTAAACTTTGATAGACTGTCTTTTTTTGTGCTATGCAGAACATAAAGGAGTAGCTTGTAGGTTGCTGTTTCTTAGCCTACTCTGAAATGCAGGGTGGATGAATAGAAACAGCAGTGTGTGTGTGTTGAGCTTTGACATTGTCTGTAGCATAGCAGGAAACCTGAGACATGCTCCTGAATCCAAGCGAGGCGGTGA
Source organism: Enteromius treurensis (assembly GCA_032275025.1). NCBI lineage: Eukaryota > Metazoa > Chordata > Actinopteri > Cypriniformes > Cyprinidae > Enteromius > Enteromius treurensis. The sequence goes on from JAUCMU010000125.1 coordinate 27,518,421, forward strand.
TAAAAGCTGTGTGGTCATTTGAGATGTTTTATCATTGCTATAATCCCCCTCTAGAACGTATAGGAGTGTAACCTATGAAAGCTTGTTTCTGCCACGGAATAAAAATCTCTCAATTCAGCCTTTTATATCTCACCATTTAGACTAACCTTCAGTTTACATTTCACAATCCTTACTTTTCTGGATTCTGAGTTTAAATCTTGCAATTGTGACATTTTTATGATATGTGTTGTGTTTTTATTACCTTGCTTCAGTAATAATAGTATTAACTCAGTTCAGAAATTAAATGTTTAGGAAAAGTCACTAAAAGTTTAATCATGTGCACATGTACACCAAACTTAACACTAAACCTGCTTTATAGTATTAATGAATTCTAAAGTGATGTATAAGCACCTGTACTATTTTAATTTACTTACATGTAGGCTTGAGCTGTTTTTGAACCGTAGTTTGACAGGGTTCGTTCTCCGAGTTTTACTGCCTCTAGTGTACGACACTCTTAAAAATAAAGGTGCTTCATGGTGATGTATGGTTTTATAACTAATACTAAACCTCTGTTTCGTTTACTTATGGTGCTTTTCCACTGCACGATACAACTCAAGTTCAGTGACGCAGTAATGACGATTTTCTCCGGCCAATCAGTGACCAGCAGAGTCTACACGTCACGTTTTGGTAACGGTACGGCTCGCTTGGAACCTCGGTTGAGGTGGTACTAAAAAAGGACCAGGTACCAGGTACTGTTTCCAGCGGAAAACCCCCCAAAAGTGAGCTGTACTGAACCTCTAAGTCCTGATGCTTCCAAGGTTTTGGCTTGGCAATTATGTTCTGACTCTGATGATTGGTAGATGAAAGGAGAGCTGAGAGAGAGATACGTGGATCTTGAGTTACATGAAATGTCACAGCCTCTTCCTGGTGTAAAACTGATAAGGTGTTGCCGTGGAGTTAAATCCTCATCTTAGTGTCTCACAAGACTGCAGACTGCGTTGCATCTAGGCCCACCCGATGCATTTGCATTGGGCCCAGGGGCTTAGCCAAGAGACGAGAGAGATGATGGGGGTCCAGCATCCAGAAAAAGCAAAAAGCCAGGCAGGTCCCCACCGTGGGGCCTTTGAAACATGTTGAGGTCACACCTCTTGTGAGTAACAAATACTTTCCGCCTGATTGGTTCAAATGCTACAACTTTCTAAAAACACATTTCTGGTCTTATTGTGTTATTCAGACAGAACATATAGTAAATATAATTTATCAGACAGACTATGGATTGTGTTTTTTATTGGCTTTATTTAAAAAAAAAAATGATGCAGGGTGGTTGTGTGACAAAAAATGTAAAAGTGTGCAATCGAACATCATCACAGCTTTGATTTGTGTATTTGCAGCTGATGCAACATTTTTACAGTGAGCGGCCACCGATATGAGGGCTGTGCTACTGGGTTTATGTGTGCGAGGTATACTGAGTGATTGAAACACAAACCATCTGTCCCGTGTGGAGCTGGCGTGAGCAAGAACCCAGCGGTGTGTGACAAGTGTTTTTCAGCAGGTTGTGTGTGCAGGCCTCAGCAAACTGCAGGAGCACATACTAACAGCCATTCATCACCTTACCTCTGTCAGTTTGGCCCTGATGCAGCAACTTATGTTAGATATACTGTTCCAGACACTGTAGAACCCAGCTCACCTGGAAAACACTCAGTGAGCTTCTTTTTGGCTCAACTTATATCCAGCCATAGCTTTATGTAACCATTCTGCTTTTGGCTGGTTTTCTACTTTTCTACGTTATTGACAGACTTATGTATTGTTCTGTAAATGACGATGTATAGTCTCTTTGCCTATTTTACACTTTACTCATTTTGCTCACATTGATACATTTAGATTTTTCTGTTCACTTCCATAAAAAAAGTATAATAATAATAATATACTATAATACCATACTGCATATGTAATGTGTGTGTGTGTGTGTACACATATAATATAATATACTGTACATCATGTACATGTTTCTATATCTTTTCTTTTGCTTATTCTGCAGTTTATTTTAAATAATGCCAATTTATCTTTTGATGTTTTTTATGTATACGATAATATAAAAAATTATTGTGAGAGTGAATTTGTATTAAAATGTGGTTATGTATACAGTACATCTATATCTATATCGTTCATTCAATTGTTACATTCAATTATTTTGTGTTGTTTTTATGAACATAAAGTTTTTATGACATAATGTGTTGTTATATAATCAATATTTTCTTGTACTTTTTTATTATACATTTTTTTTATTTATTTAGTACAATTTATTGGTGGTATGCTTATTTCTGAATATGTTCTGAGCGACAAATATCCTTTTCTTACTTTTATTTAAATATTCATACTTTATGTCATTCAATCAGCACGTGCTGATTTATACAAGAGTGAAGGCAAGTGTATTAGTCATATGCAAGTGTTATGTCACGTTTCGTAAATGTGCAATTATGCAATTGTAGGGAATATATAATCATAGGGAATCAGGCACAGCACAGAGCAACAATCCAATTACATCCCAGCAGACAGGCTTGAATCATTCTGGTGCACACTACCTTGTTATTGAGATGATCTATGTTTATCTTCTCCAAGATCAAATGACCTCATTTGCTAATGGGAAGCCTTTGGAGGTTTTGCGTTTTCCTCTGGCTATTAGGAAAAACAGATTTTAGCCACATCCTGGTGTTTAGGGTATTTTTAGAGGTTAGGAGAAGTCAAAAGGAGCATTTTCTTTCTTAATCAAGTCATATTGTTTTCCCGAAATCATTACTGGCATGAAGCTATTCAGACATTGGAAACATCATTTCGCTGCTTGGCTTATCATGCTCATGTGATTTATTTAGTTTCGTTGCTTTTCTCCTCAGCCTCCCCACAGTTCCTGAAGAAACCAGCTAACATATATGCTCATGAAGCCACGGACGTCATCTTCGAGTGTGAGGTCACCGGCTCACCTGCTCCCACCATCAAATGGGTAAAGAACGGAGACGCCGTCATTCCCAGCGACTATTTCAAGATCATTGTAAGTTGGCAGCTAGCTGTTGACCTTTTACAGTACATCTACAGATAAATACAGTATTTGATCTGGATGACAGCGATGTTCTTGTTTGCCTCTTTGCAGAAGGAGCAGAACTTGCAGGTGCTGGGACTGGTCAAGTCAGATGAAGGTTTCTATCAGTGTTTAGCTGAGAACGACGCTAGCAATGTCCAGTCAGGTGCTCAGCTCATCATATTGGAGCAAGGTATGTTTAAGAATGAATATTTTCCAAAGAAATGTTAACGGCATGTTTGCTTACATTCAATTGGAAATCCAGGTAGCAGCTGCTCCAAGCTGATATTATATTATCGTTAGCTGTCCAGTAGATGATAATCATTAGGAATAAACCTGCTGATGCCCAAGTTGACTTTGGTAGACCTTCTTAATTAAACTAGTTAGAGCTGTCAGACCTGGTTCTAGTCTTTTTTCTTTTTCTTTTATATTAATTTTATTGCACATTGCTTAAGTCCAATTCTATAAGTGTTCATAACACCTCATTACAGTCCTGTAATATCAGTCCATTCGGTTTTACAACTATATCACAGCTATTTTAGGATTTCATTAAGCAATCCTAAATATTTCAGAGATACTGGAGGATTTATCCATGTAGATTATCTGTTTTTAATGGAAATCTAATTGAAGGTATGGTAGTTTTAGTGTAAGTCAGGTGCATGATGCCATCTGCTACAGCTTCCTCTCTGGCAGTGCCACCTGTTCATTGTGTGCGTGTGTGCGCTCACAGGCATATGTGCGCCAGAGTTTATAGTTAAATGTGAAATAGTTGAAATAGTGTTCTGGGTCGTTGCTGGGCTGTTACTTAACGATCAGGGGAAATGATTTAGCTTTAAAAGGAAAGTTCGTCAAAAAATGAAAATCATGTAATTACTCACTCACTCTCATGTCATTCCCAACCTGCAAGATCTTTGTTCATCTTCGGAACACAAATCAAAATATTTTTTTATGAATACTGACTGATCTCTGACCTTCCATAGCAACAAGGATCCTTACTTGACCTGCGCTCAAAAATGTAGCAAGGAGATCATATGACATCAGGAGTTCAACCATAATTTTACGAAACTACGAGAATACTTTTTATGCGCCAAAAAAACCCCAAAAAACAACTTTATTCGATAGATATAAGATAAGCAACGCATATACACATTTTACTTTCAGATCAAAACATAAACACTGAAAACAGCATATCTGTGTATGGTGCTGCTGACACAGAACAGCATATGTTGTTTACGCGTGTGATACCAAAGTGGTGCTATAGGGTGATGTGGAGGAAACAAATTGTAGAATAAAGTCATTAGTTTTGCTCTCTTTGCGCATAAAAAGTATTTTTGTAGCTTTATGAAATTATGGTAGAGCCACTGATGTCACATGGATTATTTTAACCATCTCCTTGCTACGTTTCTGAGCCTAGTGTAAGGATCCTTGCTGTCTATGGGAGGTTAAAAGAGCTCAAAAATATCCTAAGTTTGGAATGCCATAATGAATAGTAATTAATGACAGAATTTACATTTTTGATTGAACTATGACTTTAACAACTGTAGAAAACGCTGTAGAAACGAATAACTGTTTCCCAAACATGGTTGCATCTCCGTTTTTTCAATCACTTCGGTTCGACAAGATAATACGGTCGTTAATGATGTCATGCATAGGTGGTGGAGCAATAGTTTCTACTAATTCATCTAAACGAGATCTCAGAGATGCCACCTTAATGAACATGGTGGTTGTAGTATGAGCTGGTTTAAGCTCACCTGTACATGACCAGCTCCAACCAGCGTTCCAGCTTTAAAACATACCTAACTGGCAAATGCTGTTTTTTCAATAGGGCTGTGCCACATGCGCACTCTTCAAAAACAGCGCATTTAGGACAAGCTTAAATGTATTTAAATGGAGTCGAAGATATAGATACTGAAGTATGCATGTTAGCTCGCTTGCTAGCTCAAAAGCATGATTTCTTGCTAACAAGAAACTATGTTTCTAACCACAGGTTGAGGTGAGAACTATGGTTTTGGGAAACACTGAACAGAAAACCATATATGGTGTAACCTTAATCGCATAACGATGCTAACAGGAAACGCACCCAGAAGAGCCCTTCCCAGAGTCTCTATGATGTGTACTTATAGCATGATTTGAGATAACATATTATCCCTGTGCATTTATGACTGTAAAGGACAAGAACAGCAAACCCAACACTGAAGGGCTGAGTGAAGATTGCCTTGGCAAGCAACTCTAAAAATTTTAATGCAGCATATACGAGCGGTCCCGATTGAATCAGATTGTCGCTATGTTCCTGTGATACTTGTATCTTTCTGAGATGAAGCCAGCATCTCTTTGAAATCTCCTTGCTCCTCTCATATGAAATGGCCTGTAAACGCTCTAGTTTGGCAGGCTTCTCAGCTTGCTCTAGTAAAAGCCGCTAGACAGGTCTGATTGGAGGCGTTTTGAAACCGCGGTTCTCGCCGCCATCTGGACAAGCACATGGTGAATGGAGAAACACGGTTGCCTATCTTCACTTATTGTTAGAGCTGATTGCTGAGTTTATTAAGTTACAGACTGGGAGCTTGTTGCGCAGTCTGTGAAACTTGCTCATTATATTTCTTTCTCTGTATGGGAATATATGATCCCATACTCATTAGTGTAATTCAGCATTGTGTTTTCCCAGTAGTCACAGTGCTTTAGATTTGACATGCTGTGATTACCTTAAGCACAATGTAATTGAACAGATTTGCTCATGATCTTACAGTAGATTAAAAACGGCTGTGATCAAAATGAGGGTTTTTTAACCACGGAAACTACATTGTAACCGACAAACGTAGTGTTTTTTGATATTGTGTGTAGCAGCAGAGCAGCCCTGTGAGAAATTTGGGTCACCACAAGCATAAAAAAAAAAGAGTTAGTCATATAGCTGGTATGAGATGAGGACGTGACCTGACAATTTGATGCCGTCTCACTCTTTGAGCTTGTTTATTTTCCCCAGATTAATTTTAATTCTGTATTTGCATTTGAATGCTTGTTTTCCTGGCAGTGACTTATTATTATTAAGGATTCATGGTGACTGGAAAAAACTTTTTTTTTTCATTGCTTGATTCTTTTTTCGTTTCCAAAACCTTGTACAGCACAAACACCCCACAAAACCCGTTTCCTAGCATCTGTTTCTATACCAAGCTGCATTTTTCTGTGAGTTAATCTGCAGGTTGTGTGTGTAGCAGCCACTCTAGAAGTGTGAATGGTGATGGAGCGGAGGAGAGTGGGGGGTGCTTCCCTATAATCACGGGTGGACAAAGTGCAAGTACTTAAGCAAAAGTAAAGTTTCCCTAATTTGACTCCAGTTAAAGTACTAAGTGCACCCTTTTCATTTTAATAGACCCTGTTCACATGACGTCACACAACTTCTGTTCTGGTATTGTTGTGCTGCATCTGAAATCGCTTAATTCCCTAATATATAGTACGAATTCATAGCATTCGAAATTCAGTAGGCGAGAAGTACCTGGATGACCTACTGCTTCCGCCCCAATTCTGTAGTAGGCATATCATGGACGCTTTCCTATCCCATGAGGCTCCGGGAGAGGAGGCGTACCTGGATAATGTACAGATACTTGAAAAATGTACTGTAACTGAGTAAAAAATGCTTTGTTGCTGTCCACCGCTGGCTGCAGTTGTTGCTGCAGGCGTCAGTCCCAGGTATGTTTGTAGAAAAATGATAGATGAAGCTTGGATGTGTGTGTGAGCACAATGGCAGACAGGGTGATTGATCTGAGAGCATACAGTGCTGATTTGGGCTATATTTGTGTTTATATCTCTGCTGCAGAGCCTGTGGAGCCATAAAACATAAATAGTATGTCTCCGCTGAGGCCTCTCACTGTGTTCATATGACACTTTAACTAGGCCTGTGTGCCAGACACGGCTAACAGCAGAGCAAATATGCTTCACTTATTTATGGCCACAGAAAGAGCCCTCTAGCTGCTTTCCAACATCTCTGCTTTGTTTACAAGATTCATCACTCACTGGTTCGAATATTGATGTGATTTAGTTGATGTCATAAAGCCTGTAGCTGTAACTAAACTCAAAGGAAGGACTCTGTTGGAGAATCAAGAAATTTAATTTCACCAAAATAAAGACAGCAACTAGTTTTATGATGCATCAACGCTAGATTACTGCTTCAAGCTTATTGCAAAGTGTAAGTTTCTTCAGCTTCACACATCATAGTTTGTTATAGATCACATGGGCATGCCTTCATGATTCATTTTTGAATCGTGTTGCCCTCAATCGGATTTGTTTCTAAATTTAGACGGCAGTGTAAGTAAGGAGCATGTTTGAAAAATTAATGTTAAATGTCACCTTTGCATAGATTATTTTGGTGCCACAAGATGCTAAAAAAGCATAAAGTAGTATAACAGTCAAAAACGTCAGTCTAGTGCATGTATTTGCATAAAAACTATTCAAAATCAGCATGTCTTCCGTGCATGGCATCTGGCCTGACCTGTTTAGCTGGGAGCCACCACAGCCTTGAGGCTACAAACACAGTTCAGCTCCAGTCTGCGTCTCATAGGATGACATTTTAATTGGGTGTGAGCTCTGTTATTTCAGCTCACTGTCTTATCTCTGAGAGCTCAGTAGTTGTGCTCAATTCTATTTCTGAATGCAAAGCAGCGTCACAAGATTATCGGAAATCAGATTAATCAGTTATTTTGTTAAATTGATCATTTAATCTTACTTTGTGTTTATATATCCAGTAATATCTATTGTAATGGTTGGTAGACATTCCAGAATAAATACATATATACATAACATAAATAACAACATCAAAACTGCACTGATATATAATCTGGATTTGATTAATTGCAGTTAATCATTTGAAACTATTTATATTAGTTTATTAGTATTTATACATATATATATATATATATATATATATATATATAGCTTATATTTAGTATATATACATGCATAAAAGTTGTCAATCGATAAATCATGATTAACTGCATTCAAAATATACTTGTGCTGTCAATCGATAAACATATATGTGTGCACTGGGTATATTTATTATGTATATATAAATACACACATACAGTATATATTTTTAAAATATTTACATGTATATACATTTATGTATTTATAGTCTTATATTTTAAATAATATATATATAAATATATTTAATTAACACAATATATTTTTATTAAATATATACATGCATGTGTTCATATAATATACACAGTGTACGCACATATATTATGTAAGCATGAACCTTTAATTTGGTTGCAATTTATCGCGATCTTTAATCAATATTTTAAGAATCAAGAAATAACTAAATCATATATATATATATATATATATAAACAATTCCTAAACTTTTCACATTAAAAAGATAATGGCTGCTAAAAGTTTTTAAAATATATTGATATAGATATATTGATATATATTTTTATTGTAATAATTTTTCACAGTATTGCTATTTTTTACAGTACTTTGAATTAAATACATCAGCTCTGTGAGCTATAAAGATTTTTTTTAAAACATGAAAACATTGGTCCCAAACTATTCAACAGCAGTGTCTCTATAACACAATAACAGGATAGTTAAAAAAAAAAAGTTACATCATAAATTTGATTTTTACACACATTTACTATTGCATTATTCAGTTTGCTGAAGCTTGTATTTGGTGAATTCTCATTTTAAATTCTGCTGTGATTTGGTGTGATATAATAATCTAGTCTTTGATGTCAGCTTGCTATTCAAACAAAGCACTACTGCCGGGTACTTTTGTGTACAAATGCCCCGAGCCAAAGCTTCTCAAAGGAGCACAGTGATATTTCTGGTGTTGGGCCTGAGCATGACAAATGGGACTGAAGTGCATGTCAGAAAATAAATGATTTAGTTGACGGACTCGAGTGTGAGGACCGGAGCAGGCGGAGGTTTAGCAGGTGCAGGAGGGAACGGGGCACTGCTTGCTGACCCAGAGGGCCACTGTAGCTGGGTGTAGACATACAGTAATGACATGCCAGATGGGCATCTGCCTTCCCAGCAAACACAGAGGAAGTCCCCTGCCAGCATCACGCTGCGACCCATAATCCTGTGCTTTCGTGCTGGGCGGTACGTCCCGCAGAGGTGCCCGTGCCTCCCCCTAGATCTGCCCTGCTGCTCGGGCTTTCATCTCTTAGACTATGGAAGCAAGACGTCTCCGGAGATGGTGCGCTGCTCTCCATCACGTGAGAGACATGTTTAATCTCAACAGGGGTGTTGATGGCCTTTAATCCATCATCCTCTCGTATTCATGATGTTTACTTTGAAGAGATAGACTGCTGTCACCGCTGCAGTGGTGCCCGCTTCAGATCCGATGCAAAATCGCTGCGGGCCAGCCATATCTCCAATAAAAAAAATGACAAAGACTAGCATGGCTTCTTGAATATCATAGTAACTCGGCTTATTAAAAAATTGTTCCAATCTGCTTGCTTCGCCCGCTTTGTCTGTATTCGCCACAGCAACAAAAAATACATTATATTTTCAAGAAGAGCCTGAAGACATTGTGAAATATCTAATGAATCTTTTACAAAGTCAAAGACAAAAAGATGATGTGATCATTTTACTGTAACTTCAACTCAAAACATTCTGCCCACTCAAGCTGCTCAAGCTGTTTTGATGTCAAAACTACAAATACATTATCCATGCATAACGGCTGGAAAAAGTGTCTCTGATCGTTTCAGTGTGACCCACATAGTTTATACAGCAAATTGCAGTGGAAATTGTTTTGTAATCCTGTCACATTGTAATGCAAAATTATGCAAATAGTCCTCTTGTCTTTTTATTCAGTTAACTTTTTGTTCTATTCAGAATGTACCTGTTTATGTTTTATGATTCATTTTCTCCAATATCCCCTGCGCTCACATATAGCAAGCTGTCTGTGCTGTATGAGCCAGAGGAACATATTTAGAGCATAAACTGCTGCTTATTAATAATTATAATAATTATATATATATATATATATATATATATATATATATATGTGTGTGTGTATGTGTGTATATATATATATGTATATATTATCTTTCTTTGTCATTGTGTTGTGTTGCACAAAATATTTGGGTTCTATAATGGTTTTTAATAAAATATCCAAGTAGATTTTATAACAATTAATGAGCAAGTTATTTAGCTGAGATAGTTTTTTTTTTTTTTTTTTTTTTTTTTTTTTGTTTTTTTTGTCCTTTTTGTTCATTTTCAGTTAACATTATTTAATTTTAAGCAACAAAAATGTTTTTGGTTTGGGTTTTAGTTAATGATAAATCTGGTTGCCTGATGCAGCGCTATCATGTGTAAAACAATCCTGTAATTGATCTAAGAAACCTGCCATGGTTGTGACCATTAACAGCAAACTTAGTCTCCTAAGCATTACAAAATATATAGACGGAGAGCAAAAGCTATATATATATATATATATATATATATATGTGTGTGTGTAACTGAGCTGCCCATTTCTCCTCTTCAAAACACTTATATGGGGCTTTTAGCCAGTGTCTATAGATCAAGAGCTGCTCCACATTTGAGCAGCAGCCCATTCTGTCATGTTATGACATGAGTATAGATTAAGAACCAGGACCTTATTGAGAATGAATGAAAAAACCCAGTTTGTATGCCTCCGTACAATATAAGGAAGTCTTCAACCCCTTCCAGGCCCTTGTGATACTAACACATTCCCTCGGATCAATAGCAGAAAGGGTGTAAGATTTAATGCCATTGGATGAAGTCTTTATGTGTGCAGCAGGAACTATGTCGCATCTCTTGTACCATGTCCATACCATCTATGTAAGATGAAAGCTGAAGCTTTTAAGTGGTCATTAGCAGTGCACTGCGCTCCCTCTCTCAGACAGCGACATCATACTGTAAGTACATGGAGGTGAATGAGGCAATCTTTCCAACATTTTTGTTTATTCTCCCATACCCTCATGCACAGTTTTCTATTTCGGATAGAATTTGGTGACCTACATAGGGCATAACCATTCTTGCTTTGAGCAGCCATTTCTGTATAATTTGCATATTCCCGAAATACCATTTGCTTAATATTAAAATCATAATTACATCGATTTACAGCAAACATGGAGTTTAATCCTTTTGCATTTCCGTTTTACACCAAAGGCCTTGTGACCTTTTTGCTTCGCTTCAGTGTGTATCATTAATAAGGTAAAGTCACCATCTGTTCCAATGGCAGCAGCTATTGCTCTCTGCTATAAATATAATCGATATTAATCTTCCACTGCTCTCCACCGTACATCACACGACTGCGTTCACCATCAGACAGACACTTAGGAGACGGCTGAAGCTGATGCTTGTGATGATCCTGATAACATATAGTCGATTAAGCCATGTTTGAAAAATGTTTTCCAAGTTTGCCGTTTTAGTAGGGGTGTAACTGTACACAAACGTTATAGATCAGTTCATACCTCGGTTTTGACATCACGGTTCGGTATGGCTTTGTTGAAGGGGGCTGGGGGAAACTAAACATAAAATTATTTTATTATTATTATTAAACAATGGTTTATCTCAGCTTATGCTCTAAACTATAAGAAGCCATTTTACATTAGATAACTAAAAGGTTACAATACCATCAGAGACCAAACTTAATTATTATTTATTAACTACTTAATTACTAGGGATGTAACGGTATTGTAAATACCGTAGTACTGCAATATCAGATTTTTCGATAATACCGTGGTCGCATGACTCGATAAATCGATAGGTCTTCTGGGAAAAGTTTGCTCAGGCGTACGGAGCGAACGGGAGGTAGCAGGAACTACAATTCCCATCAGCCCGGGCGTGCCCATCATTCTTTGCGGTCTGTTGTCAATACAGATCAGTTTTGCCAACTTAGCGACTTTGTCTCTATATTTAGCGACTATTCAAACCCCCTTGGCGACATTTTTCCCTAAAAGCGACTAGCGACA
>JAUCMU010000125.1:27540916-27553594 GCA_032275025.1 Enteromius treurensis
AGCTACATACCTTCTATGTACATATCAGAGAACAATTTAAAATATTCTCTCAATGCATTCTATGGCACCTTTAAGAAAATTGTACATTTATATATAGTTAACAAGTGTTTCCTAAGTATGTATTCTCCTAGCTGAGGATATGTGAAATAATACTCTTCCGGCTCTGTTCAGTCCCCAGTGCTCCGCCACAGAACATGACGGTTGAAGTGCTGAACTCTAAGGTAAGTCTGAGTGACTGCAGGGTCGTATGGGCTCCGGCCGTGTGCCACCAGCTGCTGCTGGGTGAAGTGTTATCTCTTCTGCTGTGATTTAACTATGATGAGCAGCACATCTGTGCTCGGCTAGAATGCTGTCACAAAGCTTTACATCCTCATTCATTCTTCCTCTGTGTTCACCTCCCCCTCTTTCTCCAGATACAAATTCTATTTGTCTAGCTGCCGGGGAAGACGAGTCTTCCTCCTGTTGTTTTTATTCATGAGTCTGTTTATGTTTCTAGTCATATGTAGACAAGTGTCTTGGGCTGCAATAATGCATTTAGCACTTTTATTTCATGGTGTTTGCTAAGGCAAGCGTGACGTTTGCTTTTGCACATCCTTGGAATTTCAAGAAAGCCCCGAGCCCAGCTATTAAAGTCACCATGAAATCAAAACTGACAATTCTTACTTTATGTGGAATACCTTTTATGAAATCTAATTTGAAGATAACTTCCGCGCTCTCTCACATTTGAGATTGCAATGCTAGTTTTTAAATCTCATTAAGATACTAAAATTTTTTTGGTTTGTTTGTATTAAGATATTTATGTCCCAGCCCGACACAGTTAAAATATATTTTTTCTCATACTAATGACACATGCACTTTTTTGTGTGGAAAAGCCTGCTTTTATTAAGCAACTGTAGGAAGTCGTTCGGAAATGTCAACAGATGAGAGCTTCAGCGCACGCAGGGCAAAAAGCGCCATTTATAACATAGGCGCACATTCGCGCTGATGTGACCAAGCACCGACCCAAACCCGAGCATCCTTTCTAAATATCTGTCTGAGGATCCATCCTCTAACACACACTGTATATTTGAAAATATGAAAATATTTACATGAATTAAAATGTATTTATTTATATTCATATAATTATTATTATAAATAAATATATTTAACATATAAACATGATATTGAAATATATACTTTCATGTGTATTTTTTATAAACATAATAGAAATACACAGCACAGATACATATGTTAAGTTTTTTGTTTACATATTATATGTGTGTGTACTGTTTATATTTATTATGTATATATAAAAAACACATGCATGTATGTTTATATTTAAAAAAAAAAAAAAAGGTTTTTACAATACGTATATTTATATATGATATAAATAATATTAATGTAGATATACACATGTAAATATTTTTATGTGTGTGTCTTTATATATAAATAATAAATATACTCAGTACACACACATATATTATGTAAACAAAACCTTTATTTTGGATGCAATGAATCATTTGACAGCACAAATATACATAATCAAAACCTAACATTTAACGAGACATTAAAGTCTTTTATTACTATACATGAATATACTATATATTACTCTTCAACAGTGAAGCTATCACAAAAATGGAAGTTTAGAGATTGCTATGCATCTGTTTCACTGATACATATATTTTATACTGTAGGTCAAAACCTAAAACACCCTAGAAATGCCATATAACCATTCAGAACATCATCTTAGCAACCACTCAGAGCACCCCTGCTTCATGACAGCGAGTGCTACACATGCGCAGCTCATATTTTCTTCAAAAGCTGTAACAATCCGGTTTAATTGCAGTCTCTTCGCATTGTGGGTATACACAGATCCACACACTTTCAAGCCTGTTATGGGTTTTATGGCTCAGTAATTAGAACTGAATAATAAAAAGGCTTTAAGTCCCAGACAGAGGGGTTTTTCTTGTGTATTGCAAGAGAAGATGGTTAATTAGTGGGCTCCTACGGACGGTATCGGGACCCCCTCGTGTGGCCCTGGGGTGCTCCGCAACAGATGGGGGAATTCAGTCTGGGTGTGTATAATGAACACAATGACTTACCTTATGTGAGGCACCCGCTGGTAGCACCACGCACCCCTGTGACCCATGAGTCAATTAAAACAAGTTTGTTTGGCTGAAAACACAAGCAGTAGTTAGCGAGGTAAACTAGAATTGGTCCAAAATTGAAATACAGTAATTGCATACATGGTGCAGATTTAATTCAGTTTATTCCCTCATGGCCCGTGAACACGGCAACTGTGGATACTATTAATTAATTCCCCACCCATGCTGGGCGGCCCCTCTCCCTGCCTTCATTATCCCAGCAGGCACCGAGGGCCCTGCAGCTAGCCTCCTCCATCCATCCTGAGCTTCGTTCCCGCAGGCTCCTCTACGCTGCACAGCTTTATCTATTATTCATGGGTTCGGTGCGGCCTGGTCTCTATTGCTCGCCCAATGCCCTCTGCTGCAGGACTGATATACTTTATGTGCGAGACGATCACGTTCTCTAATGGCTGCCTCGGGGAGATGATGACTTAGGTTAGATGCCTGCACTCAGGCTTGTTACTGTTGTGACTTTGCATGTGCTGTAGGCGACCTGGAGGAGGTGCTGCGGTCATTCATCCTGTGATACACTGTGGTTATTGCTTTGGAATGGAATCTGAATGTGCGGTAATGATGATGTGGTTTTTATTATTTTAAATTTTTTTTTTGGTTTTCTCAAATGTGTGAACCTTGTAGAGCATCATGGTCAGATGGCAGCCTCCGCCAGCAGATGCTCAGAACGGCGAGATCACCAGCTATAAGATCCGCTACAGGAAGGGTACGAGGAAGAGCGAGGCGGCAGAGATTACTTCAGGATCACAGTTTTATCAGCTCATAGACGGTAAGCTGAACAAGGACAGGTACATATTTGGTTTGTACATATCAGTTTCTGCGCTTTTTTTTTTCAAACAATAAAATAAATACATAGAATTTTTTTTTATATTTACATTTTATACCTTTTTTATACTGAACATATATGTGCATATCACACATGCACAAACACATGTGACCCTGGACCACAAAACCAGTCGTCGGGGTACATTAAACGCAATAGCCAAAAATGCATTCTGTGGGTCAAAATTATAGATTTTTCTTTTATGCCACAAATTATTAGGAGATTAAGTAAAGTAAGCTATTTAGTTTATTTCCTACTGTAAATACATCAAAACTAATTTTTGATTAGTAAAATGCATTGCTAAGAAGTTCATTTGTACAACTTTAAATGTGATTTTCTCAGTATTTTGATGTTTTTGCACCCTCAAATACCAGATTTTTAAATAACTGTATCTCAAATATAGTCCAGTCTTTACAATACATCAATAAAAGGCTTATTTATGATAAGTATAAATCTTAATTGACCTTCATGAGTCACATATATACCTTGTACATTATTAGATATTATTATAGGCTTTTAGTTTGAGTTAATTTAGCACAATTAATTACAAAAAATAATGAACCCAACGGACACATTTATTCATCTGCCTTGATCCTGTTTGAATAATTAATTAGCGTGTCATGTAATTAATTTGATTCATTTTTTAATCTATTAACATCCCCAGTGTGTCTGTCCTTGGCCCTCCTACTTATAATATTGGCTTAAGCATCAGCCGTTGCTAAAAGCCATATTGGTTGAATTTTCTTTTTTAAATAGGCATCAGTAAATTTTGTCCTTACACTTGTACAGCAGTGCTTTTGAGCTGCTGTGTCAACTCCACCAACGGCTCAGACGTTACAGAATAGATGAGCCTGCAAAAAAGAGAGCCTCAAGTGACACAGTCTTATCCATTAATGAAACAAAAGTGAGAATTAAATTCTAAATAGATTTCGGCAGCTTCGTGAGTGTCATGCTGCGGTTGGCATTAAAGAGCGTAATGGTTGTTTTCTGTTCCAGTTGAGTTGAGATGAGATGTTTGTTAGTTCAAAGGCTTGAAGTGGAGTGTTGCTTTCTCCCACAAGGCCGCAGGAACAGCTCTGACTTCTGCATTCAACACTCTAACTAAGCAGACGCTTATTAACATTTTAAAGCAATTATATTCCTCTGGCTTATTTAAAGACAGCAGGCATTCCCTCATCTATGAAAACCAGAATATGCCCGTGGCACCAGACATGTAAAATGATTAACTTTTTGCTCTTCTCCTCTGGAATCAGCCGGTTCCCATATTGTTGTTTGTGTCAGTCCTGTATGATATGAATTTGTGCGGACCTTTATAAATCAGCACTCTAGGCAATGCTGTGGCGTGTAGGTCAGTATGTCTTACAGCAGAGCCAATGATGATGATGCGGGGGTGGTTATCGATTTAGTCTTGGTAAATGGATTGAGAGCCGTGGAACGCTGTGAAGCATCTTTCTGTTTGTTTCCAGAGAAATGAGCTGACTGGTTGATTGAGACATGGTGCTTCACTTTTACTATTACTCATACTTAGGGTTTGTGATTTAAACTAGCGGAGCTCTACAGTAGGAACTGCCCAGAACGTCCTAGGAAGCTCAAATCGAATTTGTTTCACAAAGCTTGTGAATATGTATTTGTAGAACCAAACTGAACTGAATCTTGACACCTATATTGAAGTTCTTCTTGTATTTTTTAGGTCTGCAGCGACGCACTGAATATATGTTGCGAGTGGCTGCCATTACAGTCAATGGCACGGGTCCGGCCACAGACTGGGTCACTGCTGAGACGTTTGAGAGCGATCTGGACGGTAAACACTGGCAGATATCTTATAAGTGCTGGTGCTCTATAAGGATAAAGAGTCATTTTGCTGGTTCCTTGGTTTCAGAGACAACTGTGCCAGACTTCCCCAGCTCCTTGCATGTGCGGCCACTTGTGAACAGCATTGTAGTGAGCTGGACCCCTCCGGAGAACCAGGACATTGTGGTCAGGGGTTACACCATCGCCTATGGAATCGGCAGCCCTCACGCCCAGACCATTAAAGTGGACTACAAACAAAGATACTACACCATTGAGAACTTGAGTAAGATCTTTCATTATAATAATTCTGCTTTATAAACATTCTTTGTTTATAAAAATATATATTACAAAATCAGGAAATACGTTTTCAAATACATTATGGGTAACAGTAACTTGTCTAATAAAAAGCATAAAAAATATACAAATATATTTAAAATTAATCCAAAATGTATTTCAGGTATTAATATATTTATTTAAATATTTATAGTGCTGTGAAATGATAAATCGTGATTAATCGCAACCAAAATAAATGTTTGTGTTTACATAAATAAGTGTGTGTAGTGTATATTTATTATGTGTATATATACATGCATTCACATACAGCATATATTTTGCAAATATTTACATGCATATACATTTATATATTTATATTCTTATATTTTACACTAAATATAAATGTTAGAGCCTGATCGATAACGAATTTTGAAGGCCGATACCGATACAAATGTTTTTAAAATCCGATATTCCGATATATCGGCAGATATATATATATATATATATATATATATATATATATATATATAAACACAGACATATTATACCTTTTTTAGAGTTCTGATGTATATATGTAAATGTATAAAAATACAAACTTAAGATATGAAACATAAATCCCTTTGAACACAAACACAACAACAACCAAATTAAAGTTTCCAGTAAGGGTGTTTCGTCCATTTTTATTTTATTTTTGAAATATTAATTTATCGGCCATTATAAATGCTGATACTGATAGTTTGGAAAATGCCTAATATCGGCCGATAAATCGGTTGGGCTCTAATAAATATATTTAATATATAAACATAACATAATTTATATATATATATATATATATATATATATATATATATATGCATATATTTGTATTTATATATACATAATAAAAATATTTTGGATGTGATTAGTCGCAATTAATTATTTATTTTTTTTAAATGCTAATTTTTAAAAATAACTCGTACATCAGCTAATTCAACATATTAAATCATTTTTAGGGGAAACATTTTTTAGATGTTACTATTATGAAGAAGCTGAACTGTTTTATTCTGTTGAAGCACATGGATTTTAAATTATGATACAAATATACTTTTACAGTAATAGTAAAATATTAATACTTATTATTTTTAATACTGTACTACCGTGATATAAAAATTATTAGCATAATACTATACTTTGGTGTTACCAAGATTTAAAAAAAAAAACTTTCTTACGCTTATTGTGACGATATCCAGTTTTACCATATTACTATATCCTTTAATACCATTAAACTACATCATCCACTGAAGCGCAGTGTAATCTGAATCTGTAATTTTAACTTATGTATCTAACCATTCATTTGCACCTTCATCAGACAAACGTGAAGTAGCAGCAAAGAAATAGTTAAAGTGAGTTAAAGTAAAGAGAACTGGGTAAATGGATTGCAGGTACTTCCCCCTCTCTCCACCCCATTGTAATTACATTTGAGGGAGCGAGAAAAATAATCATCAGAAGAAACAGCATAATTTAAGTTTTCGTAATTCATCTAATTACACGAGAGCTTGAATCAGTAATGGTGTTTAAATATGCACCCCTGCTAAGATGATGAATATGGTTGGAGCTCTCAGAGGAGCTGCAGGCTTGATTAGCTAAATGATTGGCTTTCTCCCTGCCAGATCCCAGCTCGCACTACGTTATCACACTGAAGGCCTTCAACAATGTGGGGGAGGGAATCCCTGTGTACGAGAGCGCTATCACACGACCCCAGTCAGGTAGGTCAGCCTTATAACACGCCACACAAACAACTCGTTTGCCACTACTGTATTGCTATTATGGAGAATACTGCCACATTTACTATAGAAATAATGTACTGTAGCACCTGCCTGTCTGTTCAACAGAAGATTTTAATTAGAGCTTGAGGTCTCAATGAAGTCTACATTTCTGTGTTTCTGGGTAATCGCATTGACATTATGGATATGCATAGTGGTTGAGTGCTTGTTCTTCTCATTAGAGACTATCTTAAGAGTTCTTTAGCAGTTTTGTGGTCTCTAATGCTTCTGCTTCTTAGCAACCAGAGGAATTTTCTCGATTATGAGATACAGATAAAGCCATATGCACTTCACAACTGAAGCACTGCTTAATAGCGCAGAACATGATGGAGATGCAGAGGTTCGATTAGACACTGCTCTTATACGAAGTACAGGAACATCATGACAGACAATTCCAGGAAACGAGTCACTACACCATCAAAGTGAATGTTGATATGACATGGCTGAGTAGCACTGGTCAAACATTACACGTAATGGTGCTCTCATTGTTGATCACGGTGAAATTTATCTGTAGTACTAAATGTTTTTTATTTATTTATTTTAGCAACTAAAGACATTTAGCATGCTGTGCAAAATTAGGGTTAAATGCCATCTCAACCAGAAATGGATCAACATTTTTTGGTCTTTTAAATGATTTGAAAGGTTTACAACACTTTATTAATATTTTTTACTACTGAATGGTTGAGAACCAGGTAACACTGTAAGATTTGTTGAAAAAAAATTGTAGGGCTGCACAATTTGGCCAACATTATGTGATTTATATCAATATGATTTAAATAAATAAATAAATTAAGGAGAGAAAAATATTATATATATATGTATATATATATATATATATATATATATAAATAATAATAATAATCAATTAGTAGTGTTAATAATATTAATTACTAAAAACATTTAAATTAAATATAAACAAAAACATTTCATTGTAGAATAAAAAATTAAACATCTTATTTAAAATATATATATATATATATATATGTGTGTGTGTGTGTGTGTGTGTGTGTGTGTGTATAAAATAAATATATATATATATATATATTATTTTTACATTACATCTGTACTTCTGTAATACTACTGTATACAATACTGAATAGTTTTTATTAGCATCAAATTAAATGTGGTGTCAGTAAGGTACGTAATATGACCAGTAATGCATTAAGATTGCCTAGAACTTGAGTCATAAGGAAAGAAAGAGTGAAAACCTAAAGCGGATAAATTCTCACCTCCAGTTTTGATCAGAGGAACACTCTTATTACAGTACCTCCCAGCATGCAATATGGTATATGGCATTTCTCATTTCTTCTGGTGAACTCAAGAAAGCCTTCTGCAGGGGCTTTGAAGATGATTTGCAGAGTTTATATCTGCTCGCTCACCCATTCCTTCATACCTAAGCACCATTAGAGAGAATGTTGTAATAAATACACAGGTAAAGGTGACAGTTTTGCCTCTTCTCAGAGTACCAGAATATATATGTTTAGCTTAGAATAAGAGATGTATTGTAATAGTCTATTACTGCATGTTTAGGTTTCCTGTTTATAGAAAATCAGTGAGTGAATTACTTTAGTGCGTGTTACTTTGCCTTTTATATGTATTGTTTGGACAGTGAATCGGTTTACATTCCACTCTTTAACAGAATTCCAGAGAACAAGAAGCTGAACCTCACACAGTGCTCACTATGGGGCTGCTTCAGAACTATGGAAAAACAGCCTGTTTTTTTTGCACTTTGCAATTTGAAAACAGTTAAAAGTTCAAGCCAGAAACAATATGTTCTCATTGTCACACATAGAAAAGCCAGTGAGCATGTTTTCCCACTGCAAATTGTTATTCTTGGAGGGAACGCTTAGGAAAACAGGTGATTGAAAGCAGGCAAACAGCTTTAAATCTATAAAAGGATCAGACTTTCAGGCATATTTGTTCATGATCATAGCAGGACAATCAGAAATGCATCACACGTTCGAATTATCTGAAAGCTTTGGTGAACGATCCAAAAATGTCTCCATATCTCCAAAACCTTGACAAGGTCACTGATTCATACCTCAAAAAAAAAAAAAAAAAAAAAAAACCTGAATAAACAGGATAGAAAAATAAAAGCCTTTTCATTTGCTTGCGGTATAAGTTTTATTCATTAGAGAAAAGGATCTCAACCTTAGCTGAACACTTGTAATTTGAGATTTTTTTTTACAAAAAATACAGGGTGTAATAAACTTAATTGCAGTTTTAACATTTGACTTGGGCATAAAGAGAAGAATCATGAGGATCCCTAACAGCATTTTCTTTATCCTTGTAAAATTGTAGACAAGGATTACACTAAAGTCTATCAGCAAAGTCCTACAGTATTTTGCTCATACAGTAATTCAACAGATGTGTTCTGTATTTCAGGCTCTGTTTATGAACTCTCTCTGTCTGACTGATTATTTTCCTCCTTTAATTGTAACATAGCTGGTAGTGAGACAAGCTGATGTGAAACCTGGACTCATTGTAGACGTAGCTCTCTGTAGCTCTGGATTTATGTAACTGACTCTTGATATTCTGTTCTAATCCAGTATTTCTCTCTTTCTCCTTTCCCAATCCCGCCTCCACAATTGTACCTTCCTTACCTTCCATATTAACCCATTAATCACTTTTCCCCCTCGTTACGTGTCTCCCATCCTAAACCCCTCCCCCTGTACATGTAATCGCGCTCACCTTTCACCTTTTTATTTTTTTTGCCATGGGACATTGTGTAATTTGCTTGCAGACCCCATAGACCCTGATGTTTATTTGTACGAACTTTTCCATGCTCCATACACTCCAGTACCAGACCCTTTACCCATGATGCCTCCTGTGGGCGTTCAGGCGTCCGTTCTGAGCCACGACACCATTAAAGTCACCTGGGCGGACAACTCGCTGCCCAAGAACCAGAAGATCACAGATGCACGTTACTACACAGTGCGCTGGAAGACCAACATACCCGCAAACACCAAGTTCAAGGTGTGTTAACAGAACCTAGGCTTCTCACAGCGAAGGTGTCTATCAGAGAGTCTTCAGTTGTTATATCACTGATGTTTATCTGTTAATTTTAGGTGGCTAATACCACCACACTGACTCACACTGTGACGGGTCTTAAACCCAATACCTTGTACGAGTTCTCGGTCATGGTAACCAGGGGCCGGAGGACCAGCACTTGGAGCATGACTGCACATGGAACAACTTTTGAAACGAGTACGTACCATAGATGGGGCAGGAAATGGTGTCGTCGTTTTCCGATCAGTGATTTTTATTTGTAATTTTATTTCCGTACATGGGCCCAGAGGCGAGCGTCAATGCATGTTAAAGAGACATACATTTTCATTCATTCACTACACATTCACATATCGCCCAGCCCTAGTGTCTTGATTCATTTTATCTTTCTCCCCAGTCCCAAGTTCTGCACCTAAAGATGTGACTGTAGTGAGCAAAGAGGGACGACCACGAACCATCATCGTCAACTGGCAACCACCCTCAGAGGCCAACGGCAAGATCACAGGTGACACAAGCCATATTTAATATATTTAACCAGTAGCAAGGTTTCCATTACAGATTGTGTGGTATTTTATAAATGGCGGCAAAAACAAATCTATTGCAAATTGATGCTGTTTCCATTAACAGCCACCACACTAGCTATTATGTTTAATTGACAGACCTGCGTGTATCTTTAGTAAAGCAACATGGACATTCACTTCTGGAATGTGTAACGTGAACACGTTTGCATAAATGTGAAACCTGTAAATGGTAAAAATGTTTGCATTTTTTATGCTAGTGTTTTGCGTTAAAAGAGTTGTTTCCATTAGGCATATTTTCAATTTCAAATTGCGCAATTTGAAGGACAATGGGAGCGTAGCTAGTTCACCTTACCTGGTTTATCATTATAATATGCCTCTGTTTTACTTTTTCCTCTGCCTTTCCAGGTTACATCATTTACTACAGCACTGATGTGAATGCAGAGGTTCACGACTGGGTCATTGAACCAGTAGTGGGGAACAGGCTAACCCATCAGATTCAAGAGCTGACCCTTGATACCACCTACTACTTCAAGATCCAGGCGCGTAACTCTAAAGGGATGGGTCCCATGTCTGATGCTGTCCAGTTCCGCACTCCTAAAGGTAAACCAGCTCATTCACGCTGAGGAATGATAACAATCAACTGCCGCCCGCTGAAAAGACCAGCATGCAGCGTTAGGAATCCAAAAATACAATGGGATACTGTTGTAACCACAATTGTGTAACCACAATGCTTAACCAGCTAGATGTTCTTGATCAAAAAGTAAAAGACCAACTAGACTAGTGGCAGACCGTAATGAACTAACCCAAACCTTTCATGCTGTTCTTTTCAGCGCGGTTAAATTGCTAAATTATGATTAGTAGGATTCAATATTGGGGCCAGTATATGCACACATACGCTATGTTTAACCTAATCTAAAGCCTAACCCTTTGCGTTTGCCCTGACCTCACCAATCTTTCATACTGGCTCATGCACAAGCCGCCCATCGGATCCTGCTTAGCTCTGACCGCACGCCTCTCTCCCTCTAACCTGTCATCTCTCCTTCTGCTTTGTCCTGCTAGCCGAATCCTCTGACAAAATGGCTAATGACCAAGGTAATTGCTCTCTCTTCTCTTATTCCACTAATGTCCTCAAATTGAAATGAGCAGCTTGTTTCCCCTGAACACTGAAATTCATCAGCAGTCGCAGAAAGATCCAGCAGAAAAAACGTCTTGTTTGCTTGCCTGACTACCATTTACTAAGAGTTTATCAGCAAAACGCACATGTGGCTAAGACTTCATACTACTAACAGTCTATCCCCAAGCACATTTTGGTCAAAAGACAAGTGTTATGCTCTTCTCTGAAGTATTGCTTGTGGGTTTATCTGTTTGCATGCTGTGGGTGGAATGTGTCTTAATGTGAACTTTATACAGGAGCTGTATATTCCAATGTGCTACTTGCCAATTCTTCTTATCTGCCCTCTTGTAGCTCCGGGTATATTGGTGAAACCAGGAAGACCCTCTTCACCAGAACAAGGCTTTGGATCAGTTGGTAATTGTTCTTTTATGTTTCCAAAAAATACATTGTAGAAAGCCGCTAGAAAAGGCTAATCAATGGTGGACCATAGAAGCAACCAATAAACTATCCTAATATTGTGCCTAATACCAGTAAGCAAAACCATAACCACCCAACCACTCAACACTTAGCAAAACAACTACTTTGCCTGCTGAAAAAACAGCATATGCTGGTTAGGTGTGTTTTGATGCTGGTTTAAGATGGTCCTTTGCTGGTTTATGCTGGCCATTTTTCTGGTTTATGCTGGTCCTTTGCCATCACATAGCCAGCATAAACCAGCTTAAACCAGCATCCCAGTATCAAAACTTACCTAACCAGCATAAGCTGTGTTTTCAACAGGGTAGCAACATCTCAATACCATATTAATACCTGCCAATTCCATTACAACTACCAAGGAGGCCTAGCAAACATCCACAACAAAATACCAAACCTTCATACCAGCTTGGCAACACCCATCAACTTCTTACATGGCCACCGCAATGCCCTGTTGATGAAAATATAACACTCTAGCAAACATCTTGGAACAATTTGGCAATTCCATAGTTCCTGGTAACCACCCACAACAAACTAGCAACACCTTAAAGGGGTTTGAACATAAATGTGTTTGGGCACCCTTTAATACAATATAAAATAATTGCAGGATTTTGCAATCATTTATGGTGCTTTTCCACTGCATAGTACAGTATGGTACGGTTCAGTACAGCTCACTTTTGGGGGGTTTTCCACTGGGAACAGTACCTGGTACCTGGTCCTTTTTTTAGTACCACCTCAGCCG